>BCGF01000005.1:3669905-3951594 GCA_001599175.1 Pestalotiopsis sp. JCM 9685 | reverse complement strand
CCCCCTCCCTTCTTCTCAAACTCAATAGATGGGTTCTCGATCCCATGCCAAACCTGCGCCTTTTGTGCCTGAACTCTAATATGGAAACAGGCGAAAAACACCTACGGTCGGGCGATGACTCGTCGATAATGACAAGATATGCCTGCCGAGTTCCGTTTGCTTCTTCCTTGATGACTGATGGTTTTCAAGAAGTAATTCTGTGCCTAGTTGCGTGCTCTGGCCTCATACACACCTGAGGCAAATGTGCGTGAACCACCCCGGTCATGCAAATGCCTGTCCTATTTACTCCGAGGGTCTTCTCACTTTCAATATCGTGAAATTCCTACTGTTCATTCATATTCTATCAATCTGAGGCATTCCAAACTCGTCTTCTGGCTTCCCATATCGTCACCCATTGGCTATGAGTGGTGTGCATTTGCAAGCCAGTCGAGAAGCCGCATTTTAATCTGTATATTCACACCTGGTCTCATTCTTTCCCTGTGTTAATCATCATCTTGCCTCTGCAAGAATTTTCATCCTGATCATCACAGAGAGCCAGTCCTGCCTTCCGTTTCGCTTGCTCCGAAACCTATTTAATTAATCGTCCCTTCCTTTCCGTCGTCGCAAACATCCCAGGACCTACTCAAAACTTCTTGTCCTTGATATCGAAACCTATAATCTTCCATCATGGCGACCTTGGAAGCATCATTATCCATTACTGGCATGACATGCGCCTCATGCTCAAACAACATTACGACCACACTTCGAAAGTCGGAATGGATTTCCAAAGCGACCGTGGACCTATTGAACAACAGCGCTACCGTGCAATTCGTCGGCGAGGACGAAAAGGCTCGCCAGATCGTCCAGGCCATCGAGGAACTGGGGTACGAGGCACAGATCAACGAGGTCAAGGCCACCGACTTGCCAACACTGGTCGAGTCCTCCAGGGAGGTCAAAGTCCACATTGATGGCTTCCATTGCGAGCTCTGTCCCAGTAGAGTTGTTACAGGCCTTTTGCCTCTTCAGGATCACGGAGTAATTGAGATTTTGTCGCAGCCAACAAAGGACAGGCCGATTCTGACCATCAAATACGTCCCGATACCCCCAAAGCTCAACATTCGAGAGATTCTGGTCGCCATCGAGGCTACTGACCCGGCATTCAAGCCGACAATCTATCACCCTCCTTCCTCCGAGGAACGATCGAGACGCATCCACGCCAGGCAGCAGAGACGTCTATTGGTGAGGCTTCTGGGCACGGCAATCATCGCCATTCCGACTTTCATCATCGGTGTCGTCTACATGAGCCTGGTACCAGAGGACAACAGCACGAGAGAATATCTCATGAATTCTCTGGCCATTAGTATCAGTCGCGCGCAGTGGGCACTGTTCATCTTGGCAACGCCCGTCTACTTCTTCGGTGCAGATGTGTTCCATCGAAAGGCCGTGAGGGAGCTCTGGATGCTGTGGAGGCGGTCCAGCAAGACGCCTATACTGCAGCGCTTTTATCGATTCGGGAGCATGAATATGCTGATATCGCTGGGAACGACCATCGCTTACATGTCTTCGCTGGCTCAGATCTTTGCTGCCGCTGCTGCGTGGCCAAACAGCGCGATGGTGAACGACTCAAATTTCTATTTCGACTCGGTTGTGTTCCTCACACTTTTCCTGCTCGCGGGCCGACTCATTGAAGCATCTAGCAAAGCCAGGACGGGAAACGCGGTGGAGATGCTGGGAAAGTTGCGGCCCACGACCGCTATCTTGGTTGAGGCAAACGAAGAGAACCAGTCCACCACGACAAAGACGATTGCTGTCGATCTGGTCGATATGGGCGACATCATCCAGGTCGCCCACGGCGCATCGCCACCATGCGACGGCGAAGTCTCACGGGGAGAGTCACAGTTTGACGAGTCCAGTCTGACTGGAGAGTCGAGATTGATCAAGAAATCCCTCGGCGACGCAGTCTTCGCCGGAACAGTCAACAAGGGACACCCCGTTCAAGTACGGGTGACGGGCACGGCAGGCCGATCCATGTTGGACAAGATTGTCCAGGTCGTCCGCGAGGGCCAGACCAAACGAGCGCCCATGGAGAAGATTGCCGATGTCCTCACTGCCTACTTTGTGCCCGTCGTCACGCTGATTGCCATTTCGACCTGGCTGATCTGGCTCATACTGGGCGTAACAGATGTGCTCCCGGAGGACTATCTCAACGACGAAGCCGAGTCTTGGGTCATCTTTGCTCTCCAGTTTGCCATTGCCGTCTTCGTCGTCGCATGCCCCTGTGGTCTCGGCTTGGCTGCTCCCACTGCCATCTTCGTGGGCGGTGGAACGGCTGCCAAACATGGTATCCTGGCCAAGGGAGGTGGCGAGGCCTTTGAGAAGGCCAGTCGCATCAGGTGCATCGTGTTTGACAAGACAGGTACCCTCACGCAGGGTGGCGAGCCTCAAGTTACAGAATACAAGGACTGCCATACTACTTCGGGCACAAATTTGCTCCCGGCCATCGGTGCTCTGGAGCAAATGAGCAGTCATCCTGTTGCCAAGGCCCTTCAGTCTTTCTGTAAATCGAACGAACCACAACAAGCCATGCAAGCCAGCGACGTCCAGGAGATTCCCGGGAAGGGCTTGAAAGGGTCCTTTGACGATTTTGAATTAATTATTGGAAACGCCAGGCTGATGGAGGACTATGATGTAGACACTTCATCCGCCGTGGAACTTGATATGTGGAAAAGCAGCGGTTACTCCATCGCCCTCGCAGCCACAAAGGTAGCAGGGAATTCTTCCTATGAGCTTGCCGCCTACTTTGCCATATCCGACCCGATCAGACCAGAGGCCATCCCGGTCATCGCGGCGCTGCAGAACCGCGGCATCGAGGTCTGGATGCTATCGGGCGACAACGCCATGACGGCACGGGCCGTGGCCGAACGCATCGGCATACCAAACAGCAATGTCATCGCTGAGGTCCTACCCACGGACAAGGCGGACAAGGTAGCAAAGATCCAGACCGACATGCTGAACCGGCGGGGAAACGACCGCGGGCGCCCCCTGATCGCCATGGTCGGCGACGGGATCAACGACGCGCCGGCCCTCGCCACCGCCGACGTGGGCGTGGCCGTGGGCTCCGGCACCGACGTGGCCATCTCGACGGCCGACTTTGTGCTCGTCAACTCGGACCTGCGGAGCATAGTCACGCTGCTGGGCCTCAGCCGCACCGTGTTCCGCCGCATCAAGCTCAATTTCGGCTGGGCCGTCGTCTACAACCTGGTCGCGCTCCCTTTCGCGGCCGGGTGCTTCTTCCCGCTGGGGATCAAATTGAATCCCGTCTGGGCGAGCTTGGCTATGGCGCTCAGCAGTATCAGTGTCGTTTTGAGTAGTTTGGCGTTGCGGTTGGAGGTGCCTTGGATTGGGTTCAGGGCGCCGAGTATTCGTGTAGGAGAAGTCTGAAATGATGCGGGACAAAAGTCGTCTGAATTGTAATTTCATATACCCTAGCAAATTAGTCTGATAATAAGAAAGCCATAATCATATTCACAAAAGCACCGAATTCCAAATGATGAAGTGAAAAGACCCCAATCTTCCATTCGAGGTCCTGTTCGTTGCCTTTCCTCGAACATGCCAACTCATGCTCGGTCCTGATCGAGTCCAGCTTTTGAAGGCCAAGCCATGAGCAACCTTGAAAAATGTACAATAAAAAGTAACCCTACACATGACCGCTCGCGCTACAACTTAAATCAATCCTTTGCTCCGTCGCCGGTAGTACCCGTGGTCGCGGTACTCTTGGCCGTGCCGGGCCGGCTCAGACTCCTCCGGAGCTTGTCCTTGGTGTTGAAAATGCTCTTGACCCGCCTCAGCCTCGCCCACCGCTCCTTGTCCTTGGCGTCGCGGGCCTTTTCGTCGTCCTCGTCGCCGTTGACGCTGTCCGGCAGGTCGAGCGAGTCGATCGTGCCCTGGCTGGCGGTCGGCGCGTGGCCCCGGCCCGGGGTGCCGCCGCCGGCCCTCCAGGACTTGCGGTGGTCCTTCTTGTTGGGCGTGTCGCCGCGGAGGTAGGCGGCGTTCTTGATCGTGGCGGCGAGGACCTCCCAGGCGGCCCGGCTCGGCTCGGCGGCCTTGCTGCCGGGGTTGCGCTGCGCCTCGGGGCTGCGCCAGGGGCAGAAGAAGCGGTGCTCGCGGACCGGGTCGAGGTGGTCCATGGGCGCGGGCACCAGGACCTGCCGCGTCGCCGGGTCGACCTCCTTGCTCTTGAACATCCACAGCCCGAGCCGCCGCTGGCAGGTCGAGCACGAGGCCGAGTTGGGCACGGGCCCGATCTTGGGGTTCGTCAGGCCGCTCCAGCCCGCCAGGGCCAGCGCCAGGGCCACGTCGTTGGTCTCCCTGGAGTTGGTCGCCGAGGCGGCGGCCGGCGGCGGCTCCGTGAAGAACTTGGGCGGGAGCTGCGACTTGACCGTCTCTAGGTGTAATGATTCTGGGAGTCGCAGGTTGAAGAAGTAGGGCAGGAAGGCTGGTCGCGAACACAGCTCGTCGTACCGTTCCCGCAGAGCGGGGAGGGCAGTCTGCGCGCTGGTAATTTGTAGGCGAAGAAGAGAGTCTGAGAAAGAGAAGAGTTAGTCACTTGATCCTGGACAAGCACCTCCAAGACTTATAGAAGAGAAAAACTTACCATCGCAGCCTCGTTTCCTCCACAAGCAGTCGTCCTGGTGGGCGTCGATGATGAGCTCGGCGAACCTCTTAACCAGCGCCTGCTCCAGCTCCGAGCCCCCCAGAACCGGCGTCTCCCTGCCGTCGGCCTCCTTCTTGCTCATCTTGACGACGGCCTCCTTGTGGCAGAGCGTGCACTGGACCGTCTCCTTGCCGCGGCAGACCCAGCCCCTCTTGGCCCACTCGATCTCGTTGACCTTGTCGGGCTTGGGCGTCCACTGCGTGAGCTCCTGGAACGTGCCGAGCCGCCGGATGAGCTGCTCCCGGTCGCCGGGGCAGTACTTGGGCGAGTCCAGCCGCGAGGCCTCGCTGCCCTTGCCCGTCGGCGTCCATTTCCTCATGGTGATGTTGGTGATGGTCATCTTGCTGGGTATCACATTGGCGTCGCCCGGCGTCAGGCCCGGGGTGCCGACCCGCCGCCGCTTGGAGAGGAAGTCGGCCGAGATGGCGGACATCGGCGTCGCCGTCGTTCCGGACGCCATGTTCTCCGTCATCGTCGGGGTCTGTGGTCGTGGTGCCGAGGCGGCAGAGGTCGAGGAGGGGATCCGGGTCAACGCAGACAGAGGGTCGCCCTCTGCTGTCGTAGGACGGCTATTGCTGGAGAGGCCGTCGTTGGGCGGATGGGGCGTCGTCGATGATCGCGGAGTGCCGATGTTCTGGATGAGGTTGTTGAACTTGCGCTTGGTGGCATTCATGGTTGCAATGGGTAACCCTACCTCGGCTTTGCCTTGCCTTGCCTTGCCTTTCTTTGCCCCAAACGAAACGATCTTGTTTAATTATCCGGCCTCTGGGATCTTCGCGCAGGGTGATAAATTAAGCAGCCTAGGCGTCGTAATGGGAACTGACACCCGGATGCGATTGGTTCGGGTTTCGAGACAGTCGCCAAAAAGCTGCTTGAATGCGCGTCAACCTAATTTCGTGGTTCGGCGTCTCAAGTTCGTCAAGTCTCGCGCTTGCTAAACGGCTGGGCTGAAATGGCTGAAATGAAATGAAGTCAAACAAGAAGCATTAAAAGAAAAGAAGATTAATTGGTTGAATGCCCCTCGAGAAGCTGACTTGAAGATTTACGCTTGCTTCCCGTCGTCAACTCGTTGGGATTGCCGGTTTCGCAAGCTGTCTTCGATGTTGGCTGGAATTACTTCAACGAGATTCTTTTGTTTGGTTTCGGCTGCGCAAGTCCCATGTCTCGTCCCATTGTTCGGTCGGAGGGGCGACGGGAAGCAAGGCGATTGCAAAGGCCCACATGGATAAGGTACGTACCCGACCTTCTGCAGGGACAACGTTCACCAAATTCCCCCACTAAGTAGAGTAGCGAACATAAAGGATTAATATTTCCCTTGCAGCCACGAGAAATCAAAAGTTTATACTCCTCAACAGTAAGTTGGCAATCCAGTTTGTATGAACTGGCATGATTTTGGAACCATAGCCAAGATTATCCTGCTTGGAACTCTTTCGAATATCAGCGATAACATGCAAACATGGAACGCAACTGGTATTATTCTCCAATTGCTATCACGGAAAGCAGCAGACTATACCTACGCAGGCCGGTCCAGGAAATCAAATTTCAATAAATTATCTAATCCAACCGAGCATTCGCTCAGGTTGCTGTCAATCATTACTGGTATTTCCAGACTGAGCATCTCCTTGATAAAGTCTAGAGAACAAACAGCTCGAGCCGATATTCTCCTCGGATAAGCCGCCTCCCAAAGTTCAAATATGCAACCGCAGCGGCTGACTGCAGCCACACACACGTCTTTAATCTACGTTGTACCGTCTCTCCCCTGAAAGATGCATGGCCATGTATTTAGCACATGTACTTGGGAGTGTTATAAGAGAAAACAAAGGCGATGTCTACGGAACGCCATTCCACAAGCCGAAGCCCAGCCGTCACGATAACTCTATTCGTGAGACTTGAAGTACCATTGAGCTCTAAACACGTAGTGTATTTCCGTGGTACGGTATCAAGTTATCATGATCAAGTGGATACCTATAGACAATCGGTTTCTGGATGAAGTTCCGGACGAGCAAGGCACCGTTGATCAGGGTTCGAATAGAGTTGGTAACTGAGAGGCCCTGACGCACAGGGACAAGCTCCCCACTGGGGTACCTGTCGTATTGTATCCGAAAGCCAATGATCATTTGGCATCAGCGATAGCCGTCGATCAGAACCCCCCGAAGCCGCCGGAGCTTTGGCCCTGCGGCAACTAAAGTCGATGGGCTGGCGGGATCCAGTGGTGCCCTTTCGGCTCTGACTGCTGGGGACGGCAGGCGGCTCTGGTAGCTCTATCGCTGCCACGTGCGGATCCGCAAGCGCCAAGCCCGAACTTCCAACCCCCGGACGAGGCCCTGTAAATTATCATCGTTGCCCTGTAGCATCGCCTAAATCTTTATCGCCTGCAACACATCTCAGAAGGGTGCTCCCTTCACATGTGCCATGACTTCACCTACTACATCCGGCAAGAGACCATTCTACGGACTGCAAACTGTCCTCCTGAATCCGGTCCCATGAGAATCCCAGATCGGATCGCTGCTGGTCCTTGGAATAAGAAGGGGAGGGCGTTTCTGCTCTTCTCTTCGCTTCTTGTCGTCATCCTGGCGTTCATCCTAGCCCGCGCAGTGCCCCGCCTCGAGCTGCTATCCACACATTTTGCTCCCCGCACCTCGACCACGATGGGTTCCTTCTTTTCCAAACTTTCGGGCAGCAGCAGCAGCAGCAGTACCAGCGCAACCACCAAGAACATGTCTTACGCAAAGGAGCTCGAGGTCGCCCAATTGGCCGTCCAGCGCGCCACCATCCTCACCAAGCGCGTCTTCCACGAAAAGGCCAAGGGCACCGTCGACAAGAACGACAAGTCGCCCGTCACCATTGGCGACTTTGGCGCCCAGGCCCTCATCATCGCCGCGCTCAAGGCCAGCTTCCCCGACGACGAGATCGTGGCCGAGGAGGAGGCCGCCGGTCTGCAGGAGAACGCTGAGCTCCGCAAGACCGTCTGGGACCTGGTCAAGGACACCAAGCTGGACGATGCCGCCGCCGAGAAGACGCTGGGCGGAGAGGTCAAGACCGAGGACGATATGCTGAAGTTCATCGACTACGGCAACTCCAAGGGCGGCGCTTCCGGCAGGATATGGGCCATTGACCCCATTGACGGCACCAAGGGTTTCCTGAGAGGCGGCCAGTACGCCGTGTGCCTCGCCCTCATGGTTGACGGCGAGGTCGCAGTCGGCGTTCTGGGTTGCCCCAACCTGCCCGTCGACGACTCTGCCCCATTGACTGCCGACATCGGCAAGGATGCTACGGATGAGGGTCGCGGTGTCATCT
This sequence comes from Pestalotiopsis sp. JCM 9685, assembly GCA_001599175.1. Lineage (NCBI taxonomy): Eukaryota > Fungi > Ascomycota > Sordariomycetes > Amphisphaeriales > Sporocadaceae > Pestalotiopsis > Pestalotiopsis sp. JCM 9685. The sequence goes on along the minus strand of BCGF01000005.1, from coordinate 3,943,604 downwards.
TCTCCGCCGTCCTGGGCCAGGGCGCCACCTCTCGTCCTCTCTCTACTGCCGGACTGGAGAAGGAGCGCAGCATTAGCATGCGCCCCATCACGGATCTCACTGCCGCCACCTTCTGCGAGTCTGTCGAGGCCGGCCACTCGTCCCACGGCGACCAGGCCGATATTGCCGCCAAGCTCGGCATCACCAACCCTTCGGTCAGAATGGACAGCCAAGCCAAGTATGCCAGTATTGCCAGAGGCGCTGGCGACATCTACCTCAGACTGCCAACGAGCAAGACTTACCAGGAGAAGATATGGGACCACGCCGCTGGTGATCTCATCGTCAGAGAGGCAGGTGGTGCAGTCACGGATGTTCAGGGCAAGAGGCTAGACTTCAAGGTCGGACGGACGCTGGCCAACAACAAGGGTGTTGTCGCTGCCCCGTCGGCTACTCACGCACAGGTCCTCAAGGCTGTGCAGGAGGTGCTCAAGGTCTAATTGCACGTAGGCACTATGATTTTTTACCAGGTAAATTTCTTGGTCGCAAATAGTCAAAAGTAGTACATATGTATACATAGAGAATACACTGCATAGATCTTGTTTTTTGGTCGGGTTCTCCTGACATTACCCATACCGAAGTAGTGTACATGAATTGTGTCGCTCTGCTGAACCAGACGTCCCAACCTGGTATATACAGACAAGCCCAATAATGACCGAGACAAACGTTGTCTTGCACGTGGTGACAGCCCATCTATTTGATCTTCTTCTGCTTCAGCTTGATCGTCTCGTCGTTGACAAAGATACCCTTGCCCTTGTACGGCTCAGGGCGCCTCCATCTCCTGATCCTGGCGGCAAAGCTCATGACCTCCTCGCGGTTGATGCCCTCGAGCAGGATCCTCGTCGGCTGGGGGGTGCTGGCCTTCATGCCCTTGGGCACGGGCTCCTCGACGGGGTGGGTGAAGCCGAGCTTGACGCAGACGAACTTCTGGCCGGGGTACTCGGCCTTGTTGGGGCGCTCCTCGACGCTGGCGCGGTAGCCGACGCCGACCAGGCGCAGGATGGCCGTGTGGCCCTCGGACACGCCGATGATGTGCCGCTGCAGGTACGCCCAGGTCGTGCCCCACATCTCCATCTGCTGCTTCTGCTCGCGGTCCTGGATCGTCAGGACGGCCTTGCGGGCGGCGGCGTCCTGCGCGATCTCCAGGTACGGCGGGATCTCGACGTCGAGCGAGCCCAGCGGCCCCGTCACCGTCGCCGTCCGCTTGGGGATCCGCAGGTACGTGGTCGGGTCCTTGTGGATGCGCGGCTCGCCGACGACGAGCTCGACGCCCGGCGGTATCGAGATCGGGGTGCGGCCCAGCTTGGACGGGCGCGAAGTCGTCTGGGAAAACTGCCGCCGTGTCGTCGTCGTGGCGGAGGCGTTGTGGAAGGCGGGTACGAGGAAGCTCGGCAGGATCACCGACGAGCTCGTCGACGAGGTGGACGACGACACCTGCAGCGCCGCCATGGTGAGGCGACACCTACTGGGCCCCAGCATGACTGTTTTGGTGTATGGGGCGGTTGAGTCCGGGGATTTGTGGGCTCAATTGGCTGCGTCGCAATCGTGGTGATGGTGTTGACGCTTCCCAGGTTGAAGCTGCCAGAAAATGCTAGCTGTGTCATGTGACTTGGCGATAATGACCCACTAAAATCTCGCGACCACTTGAACGAAGCCGTCTTCCTTTGTCACTCCAGGAAGGCGCGGTGTATTATCAGGAAGTCTGCCTAAAAATGCATTCAATCACAACATACGGAGATGAGAACGAAATACTCATTGCGTCTGTTATTTTCAAGAGCGGCCCGATTGTGTTGTACAGAATGCGGAGCAAATATGGTAGGTCATCCCAGAATTCTGATAATAACGGAGACATTCACTACCTGCGCGCTGGACTCGGAATTGTTCAGAGATTACAAAACAATGCTACATTGTACAAAAAGCGTGTGAAGTCATATTTTCGCGGTGTCCTTGATGTGTGATACAATTAAATGAGCCATAGAGATGCAAATGATAGGTACGCTCCCCGATCATATTCTGGCTGGCCGTGCCGGGTACCCACCCATTGTCCAATCCGATGATCCTGATGCAAGGCGCAATTACCAGAACCACCCAATGATTGTTCTTCTTCGGACTACTATAAGACGAACAATCAACAATGTATACTACAATGACACTAATACTATTGGGTGCACTTGCCGTTCTTGCCCACGCGTTGCCAATTCCTCATTTGGGCGCACCCTTCAAATAATTTTGATCGTTCTTTCCATTCTTGCAAACTTCATTTCTGTTCCTTCCTATTTCAATTTTTTTCACAATCACCTCTCCTTCTCATCCAATGTCTACCTAAAAACTTCAGTCCCATTGATGGCCAGAACATAACTGTCACCACTTCAATGTCCAACTCGACAACTTCGAGTTCATCATCCCAACGACCACTCCCGCTCGGATACTGAACGTCAAACCAACATATATACCAACATTGGGGCATGATGGTCCAGATGCGCACATTTATTGCCCTTCTTGTGGCCTCGCACGCTGCCGCCGCGTTCGGATGGAGAGCCAGCTCGCAGAACGACAACACTCTGCGCCCGCGTCCGACATACGACAGTGCTCGATTGTCAGATGCAGGACGCCAATCCGTCACGCCCTATGACATTGCTCTCCATGAACTCCAACAACTCGAGTCAGAGCCCGTCTGCCATCGTACCGCGGCTCGACTCCTTGTCGACAATTGCCAAGTCCTCAACGGTAAGGACGAGGCGACTGTCCTGACCGACAGTGGCAGAAAGATCCGCGATTTTGTGGATGCTTATGCAGCCAGCTTGGCGATTTGCGATCTGGAGCGCGGCAGCTTCATCATCCCGCCCGAGTGCGAGAACTTCCGTGAGCCAGCTCTGCGACAACTCTCTTTAGGAGATACATCCTACCTCCACGTCAGCTCAAAGGAGATCGATCGCTGTCTATCTGGTCTTGGCGCATCGGATTCTGGATGGAACACATGGATCAGCTATCGCCACAAGGCTTTGCGATTCTGTGAAGCAGCTCGAGCGGATAATGAGAAAGGTCAGTAAATGTACTCCACAATTTATCTGTTCAGTGCTGACTTTGTCTAGCCGAGCATATCCGCCTTTTCCAACGAGTCGCAAAAGTCATGGGCGGTATGGCCGAAGGCGTCGAGCAGCAGATTGAGAAGCGCATGGCAGACTTTGACCTCAAGTTTCGAGCCACTGATCAGCGTCTGGAACAACTCTCCCCAAAGCTCGACCACATCAGTACTGGTCTCGGCAAAATCGACAGCATCATCACAGGTGACTTGGTCTCGGCTCTACAGGTACATCATTCTTTGTTTCAATTGCCAATAGTATACTGACGATACCCGCAGAGATCCACAGACACTGTCGATGATGGCATGAATAGCGCGGCAAACTTGCAGCGAGCCCTGGAAATTATGCTGCAGACTGTCCTTGCGACAAACGCCGAAGCTGCAAGTGCCCACGAGAAGTCAATCAGTATCATCTCGGAAAAGACAGAATCTGAGTTCTCGGTTATCATGACAGCAATGACCGCTGCTGTTGCCTCGGCCACGTCACTGCAGAATCAGATTGATCTTGCGCACCGTCAAAGTGCGGAATTGGAGTATCGTCAAGCTCACCTAGAAGAGGTATAGTATTAATATTACATTTTGAGTCTGAAATCCGATTGACTAACAACAAATAGGGGATGGGGCGTCTCATTGATGCAACAGAGGCTCTTACGGGAAGATATGACCAGCATACAAATCTTCTTCACCAGGCTCAAAACGTGACGCACGAGATACTCAGCACGCTAGAGGTTACTGCATCGTCTGCCGCAACAATTAGCGACACTTTTACGACACAATCTTCAGTCGCTTCGTGGTGGCCATTCGTTTGGTGCCCAGCAGCGTCTTTGGTCATGGGTTCCTACGGCCTTGCTCCTTCGGCCACGCGCAATCTGGCCTTGGTGGCACTTGGTACGTGAAATACTCGCTCTCAATGCAACATCTCAGAGCTGACTTGAAGCAGGCGAGGCAATGGGTTTTGTGGTGTCATCCGCTCGCTCGCTCACCCTTAGCAAGCCATCGATATTCGATCCGGGATTCTTCAATATGGTGGCACCTGCAATGCCTTTCACATCCACCAACGTCCACCGGACCTATGGAAATCATACAACATAGGTCCTAGGCCGGACCAGCGGGGATCTTGCTAACATATACAATTTTCTTTTCATCTCTTTTTTTTTTTTTCTCCTTTCATTCTCTGGACAATTTCGGATCCGGGCTCGGGTTCTCTCTTCATCAACTCCCTGGGGAAAACGGGTTGCATCTCAACTCTACTATCGCATAGCTTAAGCAATGGGCAGACCACAATTGGGTCATATTTTCGAGAGACTTTGGGCAGGAATCAAATTCATAACTTCAAAAGATGCAAAATTCTTGATTTGCTTTGGGTAAAGGTGCAAATATACGTCTCGTAATTGTGCTTTTTGCAGATATCATGGGAGAAGGGGTGACACAGGGACAAAAACGAAAGTACGTCTTGTGTCATCCTTGCAGTAAGGCGCGATCTTTATTCAGAGATTATACCGGTCGATCTAGCTCTTTCTTGGCCGAGTGCTAGAGAACCAAAGTCTTGTCAACAGAAACTCATACACATTTTGAAATCTGCGACTAAATCGTAATAGAAAACACAGAAGTAATGGACATGCAAGATACCAGACTCAATGCGATCCGTCCCACAACTCCTTGAACCAAGCCTTTCCATCCCCATCAACCTCCCCACCCTCCGCCGCCTTCGTCGTCGTCTTGGCCAGGAGCTCGTCCGGCGCCCCGACCTCGACGACCTTGCCCTTGTTGAGCACGACGACGACGTCGGAGTCGCGGATGGTGTCGAGCCGGTGGGCGATGCTCAGGATGGTGTGGCGCGCGAACTCGTCGCGGATGATGCGCTGCATCAGGGCGTCCGTCTTGGCGTCGACGTTGCTCGTCGCCTCGTCGAGCACCAGGATGGTCGAGCGGGACTTGAGCAGCAGGGCGCGGGCGAGGCCGAAGAGCTGGAACTGGCCGTGCGAGAAGGGCGAGGACTTGAGCGGGGCCTCGAGCGGGTCGGCGACTTCTTTCCTCGCAGCAGGGGGAGCAGCAGGGGGAGCAGCGTCGGATCCGTTTCCGGGATTTTCGGTAGGTGCCTCGGCGTTTCCGTTGTTGTTGCTGTCGTCGTCCTCGCCCCGAGACGTGATCACGCTCCAGAGCTGGACCTTATCAAGGACGGCAATGATCTCTTCGTCGGTCGCTTTACCCGACGGGTCAATGTTGAGGCGGATGCTGTCGTTGAGAACAAAGGTTTCTTGCGGAATGGCGATGAGTCGGCTACGGATTGTTTCTCTGGATATCGTGGTGAGATCAAGACCATCGATGAAGATAGCTCCAGAGTCGATCTCGATGAGTCGGAGCAGAGATAGGAGCAGAGTCGACTTGCCACTTCATGACAAAACTGTTAGCTGCGGTAACCAGGTGAGCACGAGAAAAAAACACGTGAGAATCTTACCTTCCCGTACGACCGCAAATGCCGACCTTTTGCCCGGGTGATATGCTCAACGAGATACCGTTGAGCGCGATTGCTTCAGGACTTTGGCCAATGTTTAGTTCTGCTCCGCTCAAAGTTGAGTTGGGCCGACTTACTTGTACGCAGCAGTGACATCACGAAACTCAATTGCTCCCTTCTCCGGCCATTCCTCAGGCGGTTCAAAGTTCTCGGATTCTAGATCTTCGGGGGCTAGAGTCTCCTCGAGCGTCTTGATACGAGCTATGGCGCCCATCGATGTCTCGAGCTGCATCCATTGCTCCATGAGACGGACAATAGCAAGGTTGAGCAGCCTATTTGGCACAGAGTTGTCAGCTTGACAAAATTTCAAGACCTTGGTTTCAGATCCGACGCAAATGAACCAATGGTAAGAAGGAATCTTTCCCAGTACTTACATCACGACATTGAGGGAGACACCAATTTGACCTCCAGTGGTGGTAGAACGCAAGCCCACAGCAAGGGAAATCACGACGATGGCTATCCCAGCAACGAGAAAGTCGAGAACGAGGATAAGCCATAGTTGTATCATGGTCATGACGTAGTGAGGTGTCTGAGAAGTGTCCAAGTGCTGGAGGTTCTGAGTGATAGACTCTTCCTCCCATCCAAATGCTCGAATGACAGAAATTCCTTCCAGCTGTGATTAGTGTGGTCAGTTTCATTTTCATGTTTGATAAGTCGTGGTCATGAGTGAGGCAGACGAACCGTTTCAAGGAAATCCGAGTAGACAAATGCCCTCGACTCGAGATCGAGGAAACGAAGTTGCCTAGATGTATGAAGATAAAACTTTTGAATGATGTACAGCGCCAAAGCAAGCGGTGGACCGCAGACAAGCGTGGCAACTTGCATGATGAACAGTAGAATGAGCTGAGACAGGAGTCTGACCAACTCTACAGGTTTGTGTCAGTGACGTAGAAGTGACAGCTCTGAGGTTGGTTGGTCTTCACTTACGCAGAACGACAACCAGAAGAGCGAAAGGCAAGTTGCCATCGATATAACCGATGTCTTGAGTGAATCTTGCAGATAGTTATTAGAAGGGCACATAAAATGTACTCCATGAGACATACCGGTTGATCGTTGTACCAGTCTCAGTAATAGAGAAATACGAAAGTGGTGCCCTGAAGTTCGGCGTTAGCGGACAAATTGATACGGGAACGCTGCTGTCATACCTCATAATGGTTTTCAGCAGTTTATAGTGGAGAGCAATGCCAGCTCTTGAGTTCAGTGTGATGAAGACGGACCTGTGTCGTGCGTGAGCGATAATCTTCAAAATGTAACATGAACGATGAACATACATTATAATACCTGCGATGAAAAAGAACCCCAAGACTGCCGAGAGAGCGTACATGGATACGTAAAACCATGTATCTCGCCCACCGGACTCTGACCACGCCCTCAGAATGTACGGTGAGGCAGCCGAGGTAAACCCAAAGGCCAAGTTGAGCGCCAAAAATAATATAACAATTGGAGCTCCGGCGCTTTTGAGGTAGTACCCTGACTGATATTAGTAAAAAGCATCGCGACATACATTATTGAAATTTGCCTTACAATATACAGAGATATCACCGGTACGACGTGTCAGATCCATGAGCTCAACATCAGATGGCCCAGAAGTGCCAGGAACAGTGGTCGGCTTCTCGATTACTGCATCTTGCTCTGATGATCCACTAGATTCCTTCACCTGCAGCTCACTCACATAGCCCGTAGACGAGCGGAGCTGGGCCCAGGAGCCTTGCTCGGCAATCTTGGATTCTGCAAGGACAATGATGTGGTCGGCCAATGGGAGATGTTGAGCTGCGGCGCATTAGTAAGTAAGCAGGGAATGATGATGATGACAGTCACTAAACCTACACGCATGGGTAATCAGAATCACAGTAGTGCCCAGGCTTCGGAATATTCCCTTCCTTCCAAGCAGCTGTTCAGCGACGTGGACCTCCGTCTTGGCATCGAGAGCGCTGAGAACATCATCAAGAATGATGATGCTAGGCCGAGCGTACACAGCGCGTGCAATCGCCTGGTTCCGAGTCAGCAGTTTTCCCCCTTAATTAGCTGCGTAGCAATTTGAACTCACCACTCGCTGTCTCTGACCGCCGGATAGTGTGACGCCGCGACTGCCCACAGTGGCCTTGTCTCCCTTGTTGAAATGCTCGATATCTTCCACCAACCCACAAGCATGAACCACGGTGTTGTACCATTCCTCGTCGATCTCTGAATCGGGAATCGGGCCGCAGATGATTTTCTTGATACTAGCATTGATGAGCCAAGGCTTCTGTGCGCAGTAGCCAATACGCTTCGTTGAGATAGTAATGGTGCCTTTCTCGGGCGGAACATCACCTAGCATGGCCCTGGCCAACGTCGTCTTGCCTGTGCCCACCGCTCCACAGACCACGTTGAGGGAACCTTGAGCAATTTTGATATTGATGTCCTCAAGGCAAGTTTTTGCCGAGGCTGCAGGCTTGAGGCTGACATTGTCGAAGCTGATTGCGATGTTGGTCTTTTTCGACGAATCCTGAGAATCTGCTCCATTCTCATTCGTCTCCCGGTTGCGAGGCTCGACTAGAATCCGTTTATCTTCACGAGACGGCTCCATGAGATAATTTTGGATTCGATGCAGAGTTCCGATAGTCGCTCCAAACCGAGGAAATGCAGACAAGAGCATGTTGGCTGGGCTTGTTACAAGACTAATGATTGCCACGGCAGTGAATGCCCGCGCTGGGTCCATTGCAGCTTGACCTCGTAGTTTGGTATCTACGGCGTAGAAGACCAAGGTCAAAACCGGAGAGAACAGGAGGACGGAATATGCTACAAGCAAGAAGGTTTCATGTCAGTTGCAGCACGAAAACCTCTCTCGCAGAAGTCACTTACCTAAACTGTTGAAATAGACCAAGATCCAGCGGAATTGGTTTCCTTTGCCAATTTCGGAAAGTCTGCTATCCTGAATGCGTGACATGACTGTAGTTGCCATTCCCATCATTTTGATGTTCTTGATGTAATCAACCATGGAAGTGGTAATGGCAGTACGCTTCTGTTTTGCCGCCTGCCACGCCATGACTCTCGGCCCAATATTGGTACCAAGACTCTTGCTGACTTGAGAGGATACTTGGAGGATAATAAGTCAGTCAGGGCATTTTGGCAAGTTTGGTTCAAAGGCCGACTGAAGTCATCATTACTCACAAGCTACAATTACCAAAGGCGTTATAGACCACCAACCAAGCTCACTACTCAACATAACCATGCCAACAATGAGCTCGATCACGTTCCCCAGTGCGTCCTGGAAGATTGAAGAAATATGATCGACGCCGTCGACATCGTTGCCCATGTGTGTAACAGCGGCAGCATCATCGTAAACGCCGTCGCGAATCGAAAGACATCGAGCATGGATGAGACCGACCAAAGCACCTCGGGTTTGAACCATGATGCGGCCAGCGCCTTGGTTGTAGATGCAGTTGAAAATCTATGAAAGTGTTATCCTCTGATACGCAACATAATTTACTAGGACTACTCACTGTAGTCCCTGAATAAATGATGGCGGCAGCGAAAATGATCTGAGTGCCGGTCACGTCGTCTCGAATCCCATCGGACTCTGTGGCCTGTCGCGTGACATACTGAATGGTGCGGTTGATAAGTATCGGCTGCGTATATCGGAACGCAGTCGATAAAAGCCGGGGAATAGTAAGAACAAGCATGTCGATGCCAAAACAGCGGAAGAGGGCCTTGAGCAGAGGCATTGCACTGTCGCTTCCAGGCTCGGGTTTGGCTACGACCATGTAAGCAATCGCCCAGCATCGAGCAAAGATCAGTCTTCCGGCTAGGCAAGCGCATACCTGTTTTATCCCAGGCTTCTATCATGCGAGTCCGCAGACCTCGAGATTTGATGTCATCATCCAGGGTTGGCAGATCGGCCACAGACAAGAGTTTGATATGGCCTTGCCATATTTGACCGTTCATCCAGAAAAGAAAGACGCGATTGAGGTCGGCGACTGTTTGTTCCAGGGGCAAGGTCTTGTAGGGCTCTCTCAGATAGGAACGCTTGTTCAAACATTCAAGGATAAGCAGGATTGCTTTGAGCCCACTTGACGCAGTCAGCAATGCTAAAGTGGGCGTCTCTGCGTGGCCTTGATAGATGGAGGCCAGATTGATACTGTCGCAGATGATGGATGCCACGAGGTAGAGGGTGAGTAAAGTGGACGGCTTGACTGAACGGCCATGTTCCCGAAATGACAGAAGGCATACTGTCAGCGAAGCTACAAATGTCACGACATTGGCTGCTATGGTGGTCTCATCAGAACGCGGCCTAATGACCAGACCCAGAACGAGGATGGCTAGCTGTATAGCAGCAATAGCAATTGCGATTACCTGAATAGTATGTCAGCAAATGACTTCTTGAGCAAGGTTGCATATATGCGGCGAGACTGACGAGTTTGAAGAAGCCTCTCTTGTTGGGCAAGACCTTGAGATCCGCTCGACGCAAATAAAACCATCTCGCTGGAAAGAGTAAAAGAAGCAAAACTGAAGGCACCATGAGAAGCCATAGCTGCGACTCCGTGTACGCGGCGTCTGGGCTCTTGAGAACTGCAATGGAGCCAAAGTAGGAGACATTTGCTGGAAAGGCGAGTCCCAGGCTGTAGTCCTCGTGGAGGCGTAGGATAGCCTGCGAATCAGCCATTATAGCAGGGTCTATCGGATGCGCGCAGAGATGTGTCGACTCAACATTGAGGCATCACGTCGTTGGACACTTGTGGTGGTGTAAATATCTGCATTTGAGGATGACTGCCTAGATAACGAGGAGACGCGCTGACTGTCCTACCTAGATACCTAGACGTGACATGGTAGGTAGGGATTAATGTGTTCGAGGCTCACTGTTCTGTTCTGATCTGATCTGATCCCGACCTGAGGCTGCTCTCGCTTGTTTTTTTGGCGCCGATCCAGGACTAGACTCAGGCGAGAAAGAAGGCAGGAAGCGGCACAGCAAGAATGCGACTTCCCGACTGGGGAAAGGCAGCAAAGGACCCTGTGTTTCGTCCCTTCCCCAGGCGAGCCCAGGCAACGACAGGCAACGATCTCGGCCAAATCGGCTGCGCGTCCATTGGCTCTGCAATTGATAGACGGGACTCAAAGTACCTAAATGCGCTGCACCAGGTGAATGCCCAATGGGGAACCCTCAATAGGTTCTCCTGTTGCGCAAGCGGCCGCCGCCAAATTTAAGCGAAGAGAAGCAGCAATACTTGGTACATACCTCGTACACTACAGGTAATAACCCCGGAGTTAAGATACCATCAGCTAAACAGACTATCTATCACGTTGGGCTTATCATCCCAGCAAAACGTCTTGTGCATAATCAATGAAATGTTCCCAAAGCGGATCGTGGATAGGTAGGTATGAATATGGTTGGTATCAATTAATTTTAGTTTTCCCAGAAAAAGAATTCCCAATGCAGTACGCCGATTACGTGACAATGCCAGTAAAGTCCAAGTGTGAGAGAGCCATCAAATGTCAATCATAGTTCGTCCTTTTCCCAATGACCCTTCTTGGGCCATAACGTCTCGAAAATGGTCTTCATCACATTCTTCACTCGCGTCACCTGCTCCGGGCTCTCCGTCATGACGTCGTCGTTGAGGCACCACTGGCCAAAGATCTCGCCCTGCTTGATGGTCCGCTCCAGCAGCTCCATCTGCGCCTGCTCCGCATCCTTGATCATGACGAACTTCATGGCGTCAATGTCGATAACCGTGTGCTGGTACTTCTTGAGCGCCTTGATGATGATCTCGCGGTGGTGCTTCTTGCTCGACTTGGGCGGCAACAGCGGCTCCAGACCCCGCGGCGTCGACGCCAGCAGGAACTTCATGATGCAGTCGCCGCAGTCGGGCCGCTGCTTGGAGATGCGCGAGAAGATGTTGGTCGTCGTGAAGTCGGGGTTCGGCGTCACCGTGTCCGAGGCCGGGGATCCGAACGAGTCGGCAAAGCACTCGTCGACGCTGAAGTCGGAGCACTTGATGGCGCGGATCGTCTCGGGCCCGTCCAGCGACGTCCATAGGATGTGCACGTTGACCTTGGGAGGCTGCAAGCCGGCCTTTTGCAGGATGTTGGGCAGGTGGTAGTACATGCGCTCGCGGTCAGCCGACTGCGGCGCCGGCCTGCCGTCCTGCTTCACCGCCAGTTGGCGCCAGCCGGGCTCGATGGCCTTGAGAATGTTCTCGCGTTCCGACCAGTCGAGGTAGCCGTCCGAGTTGGTGTCGGACCTGGACATGATGTACGACCACAGCAGCGCCTCGCGGAAGCGCTCAATGGTGTAGTGGAAGTTGGCGTACCAAGGGTAGATTTGGAAACGCGACTCGCCACGGAACCTCTCGCAGGCTCCGTTTCTCGCGGGCTCGGGGAACGATGCCATGGTCTCCTTCATGACGGAGCGGGATATCGAGTGGCCAAAGTGGGCCTGTACGCGTCTTGGTCGCTCACCGAAGCGGCGGTTCAAGAGATACGATGTGTAGTGAGCAAAGGGCTTCTCGCCAAAAGTCGGGCCCGAGCCACTGCCGAGCTTCTTGGCATTGACATTGTAGCTGTCCGTCTTGAAGCCCATGACGGAGCCAAAAAGCGGAGAGTAAAAGTCGGAAGCGGCATGCTGCATGCCCAAGAACATGTCGTCCGAGAGAGCGACAAGGCGGTCGGTGCTCGATTTAGTCATGTGAAGCTGGGCTTCGATGGACAATGAGTTAAAGGTGGGCAGGCAGTCCCGGTTCAGTTCGCCAAAGAACTGCTCCTGACCAAGAACTTCGACGAAATCATTGGTGGAAGCATCGTCCTTGAGCCATGTAGGCCGCTGGGGAACCATGCCGTGGCCGTTCTTGGAGTACGAGGCCTTGGGGTTGACAGAGTTGACGAGGATCTGGATCTTGTTGATGAAACTCTTGGCGTACTTGTTGACACTCCGCATGGAATACCGAAGCTCGTCCCAGTCGCGATAGCGGTTGATGCTGTGCTGCGCAATCCACTTGCCGGAAGGATCGTTGAGCGGTGACTGGAGTTCAAAGTTGTGTCTGATCTCCTTGAAGGACTCCTCCGAGCCGTTGACCCAGTTGTACACGAAATCAATCTTGGGCTCGGCGAGCGGGCCCTCCTTCTCGGCATCGAATGTGGCCGAGGAGAACCAATCGTCCTCCCATCCATCGAGCTCGACGTCACGGACTGCCTCCTCGAAAGAGATGCGGATGACGTCGGGAACTTGGGTGATCAGCGTCCGGCCTCCCGACGAAGACTTGCTCTCCTTCTCCGGCGGCGCCACCAGAACGCCGGCGGCTGCTTCCGGCGCCGTCTCTGGTGACTCGGGTATCTCTGGAATTTCACCATTATCGACACCCTCCTCGGTCGGAGGCACCACGGCGCCACCGCCGACCCATTGTTGGGAATAGCCCGCGCTGCTGCCGGCGTTTCCTTTCCGCAACGACGGCAGCTTGTTATACGTCTCGTAGGCCTCGTTGGCGACGCTCCCCCACGTCCTGCTGAGCAACAGCCATAGTACGGATATGGCGACGAGTCCCCATAGTGCTTTCCGTACAGGACGCGAAGTCAGTGTCCGCGAGGGGAACGACGAGTGCTCAATGGGCGACATGGGGATCTTGAGTCGTAGTTGTCGACCTGGCGACTGCATCGTAGCGCCAAACATTGGTCGAGGACTCTCACTTGGTCAGGTCGTCTCTTTTCGAAAAGGCAGACCACGACCAAGTCTTGAACTGAACAAAGTCTCCTTGGCAGTGCGGTTGTTGACTCAGCCGAAGAACTTTGCTGAGTGGTAGGAGGGGGATAGAAGTAGAAAAAGGGTTCAATATCTTATGCCGATCCCTCTGGGTACTGTAGATAATAGCCAAAAAGCATCGACCACCGTACAAGTGGGTATATCCAACGAGTGTATCAATGAGTGAAAGAATAAAGTAAGGAACGTGCCGAAAGATCCGGAAAATGTTCAAAAGTGTCTGAACGACGACGATGGAGAGCGAAGAGGGTATAAAAATGTGTCAAAGAGGGACACCGGGTAGCCACAGCGATCTAGGTCTCTGGGGTTTATAATAAACTCCTTGCTCGCCAAGGAATCCAGGCGGCTGGGTGAAGCAGGAATCGTGGGAGAGTGAATACGGGCCACTAAGGTACCGGGGGCCTGTCTTGCCGGGGGCAGGCTAATGTTAATAATAAGAAAATAAAAATGGGCGCAGAATGGCGAGGGAACAAAAGAGGTAGACTCGCGACCTCAGACAGTAGTGGGAGGCTATTCGGGAACCGTGGCTAACGTAACCGACTTCACCTAGACGCAGATGGGAAAAGGTTAAAATAGATAGGGGGGGCGAGTGAGAGAGAAGAGGAGGAGAGAGGGATGATCAGAGAGAAGCAGAGAGAGAGAGAGAAAAATTCATGGGATGATCCGATTAGGATTGATTTTCCCACATTGGAACGGCACGGAAGAGGAGACCCAGAGTAGAGTCCCAGACAGACATGGCACACAGCATTTGCGAATCAGAAGAAGGAACAGCCTGGGCACGCGACGGGCCAACGACGGCCTCACCATACAGACGCCAGACCCAGAGAAAGAGACTCCAGATACGGATACCCGTAGGAAGCCAAGCAGATGAGGAACGGCATGGCGACTCTGTTCCGCAGGGGTCTGTCTTGTCTGATCTGGCAAGAAAAAGCTGCTGGGATGGGGTGGCACGCGATCAGCTACTCAGGAGGGACTGAAGGACGAAGCTTAATGCCAAAAAGAGATCTTTGCTACCGAGTACTGACGATCGCAGCCCACCGACAGCAGAGAAAGGCGTCAGTCTAGGGTTGTATGTAGTGTATCGTAGGTACCAGCACAAGGGGTCCGTCGCCGAAGCCGCGTGGTTTTTTTTTTTTGTGTTGCCTCTTGTTTTTTTTTTTTTTTTTTGGTTTGTGTCCCTGCGTCTGTGACACTCTTCTGTCTGCTGTTCGCTCCTTCCTCCCGCTCAGTTGCAGGCCAAGGAGGAGACCGACCATTGACAAGCGGCTTGGCATTCTGGAGACTTTGTGCTTTTTATGGACCTTTTTGATGGTACTTTTCAGGGCCGCCGGTAGTTAGCAGCAGGCAATTTGGTACTAGTACTGTGCTGTAGATACAAGATAGCAAGGATCAAGACGAGAATGACGATGATTGCTGGGTGTTGCAGCCTGGTATCTTTCTCCCATGCTTGGCTGACTGATAGACATAGTACATGGTCGTGTGAGCAAGGGGATCAAACGATTTGATTGGGGAACTGTTGCAATGATGCGATAAGTTGGGTCATGTCGAGTATCACAAGTCTGCATAAACTTGTTTCCCCCTTGCCTCCCCCATTCAGCCATTCAATATAAACACATGAGGATGCTGCAAAAGCTGAAAGAGAAAAAGAAACCAGCAATGGTATCAGAGTAAATAGAAAATTTAAGCTGCTTACCTTATCTACCCGAATTGTGGGCACGGTTTAGTTATTAGCTGGGCGACTATAGTCAGGCGTTCCTGGGCGAGTGCCGTCATGACTGGCGAATCAAGAAAGCCAATTACCCCTGGGCTTCTCCCCCAAGAGCCAGCTGCCCCTCATGTGCCATTGACAGGTCACAGCTAAGCAGGGCCCTGTAATACAGGCCGTATGTAATACATACAATCAACGCAGACGCGGTAGTCGTCGAGTGGGTGCGTGCCTTGCATTGGGGCCATTTCCTGTCCCTTGCGGGTGCATGGCGCCCTGCAGCCTGCAGCCTGCAAGTGCAAGCCCGCAGCCAGCTAATAGCATAGTCAGCCTGTGAGGTAGATAGCCTGTAGCGCCGCGTACTAGAGGGTACCGCCCGCCAGCCTTCCCATTGTCTGTCACTACATTACCCAAAAAGCTCCCAAGGCTCCCCCCAAAATCCCGGGCCCCACGTAACCAGAGTCGGTCAGTCCCAAACTGTGGGGATGCAACTGCTCCTCTTTTGCTGTCTTGTAATAGAGATCTGCATCCGACGATAAACTTTCGAGATATTTGTGGTCTCTCGCTCCCATGTCTCCTCACTCTTCTCAATCTCCCGGGCGAGGATCGCACGGCGTAACCCGTAGAACCCATGCAAGCCACGTACCAATCGTCGACTATGAAACTGGGTATCAATACTACTATCAGTCACCAGCTCAGGAGTAGTGTACGGAGTACCATGGTAAAAACTTTTTTTCTCTCTGCTCTCGACTTGTTGTCTCATTACCGATTTCACGGCGACTATCTGGCGCCAGTCCTTTTGTTGGCATCGGATTCCAACTATAGCATCAAAATAGCATGTCTCCTTTTTTCTCATTATATCTCAATTCATAAACACGGCTAGCTCTTGCGAAAAAAGAGCAAACAAAGAGTCAATGCCCCCTTTTACTCGGATAGTATGTCCTGGGATTGAGAGACTGATACATAACATCTGATAATCATATACACTACCACGCTTGCCGAACCTTATTAGACACAACCAACCTTAATTCCACGCACTGCTTCTTTTTCAAACGCTCATACACTACGCGTTCCCCTTGCAGCTGCACGGTCAATTGTGGCAGACGGAATAGGGTTGGCTATTGTCTAAAGGATCCAGAAAAGTAAATTCCCGAGTACGGCATTGAATGAATTATTCCTTCGTGTCTTTCATATGCATCCACAAAGTGCTTCCTCCTGGAGACTTATCAGTTTTCCCATCTTTCCTTTGCCACCGGCCGTGAGAAGTGATCATAAACTTGGGTTGCACTACGGGCTAGGGAGTGGGAATACATAGTCCCCATTAGTCGTGCGGGGACCCCCTGGCTCACATGTGGATGCTCATATCTGATCACTACTAGATCTATCATCAAAAGAACGCTTCCTTTCTTCCACCCACCCAGGCCCTTCTCTAATATCGTTTTCTTCCCAGTCTCTTCCAAAAGCCAAGCCAAGAAAGAGGAACTGAACTCTGACTGGTAGAGGAAGACGAGAGAAGAAAGAGAATCCCCAGATTTGACTGGATTGTTGAATCCAGGACCACGCTCCTTACTTTGTTGTGTTTGCTGCCTCTACTTACACCATGTATTCTTCTTACAGTGCAGTCGCACCCCGCGAGGATGAGGAATCTCTCCTACCCGGCTCGCCCATCCTCCAACAGGAGCAACCGCGAAGCGCAGGCCGCCGCTTTTGCTCACTGCCTTCCCTGGGAGAGATCTTTGCGAGGACCCTCCTCTTCATGCGGCCGAGCTTCATGATGAGGACGGCCGCCGCAGTCGAGGGCTCCGAGAAGGCGCCGGCGGCGAAGAAGCACGGCACAGAGTATCTCGACGGTGTCCGCGGCGTTGCCTCGCTCATCGTCCTCATCCTGCACTGGAGTCACATCCCCTACCCTGCGGTCAACGCGGGATGGGGCTACCAAGGAAACACGTCGTTTTGGCTGCTGCCGTTTGTGCGCATCATCCACTCGGGCGCCGCCATGGTTTCCGTCTTCTTCGTCATCTCCGGCTTCGTCCTGTCGCACCGGTACGTGCAACGCATGCACCGCAGGGAGTACAATGAGCTCTTTGCGTCGCTCACCTCCATCACATGGCGCCGGGCCATCCGCCTCTTCTTTCCCGCCTTCGTCTCGAGTCTCATGGCCTTTGTATTTGCCTGCCTCGGCATCATCGTCGTCCCCCACAAGGTCAACGGCGAGCCCTTTGAGCACAGCTTCTCCGCCTACCTCGACTTCCTCGACGCCGAATCCAACCCGTGGGATTGGACTGCCGAGTTCTTTGGCTTCTACAACCCCCAGCTGTGGTCCATCGCCGTCGAGTTCCGTGGCTCCATGATTGTGTTCCTCCTCGTCTTGGCCCTTGCGAGAACCCGCACTGGCATCCGCATCGCGATCGAAACGTTCCTCATCATCCACACCTTTGGTCACAAGCGCTGGGATGTTGCTCTGTTCATTACCGGCATGGCCGTCGCCGAGCTGCAAGTCATTTTCCGCAAGCCTGTTAGTGGCACAAGAATGAGACTCGTCAACGGCCTGCTCGTCACGGCTCTCATCATGGGTCTATTCCTCGCGGGTTACCCCCGAGACGGCAACATCAAGACGATTGGATACATGTGGTCAAAGAATGTCTGGCCCTACTCGGCCTACCGCCGCCGCTTCTGGATCGCCATTGGCTCGATCCTGATCGTCGGACCCATGGCCTTTATGCCCTCGGTGCAAGCCATCTTTCTCACCCGGCCGATTCGATACCTCGGACGCATCAGCTTCGCTCTCTACCTCACGCACGGCCTCGGAAACCGAACCGTAGGCAAGTGGCTTCTGAACGCATGCTGGGACTACATTGGCAAGGACGGCTTCTGGCCTTACACCATCAGTTTCATTGTCTCGACAAGTCTCTATTTCCCGTTCATCTTCTGGATCTCCGACATGTTCTGGAGGGCGGTTGATCTTCCTTCCACCGACCTCGCCAAGAGACTCGAGAAGTGGTGCTCTTCGCCTGCTGAGCCCGAGAGGTAAATCACTGAATTAAGCAATTTTCATGTATATATGTATTTTAGAATACCTGGGTATTTCTACTAGAGCTTACTGCTTTCTCATGGTGCTAAGGATAATGACAAGAGTTACATTGGTTGGCATAATACTCTCGCTCAGATATTATTTTTCATTAATTGGCGTTGCAAGGGCGAAAATACAAACGAGTTCAAGACTTTTACCATCCATCCATCTCTTTCTGCGAATTCCATGAATTACGTGAGAAACGATGAAATGCAAAGTAATCAATAACTAAGCTATGACCCCGTCACATCCTTGTGCAACCACGCAACCTCTCCACGTACTCTCGTTACGCAGCATTGCGTCGTGCATCAATGACAGATGCATTGGTGGGGCCCCCCAGTCTGCTTGCTGCTGCATGATCCCGGCAATATTTTGCTGCAATGTCAACGAAGACTTATCAAAGGCGGGCTCAAACATGCTTGACATGCGACTTGCTATCTGAAAGTCAAAGCGACTTGCAACAATTGAGAACAGAGAACAATAATTGAACAGAGAGTACATTATCGTGCTCGGCGGAAGAAGAGAGTTACCTCCGAGCCCAGCCAAGACGGGTTCGTGGCTACGTGTCACTCTCTTCATTAAAGTGCATGCATGTCTCTTTATGGAAATTCAATGCTGTCTGGAACCCATTTCTGGCAGAGGACAGAGATTATGTGCCGGGTCTAACTCCTTCTTGGCACTCGGCATTATCGATATCGGTAATATACTTTTGCGGTAAAAAGGAATATGAGAGAGAGAGAAAAAAACGGCCGCTCAACACCTCCCCCGCGGGCCGTTTTCAATGGGCTCACCCTCCTACTGGGAGTAAATAAGAACGGATACATGACTAGCTGGATACTTTATACATGGCCGTCAATCATTGCAGAATCCCCACAGCGGCTCGGTTAGAAACTCCGATAGAGTTGGGGGAGGCGAACCATGGCCCCTGACCATATGGCTCTACATCCCCCTAATGCCAGGTACCCGAGGACGGACGAAAAAGAAATTCTGCCTGCATAGGAGTCATTCGCTCGTTATGGAGAAAATCCTTATTTTCTGGGCATTCTTCCCGCGTTTCTGTCATGTTCCTGACTCGTGCGCTCTTGCGAGATGAAGTCGCCCGTTTCGAATGAGAGACCTTCTATTCATGATAGTGATTTTCTCGGGCAGCGTGGACTGGACAATTTCCTGGTGCCATTATTGATCTGACAGCCCTATCTTGGTACCTTTCAACAACGGGACGCTTGGGAGCAAGCAGGCGAGGTGCGGCTCAGCGAGATTAGACATTTTTCTCTCCTTCGGACTCGTTCAAGATTTTGGCTGATTTGCCATCCCGTGGCCTTGTCTCTCTCTCGCCTCTCGTCTCGCGGCTCCCACGCTCTGGCTGACGAGGAATCACACCTCGCGAGAGCTGTCTATTTATGGAAACCCTGCTGTTGTCATCCTTCAATCATGTGTATGTCACTCTCGTGGGCTCGTCATTACGGTTCCGGCTGCCCCGTGGCCCGGCGACCATCTCCCTGCAGTATTTGCACTGCCGTCATCACGAGTCGAGACATTTGGGATTTCGCCAAGACGGAGAGAATGAAAGCGCTCATCACGCGATACCTTTCCATCTTCGCGCGACGTTTTCCCCCCCTCCGCCCAGAGATTCCCGTGGCTCGGGGGAGATACTATTGCTCTCTTATCAGTCCATGTCGCTCCGTTGAAACGAGTCTGGGGAAACTTTGCAGAGAGGCGTTGCTTCAGCCTCATACGGTTGAGCTAGCGAATGTAGATAACACAATATGCGAAGAAGCCAGCGACAACAAACTCCAGGCTTGTTCAGCCTCGGGTGTCTCGTTTGGGGATTCTCGAAGGGCGTTCTCCCCAGCCATCCAGCCATCACTGTCGCAAATGCCATTGAGTTTACCGATGCCGCCGGCAAACGAAGGTCTCACGTTCTAAGCCAATATTCTTGGCATAGCAACCTATTCGTTGATTTCGTGAATACAGGCCGTAGGTGTTCGTCTCGGGAGTTATTGACCACGAGTCATGGAAAGACGAATGATATGGCGGCTCGTAGATAAGGTGAGTATACCGTCTGGTGTTTCTTGGTGGACCTTTGAGGCTCATCCAATTTCATGAGCCCGTGATCGTACGAGACTATTGTTTTTGAATCACAAGCATCGTATTCCCCGGAGTACATGCGTCACAAAAAATTAATGATGGACCATTTTGACAAGGGCGGATACTCGCGTTATCACCTTGTCACATTGGAGTGGGAAATGGCCCTAGATAGGGCATCGCGGTTCGCGAAACATCATCACGCCAAGATGAACTACACGCTGGTTCGCGATTTCATTCTTGGCCTCAAAAAGCTAGCGTCCTGGCATACACCAAGTGTGGCAGGGATTCAAAGCATAGTCTGACAGATATACTGGTCCAAAATCTAGTATGAGTGGAAGGATTGTAGATTCAGCTGGTACTGGGGTGAGATGGCATCTCCAATCGCAATACATGTCATTTGGAAGGGCATCCAAGGTGTCGTTCCTGCGCCCCAAGACCGATCGACGAAATAGCTCTACTCTTTCTGCTTGATGGATAGACTTGCGCACTTTCCTATTGGTGCGGGGTTCCGTAAATGGCGCTTACTTGTGGGCAAGTACAGACAACCCAGCAATTGCCAATGACACAATCAAGACAAAGTCCGAAGCTGCTCGGAGCTGAGCTGAGCTGAATTGATGATATCTTCTTAAAGTACAAGCACATAGTTCCAATCGTGACTACCATCCAACTGAACGCCCACCGGAATAGTATACACGAGTTCTTGCACCACGTCCGAGGCAGCCGCTATCATACTTGGCAAAGATGACAAGTCCCAACTCGCCGCCGACCAAGTTCGGCGTGGTGCTGTTCCCGGGGTTCCAGGCGCTCGACGTGTTCGGGCCCGTCGACATCCTCAACATCCTGTCCAAGGAGCGGGCTGCCCTCCAGCTCGCCCTGCTCGCCGGCGACCCGGAGCCCGTGTCCACATCGCTCCAGGCGGGCGGGTTCGGACAGTCCGTCGTGCCCACCCACACGTTTGCGGACGCCCCCGAGGACATCGAGGTCCTCCTGGTGCCCGGCGGCGTGGGGACGAGGCACGACGATATCATCGCCCCGGCCGTGGCGTTCGTCCGGAGGGTGTTTCCCAAGCTCCGGTTCCTTCTGACGGTGTGTACCGGCAGCGCGCTGGCCGCCAAGGCCGGCGTGCTCGACGGGAAGAGGGCCACGAGCAACAAGGCGGCTTTCGACTGGGTATGTCATTGAAACCTGGGGTGGTGGACGAAAATTTCTCGCTGACGGTTCATCCAGGTTACGGAGCAGGGACCGAACGTGGAGTGGGTGCGCCGGGCTCGCTGGGTGACGGACGGCAACGTATGGACGTCGTCGGGCATCTCGGCCGGCATCGACATGATGTTCGGCTTCGTTGCCGACCAGTATGGAGAAGAGACGGCGCAGGCCATATCCGTCAGATCCGAGTATCGACGCAATCCGGACCCGACTGATGATCCCTTTGCAGCACCCCAATGCTAGGAACGCCCGTTCGAGGCCGGCATCCTCGGCATAGCTACGACCTGCGGCGTCGTGGGCATCGCCTTCATCAGCGCGATCGTCTAGTTCTTGTGCTTCCGCTCCCAGCACGGCAACGGCGACCACTGGGCCATGGCTCAGCAGCAGCGGCAGCAGAAGAAGAATAGTTCCCACATGACTGATGGCGGGTCGCTCAAGGCCGGGTCAATTGCTGGCAGAGTTCATTTAAACTCGACTGCAAAAAGTCGTCTCTTTTGAGGTCGTCCAAACTTCTTGGAGAGCAGAGAATCAGAAAATTAAACACCATTAATACATAGATGTCAGTGTCATGATTTAGCTGTCGGATCGATCTACGGCCGCGGCGCATTGAATAGACATCTCTCTAGAAGTCCTCGTATGTATTGGTTGCTTTCCGGATCGCTGTCCTTATATTTCTGCCGCTCATACTTAGTTATGCCTTGTATAGCCGCTTCCAAAAGACGCTGGAGCGTTGGCCCGATCTGATCACCATGAGAGTCTTCGGAATCTCCGGAGCCTTCCGAGTCTCCGATCTCTGCACAGAGCTCGGCGACCCATTGTCTCAGCTCTTTATCGACCTTCGGCATCGGGTCCTCTCCAGTCTCTAGGTTGGGTATAATTCTTCCTGCATGTGTCGAATATTGTTTTCCTTTTTCTCGGTACGCCGGGACAGGAGTGTCACAGTCGAAATCCCAATCTTGGTCCATCAATATGATGTTCACCATGGTCTGGGGGAAAAAAAAGGTCAGATGAGTTCTACTCGGCAGATTCCTCGAGATGCGTCGTCTTTCTCACCTGTCCCAGCGCGCGAAGATTTTGTTCTTCCGTATTTAAACCTCTGTGATATCATTTGAGCTCATGCGTCCGAGGTTCTCGTTCTAGGGAAGTGCCATGGACCTACAGTTCTTCGGCCGTACCAAAATCTATCAACTTGAGCGCCGGAAAGATATCGTGTTCAGGATCGTTGTTTGGACGAAAGTCGTCGACCATGACTGGCAATCAAATATTCATTAGCATGGCGATTATTACAAGAAACCGAAGTATTGATCAACTTGCTGTTTCTCATGTGCATGTCCTGGTGCAATATAGTAGTCCGATTTGCGTCGGTGCCCACGGTTTCATAGACCTGCGCACCGTGTGGCGGCTTTCCCGGCGGCCACTGTATGCCTATATTTGCTCGTATGACTGTAATGATACGTCTAGTCAGAAAGAATTCAGATATTGGAGTCGGATTAGGATGGAAGGGCGTTTGCTTACGGCAAAGGAAGAACCTCCACAAGAGTCGATTCGGCAGGATTTTTATTTCTTCTGCCGCTTTGACTCGGTCGATGAAATCCCTCAGTGTCCCGTTGGGTATCCATTCCATGTAAATGTGCGATTCGTTATGATGCGGTAGGAGATGGGGCCATTTCTGATTGAGCGGATCGCGGTCGATGTCAATAATTTGACACATATGGCGAGCCCACTTCAGTCGCTGCGCAGAGGAAAGACGGTGGTCAGAATCTCTTGGTGCTTCTCTGAATCGCTTCTTGCACGCATCCGCATCTGTACCTACTCTCATGATTTGTTGCTCTTTGGTGTCCAGGTTGACGGGATCTTTCGCCCCCAGTTTAGGGTCATAACCGTCGAAATGTAGAAAGGCATCCATTTCCGTCTTGAGCACGATCCTCCTCATCTTTCCCCCGGGAGGCGTGTACTTGACTTTCCACTACAACAACGCGTATCAGTAATTGTCATTCTCGGAGTGATAAACGAGTTTTGAGTCGCTCTTCTGGGTACTGTGTTTAAGTCGCTCCACGATAGCATCATATTGGGGAGGTTCATGTCTGTGCTCGTGAGATTTTGAACCTAGGGCGGGTACCTAAATAATGACATCGAAAGTGCTTACGGCCGCGCCTTCCACACCTGAGGCCACAAACCCCTCCATCTGCAACTGCTTCCCCGGGCCTAGATTAAAGTAAGACTGAAGATGATTTTCGTATTTTTTCTTTAAATCTTCGCCAGGCCATTCGGCTCCCACCTCTTCCGGCGACTCTTCCGTCGACATGGCGAACGATGAAGTTCCAATGCTCGTACTTGCGTTACGTATCGACGTGTGAGATTATGGTCCGGCCTTCTATGTCTGATTGGAATGAGTATTTCACAGTATCGCAATTTATTATTGTGATGAATTTTGCTTGGCGCCGGCATCGTGGATTGTTTGAACTCGGGCGCAAAGTCATAAGGATTGCATAGGCCACACAAAGATTGCGAGTATAACAATATGATGGAGAGCCAGATGAATCCGTTTCCGGTCATTAAGAACAAGAACAAAGCTATTTTTCGAATCGTTCGAGAATCAGCACCACGGTATGGCTTTGTCCAGTTTCGCTTTTGACATTTCTCAAGCTCTTTCGTTTATTCATTGCATATGTCTACTGCGCTGAAAGATAGCTATGTACCAGACTTGACTTCGCACCAGATAGATGTAGATGATGCAACGGCTCCCGGCAAGATAATGAAGGTGGAAAAATCAAGTAAAGGGTATCTATCGCAGTCTGTCTGTATTTAATCCAACGCCAGACTCCAATCTTTTATAAACACAAGCACTGCTTATTGCACCAGCCCGGTGACGAAGTCACTTGCCTGCTGCACCTTGTCCGTATAGTCGAGGTGGTTCTTGGTGACGATCAGCGTGCCGTCGCAGACCAGGTCCCCGTCGTTGCACAGGATGAGCGTCTTGGCCGGGTCGACGTTGGGCACCTGCTCGTCGTCCTGCTTCTTCTGGGTGTCGCCGAACGTGACGGCGGCCGCGATCTGGTTCAGCACGGCCGGGTCGTCGATCTGCTCGACGGCCCGGTGCACCATGGCCGCGCCCTGGCTGTAGCCCGAGACCACGATCTTGGAGTCCGGACAGGTCGACGACACGTTGGCGATCAGGTCCGCCATGTCGGCGGCGTCGCGCGGGTCGGTGCCGCCCGGGATCAGATTCTGCGCGAGGCCTGCCGGGTACTCGACGCCCTGCACCGCGATGCGGTCTGCGCCGAGGGAGGTCTGAAGCGACGAGGCCAGTTGAGGGCCTGGTTGGTCACCCTGTTATCCATGTTAGTTCCCAAGATATGTAGATTATAATAGAAGATGAAATGCTTACCAGATTCCCGTCTTGCGTGCTGCCCCGGGCATACACCATGACCACGTCCTTGCAGCCGGTATCGAGGAACTCATTGGCACTGACGTCGGACTCGTTCGATTGACGCTTTACTAGAGTGTCTTCGCCCCTTGCCACCATTTCCTGAATGCTTACTCCCTCGGGAACATTGTAGCTTGTTCCGGTTGCGACAATGGGGCTCGCCGAGGTGTAGGCGGCTAGAAAGCCCGAGACGATGACGGCGGAGAACTTCATCTTGACGGCGGTTGTCAGATATTAGGATATTAAAAGATGATTATGGATAGATCGCTCGTCCACAAATAGGATAAACTGGAAAGACAAGCCGCACAGCGGGTTTAATAAGAAGGAGAGAATAAGATCGCGCAGCGATGTCAAATGCTAAACCGGCAGCAGCAAGAAGGTAATGTCGTATACCGAGAGCATAGTCCGCGAAGCTATCGTGGGCATAGTTTCGAAGAGGATTACTTTGGCTCTATAAAGAAGGCCAGTAAGCCATGTGGTCTTCGGCGTGCCGCACATGCGCAAACGCTCTCGCACCACACACAGCCACTGTGGGATTGCCGAGTTCAAACGCGCCAGAGGTTTGGAGTGGGCATTGGATGACACTATATCTGGACCCCGTCAGGATCTATACTTCCGATTCGGTACGACAAAGCCGCCTTCTGGGTTCCGCCTGTGGAAGCTTACTACGGCCTCCCCTGGGCGCATCACACGGGAGGCAGGCGCTTGGAGAGGCCGTTGACAGGACAGGATTCACGGAGACGGAGACATGTCGTGTGTCAAGGGGTCGATAATGCGGCTCTTATTTAGAGTTGAGAAAGCTGCCCTGGTCCCGCGTCTTGCGAGGCCCCGGGAACCATTCGGTTTCGACGTCCCTGATCGTAGCAGGGATCAGAGCGGCGCTCAGCTCTGCATGTGGAAATCCGCGAGGGCACAACAGATGGCAGCTCCGAGAGATTCGAGAGCTGATTCGACGGGATAATCGCCTGTGCCTGTGTTCCAATCAACGATAAACTTCCCGATTTCTATAATCATTCTTTGCATGCGGAAAGAAGAATTCCATTGTTTCTGCGCCTCGGAGTTGACCAAACAAGGAACTTCAAGCTGTCCACCATGATTGATCTGCCGGGGACCCTGATTAGCCTCTAGGGTACCCAATTATAGACCCCATATATGAAGAAACGCTCCAGGGCTTGGAGGCTCTGCTTCTTCTTCTTATCCGAATGGAAGTTTGGAAGAGGTTCGGTTTCACACTTCATCTTGTCACGTGCTGCCCCTGGGATACTACCTTGCCAAACATTCTGAAGAACCACATTCTCCATTCGAAATCGCCTTGATGAGGCCTCCTTGGGACGTCTCGTGACTGATGCTGGCATTTGCTTCCGAGAGTAAACACGCTCAAAATGTGGCCTTTATTTTGTACCGAGTAGGCAATCTAGAAACCTATCAGGTCATTTTGATTCTGCGAACGCCAATGACCTGTGATCTGAAGATAAGACTTTGCTTTTTCTTAATTTCAGCTCATTTGGAAGAATTCAGCGGACGTGTTCATCTGCACTGATCATAAGGAAATGAAAGATGTCTCGTTCAGAGAAATATCCTTTACTGCAGCATGCAGGTCATGATGTTGATCCTCAGCTCAACGCGACAGAGAAGACGGAGAGATCTTATACGAATGAGCCAGCCGGTGATTCGAATTGAGGTGAATTATTAAAAAAAAATGGACAGGAGGAGATCATATATGTTTGTATCTAAAGGGAACAGAGTATTTCTAACCTGGATACTGGAAAAGCTTTTGAATTGCATGCAGTCGACTTAAGCTTCAAGTGTCAGTTCATTTAGGCTCAAGTTGACGTCAGCTCCGCGCACCTCATTAGTGGTACGTAGCGCCCCTGTTCGGCAGACATTGACCACCTTTGGACGCTACCAGTGGTAAGGTGGCCGCTAATGACCATAGCTCAGGGGGTTCCCATAGCGCCATTAGCTTTCTGCAGGGCACCAGCAGCAGATAACAACTATGCTTCGGCTTTCAAGCTGTACCTAGCTTTATCGTTCGTTCCAGCTTCATCTGATCGACATAGACGTAGCGATTGTTCCACGGACATTATTCGGCACGGGCCTCGCGAGCCTTTCTCGACCTCACCAGTGACGGCTCGGTGTACGATGCGCCACGGAAGGAGCGTCATTTACGACCATGTCAGGACCGGTAGCGGAGGAAGGTGAACAGGGCCAGATCCCTCGCGTTCTCGAGCAGAATGAAGAAAGAGCTGGGAGACGTCCGTCTCGGGATGTGGGAAGCGCCGACAACATGACAAATATCACACATCAGTTGCCGTCTCCAGGCCCGTCGCCGTCGACCGATCCGTTCCCCGATCTCGAGATGACTGCGTCGCCGCTCGTCACGCCGCTCGACGTTACCGACAAGGCCGGCACGAATACCCTCCCACAGATTGACGAAAGAGAGGGCGAAATAAAAGAGACTGTCCTGGATACAAAGGAAAATGTCTCCTCGTCCGAAGGCACTTCCAATCAAATTGGCGACGGGATCTCGAACTCCGCGTCCCGACAAGATTCTGCTCCGGCGACTTCGGGCAAAACAAGCAATGAAGACACGCAAGCCAAAATCACGTCGCCTGTGAAGAAAGACACCAGTGGTGCGGTCCGCAAGTTGTCAGCATCCCAGATACAGGCTCTGGCCTCATCACCAGAGTCTCTGCCCGTGGCCATAGTACCGCCTCAGTCACCACCAGCCACCACTCAACGCAAGCCAAATGGACTCGAGTACCCTGCCTCGGCCGGATTGGCAGAATCTGCTTCTCGGCACACTGGCGGCGAGCAGGTCCAGAATGGGGTTGGTCTTGGTATTCAAGCTGCTGAGAATGGCGCATCCAGAACCCAGGATGGGCATGAGAAGACGTACTCGGAACCCTTGAGATCTCGCAACTTTTCCGAGATGCCCGTCCTTACCCGAACGACCCCCGAGACTAGACGACCGACGCCGGGCCCTCGAACCCTATCTCAGCCACCGGTCATGCGTCGGCCAACTATGGGAGGAAACACGACTGCTACCTCACCCAACGGTTCGCGGAGGTTTTCGTTCAACCCTGCTGCTCGTCCACCGCCTCTGAATCTGGGTAACAACACCAATATCAATAGCAACAACCCGACACCCGCTGCACAGAGACGTACAACGCCTGCTTCGCGTAGACCGGATGCAACACCCAACGAAGAGGCCGTAAATGGAGAACCTCTGCAGCCCCCTGCTCATATACAGCCAGCGATACCCATTCCTCCCATGTCTGTACATACACATCTCCAACTCGAGTTGGCCGGCGTCAGGCCCAGTCCGCTGTACATCTACCGCAGCCACGCCTCTGATACTCCGTACGAGTCTAGCGCTGTCAAATTTGAGCGTCTTTTGAACGCTCTGCTTATTCCGCCCTTTTTGGAGTCGACTCTCATGTTTGGCACGCTTGCTTGCTTGGACGCGTTTCTCTACACTTTTACTCTGCTCCCTCTGCGGTTCTGTATGGCCAGCTGGGTTCTCATCAAGTGGTGGGGGTACTTAGTGTGGAAAGAAGCGAAGTGGCTCACGGGCTTTGTATGGCAGGGTGTTTGGCGGCTCTGGAAACGTGGTCGAAGGGGTCGATCAGCAACGCGGCCTTCAGCAAACCGGACAGTGAGCAGCCAAACGACGGCCAGTGAGACGGAGAGAAGTCAAAGTCGCGCAAGAGATAATGCCTATGCGTCTGACGCCACCACCGCATCTCTTGACGCTTCACGACTCAACGGTAATGCCGGCTTCCATCCGCCCAAACACGCCATGCCAAGGCACAAGCCTAGCGGCTTCCGCCATCGAAGGACCAAGTCAATGCCATCGGACCTCACACCTTACCACAAGGCCGACCTGCTCCAAGGTCTCGTCATTGTGTGCAGCTCTCTGGCACTGATGACCGTCGATGCCAGTCGGATGTATCACTTCATCCGCGCCCAATCTGCCATGAAGCTGTATGTCATCTTCAACCTCCTCGAAGTGGGAGATCGTTTGCTTGCAGCTATTGGCCAAGATATTCTCGAATGCCTCTTCAGTTCCGAGACCTTGTCACGCAACAGCCTCGGTCGATCCAAGGTTCTACTCCCACTGGGCATGTTTGTCCTATCTCTGATATACAACGTGGCCCATGCCGTCGTCTTGTTCTATCAGGTCATCACTCTGAATGTGGCTGTCAACTCTTACTCGAATGCGTTGCTCACTCTACTCATGTCCAACCAGTTTGTCGAGATCAAGGGTAGTGTGTTCAAGAAGATCGAAAAGGAGAACCTCTTCCAACTGACTTGCTCCGATGTGGTGGAGCGATTCCAGCTCTGGATTATTCTCATCATCATCGGTCTGCGCAATATAGTAGAAGTTGGTGGTCTGTCCGTTCCCGGTGCTGGCAGTGAGGTCGACCCGTCCATGTCAGGCCCGGGCCCAATCCATACAGCTTCCAATCTGCCCGCGAGTTTTACCCTCTTGCCTTCTTGGATGTTTTCGGGGGAGGTGCTGTCACCTTTTCTGATCGTCATTGGTAGCGAGATGCTGGTGGACTGGACCAAGCATGCCTACATTAACAAGTTCAACAACGTGAAGCCGACTATATACCGGAGGATGCTCGACATATTCTGTAAGGATTACTATACGAATGTGAGTACCGAGTTCAACTTTTCAAGACCCAGGCACTGACAACGCACAGGCATTCGGCGCACCTGCCCTCACCCGTAGAATTGGTCTGCCGCTTCTCCCGCTATCGTGTCTATTCATTCGTGCCTGTGTGCAAATCTACCACATGTTTCTGGCTACTCATCTCCCGCCGCCGATGCCGACTGCAACTATGGATTTGTCTCTCGAGTCATCGGTTCCCACCTCGGCTGCCATGCTCGCCGCTCTCGACCGACTTGACAACCTGCTACGCAGCGCCTTGGGCCGGGCCGTCTATGGCAATCCAGTCACCCAGCAAGAAGGCGAACCATCCTGGTCTTTCACTTCTGATGACGCCGTGGCCCTGATTACCATGTTGACCTTCTTCTTCCTTGCCTGGCTGCTGCTTCTCTTACTAAAGCTCGTCCTTGGTATGGCTCTTCTCAGATATGCCCGGGAACGCTATGCTGCTGTTCAGAAGCGGGAGCAAGCCCATGCGAGTGGCGAACAGAAACGCGAGAGTTTCTTCCAACCCGGGAAACGAGTTGGAGGCTGGGGCCAAGTCGAGGTGGGCGACGAGAGGCGGAAGTTGCTCTATGCTGATGACCCGGAAGGTCTCCGGAGGATGAGGGAACGCGAGAAGAAGGGCGAACAAGCTGGTAAGAAGATGGAAATTGGTGATGATGGTCTGGAAAAGGTGACACGATATGAAATGATTGCAAAGAGGATCTGGTAATGACGAGATGAGTGGACAATCGGCATGTTATAGCATTGTTACGGCGTAGTCTAGCATTTACAGCCTGGAATTGAGCATTTACATCTGTCTTATTGGTGCCGTTCGACCATGGAATAGAGCTACTAGTCAACTTGATATTGTACTTGTGCGTAATTTCTCTCGACTCTTTCCTCGGTGCTATAGTGATGCCACTTCAGATTCTCAGTCAAGTTGCTACTATTTGAACAAGCACATTTTTTCCTGCCATATCATTATCACAAATATAACTTGGGCCCTTCTTCCTACTTGTGATTGTGGTCAACCATCTCAAATAATGCCCCAAACCGATTGTTCAAAGACTGGCTCACAGAGCAACTAAACGACTGATGTTGTCCTGGCTAATTCTGCGAGCCACTTATGACACCGATTGTTATTGCATTTTTCTGTTGATTATGGCAAACGTCCACCCCAAGTGGCCGTCGCCGTTTGCACGCTTTCCTTCTCTTAAATAGTTGCACCTTCCAGCCTCTGAATATTCTCTCGCACACAACCTCAACCTCATCCTCTCCCTGCGTCATCCGATACTGTCACCGAACCATACAGCCCAAACTGCGCCAGGATGCCTGAACGAAACTGGACTATAAAGGAACTGAACGAGTTCCGATGGGATGACGTTCCTCTGAAGATGGGACCGTCGTCTTGGGCCGAGTGCAGAAATCTCCTCGACCACACTGCCTGGATCGTCGAGCAGCTGCGCACCTGCCCGTTCGGAGCAGCACGAGTTATGCTGCAGAATTCGACGGTCAGTCATCTCAATTCACGATGAAGTGAGATTTAATTTTGATCCAAAGCTCTTTCTTGTTTTCTTTTCTTTTTCTCTTCTATCGAGTACTTCCTTGATGAGTTTCAACTTTTTATTACCATGCCCCTTTTTCTTTCTTTCTTTTTTTTTTTTTTTTCCTTTTGAGAGAGAGCTTTTATGCTCTTATTTTGTGAAGAGTTTGGTCACATATTTTTGTGCTCTGTTAAGAACTTCTACTTTTAATGTGATCGAACATCAGATCGCAACTTTAATCTGTCTGATCATGTATCAGATGGCGTCGTCATCTGAACTCATCAAAACTAACTATATAGCAACAGAACGTCCAGCGACTCTTTCGCCCCAAGATGAAGCAGATTGGAGAGAACAAGTGGGAGAAGCCACAGATCGACGTGAAAACCGATTTCCACGCAGCCGCCCTGGCCTACTACCTCTTCTTCGACTCAAACAAGCTCCTGGCCAGAGGAGAGCCCGGCACCGGCTGCTCGCAGTGCAGAGAGCAGGGCGACATTGGCCCCGGCGACACGTGCTTCTCGGGCGACGACAAGGTCATCGAGGGTACATGTTTCAACTGCATCTACCAGGGACTAGGAAAATCCTGCTCGCTCAGGCTGGGTAAACTCATTCTCGGTCCTTTTAACTTCGGACAATAACTAATCAACGCTATAGACCTAAAGCAAGGCAAATTCCTCGAATTCACGACAGAGATGCTGCAAAATGCCGATATCGAACAATTGGTCGAATGGTACGCCATGTGCGACGAAGGTATCCGAGCCCGCTTCGAACAAGAGCAGAAAGAGGAGGAAGACCGGGCACGAGAGGAGATGTGGAGAAACCAGTAGAGCAATGGCCGAAACGAAGGTGACTTAAGGAAAGAAGATTAGGATGGAAGAATCAGTAGTTGGAAGAAAAAGCATGGATTCTACCTTCCATCCAACTTTGGAGATACAAGAACCTCGACTCTTCCAATAGTATGCCGCCAATCCGAGTTACTGTACAGGCTAAGATCTTCCATACCTAGGCAATCGACGCTAAAGTGTCCGATTCCGGCCGCCATGTTCAAATGAATACATCAGAC
This sequence comes from Pestalotiopsis sp. JCM 9685, assembly GCA_001599175.1. Taxonomy (NCBI): domain Eukaryota; kingdom Fungi; phylum Ascomycota; class Sordariomycetes; order Amphisphaeriales; family Sporocadaceae; genus Pestalotiopsis; species Pestalotiopsis sp. JCM 9685. The sequence goes on along the minus strand of BCGF01000005.1, from coordinate 3,911,482 downwards.
TCTCTCCAAACTTGTCCAACCACACAGACTTTGATGCAAACATGTCGAAACTGGCAGATCAGGTGGTACTGGTAACGGGATCCAGCCGCGGCCTCGGCCTGGCCATCGCCAGGGCGTTCCACGCGGAAGGCGCACAAGTCGTGCTGAACTGCTCCAGCGAGCGCTCGCTCGACGCCACGGCGCAGCTCGCCGCGGAGCTCGGGGCCGGGGCCATCGCCGTCGCGGCCGACGTGACGGACCTGGAGCAGGTCCGGTCGCTCTTCGCCAGGGCCGAGTCGCACTACGGGCGGCCCGTCGGCGTCGTCGTCAACAACGCGCTGGCCCGCTTCCGGTTCGACGGCGGCGCGCGCAAGACGCTCGGCGACATCGGGTGGGCCGACTTTGACGCGCAGCTCCGCGTCGCGGTGCAGGGCGCGCTCCACACGACCCAGGCGGCGGCGGCGGGCTTCCGGAAGCTCGGCCGCGGCCGCATCGTCAACATCGGGAGCAACCTCGTGCAGAACCCCGTGGTGCCGTACCAGGACTACTGCGCGGCCAAGGGCGCGCTGCTGGCGTTCACGCGGTCCATGGCCGCCGAGCTCGGGCCCGGCAACGTCACGGTCAACATGGTCGCGGGCGGCCTGCTCGAGCAGACGGACGCCAGCGCCGCGACGCCCCGGGCCGTGTTTGACCAGATCGCGGCCGCCACGCCGCTCAGGAGGGTCGCGACCCCGCAGGACGTCACCGGAGCTGTCTTGTTCTTTGCGAGCCCGTGGGCGGACGCGATCACGGGGCAGCAGCTTATCGTCGATGGTGGATTGGTCATGTCATGAAAGCAGAGCATGCACACAACTTTTGATACCACACAGTGAGAATTGGAGGTATATTAAGATTGTAGAGTCTTCCAGTCCGCACACCATATTGGTTCCTCAATCAAGCGCCTACATTTGCGCCAAATCGAAGATAGAACAGGTTGATGCAGTATACTCGACGAAGACATACCGGCTCATGCAGCCTTTGGGAGGCTCAGTGCTCACCATTCTTTGCCAAGCGGACGGCAAAGCTGTCTCACATCGCCGCCGAAGGGGCACTCCCAGCAAAAGAACTCGGGCCACGGAGACAGATTCGGCAACAACACGCACTGGAGCTTTAGATGAGATGCAGAATATGATAACATAGATATGTCATGAAGATTCCATCAACGTTCAAGTACTCCCAAAAGATCATCAATTCCTTGCCAAATCGTGACGGGCCTGTCGGATGCCGTGGAGAATTGCAGCGACATCTCGTTACACAAAAGATGTCCCCTTTTACCATGATCTTCGGGTCGCGTTTCGGCATTATCGATACGTCCGTATTGCTGTAGGCGCTCCGACGACATTAAGCATGTTTCAGGTGTCGTCCTCGAGTGTAAATCAACCTCCGGGGGCAATGCAACGCAGCTGTGAAGGGGGGTCAGCGTCTAGTGCGGTGCCCGGCCGGTTTCCCCCATCCCGAGGTCCGTCAAGACTTGTGGCTCGCGCTTATGGACTCCGAAGGCCCGGGCCGGGCTATACTGGTCCATGTTCATATTGTCAATCTTTTCTTGTAAATCTTGCATTTCTCAATCATCATCTGAAATTATTTGATTTGGTTTCATTTGACTATCTCACTCAATAATAAAATTACATATCAAAATCAATCATGGCACTTACCGGGGGCAAGTTCTTTATCCAGGACAAGCTGATCACCCCAGGTCTGCATCATGCCAGCTTCAAGGCGCTGTGGGAGACCAAGTGGCGTGAGCCGGTCAGCGAACCAAATACGATAATCTCTAATAACCATACTGACATGCTTCGCAGTGCGCTGCTGGCTTGTACCCATTCATGTTTGGCGCAATCCAAGACTTTGAACCCGTGGTCAAGGACATCATCCAGGTATGAGTCTCTTTCTACTTTGTCCCTGGGACATGAGCTGACAGTCACCTGAAGAAAGACCTAAAGGAACCATACAACTGGGACGAGTATGCTTCGTGCTTCTTTCCCAAGGCAGAGGAGCTGGTGACCCGGGCCATAGCCGCCGAGAACTCGGGCGAGAGAGAAAAGGCATCGGAGCTCTACTTGTAGGTCTTGATGCCGTCGCACTGTTACGTGGAAGGCCAAGCAAAGCTAATGAACAAATCAGGCGAGCCTCTGCCGTCTATCGCATTGCCCGCTTCCCCATACTGCGGTCGGAGAAGCAGCGACACGCTTGGAACGCCGGCAAAGAAGCCGCGCGCAAGGGACTAGAGTATGTTCAAGTCCAAGGTCATAGGTCTGAACAGCTAACTCATTTCTGTAACGAAAAGACTCCATGAATTTCCAATGGTCCAAGTGGACATTCCGCACATCCATGCACAGCAAGGCGACGGACACGTCCTGCCAGGCTTCTACCACCTCCCAGCGCACGCCTCGGCGTCGAAAAAGGTCCCGCTCGTCATCATCTTCACCGGCCTCGACGGCTACCGGACCGAGCTGGCCGTCTGGAAGGAGGGCTTCCGGCAGGTGGGCTGCGCGACGCTCGTGGTCGAGATCCCCGGCACCGGCGACAACCCGGCGGCGCCCGCGGACCCGACGAGCCCGGACCGGCTGTGGGACAGCATGTTCGACTGGGTCCGCCGGCAGGACGGCATCGACCAGGCCAGGGTCGTCAACTGGGGCTTCAGCACCGGCGGCTACTACAGCATCCGCCTGGCGCACACGCACAAGGACCGGGTCAGGGGCGCCGTGGCGCACGGCGGCGGGTGCCACTTCATGTTCGACCCGTTCTGGCTGGACCACGCCGACCACCTGGAATACCCGTTCGAGTAGGTTGCATCTCTGATTCCTGTGCATGTCCCCTCGCTTTTGTTTTGGGCTGACACAAAAGTCGACAGTCTCTCCCACTCGCTCTGTCACAAGTACGGCTACGGCACGGACTTTGAGCGGTTCAAGAAGGAGGCGAGCGGCAAGTTCTCGCTGCTCGAGGACGGGACTTTGAAGAAGGACTGCACGAGGCTCCTGCTGGTCAACGGCGTCGGGGACGAGATCTTCCCCGTCGACGACTACTACCTGTGTCTGCTGCACGGCATGGCCAAGGAAGCGCGGTACCAGCCCCTCCCGAATTCAAGCTTTTGGTTCGTTGTATACTGATGAAGATTATAGATTCGTGCCGGACAAGAAGCACATGGGCGAGCCCGAGTCGTTCGGCGTCATTCTGCGGTGGATCTCGGACCTGCTGGATCTCAACATTGACATCAAGCGCTTCATGTCGACTATCCCGTCCAGGCCAAAGTATTGATTGCGAACTCGAGCATGAGACCCCGATCAGATACGGGGAAGTCGTCAGTCAGTCTGTGTATTGCAAATTTATGCTGTAAATATGCCGGAGAAAGACAGCATTTGAAATGCCGATAAATAAGAGGGATGACAAACGGCGATCAGTTCCTCATCGTGACGTGAGAGCTGCGGATGAGCGAGTTGCCGGGCGAAGGCTGAGGCCAGCCATGACCAGAAGTATGAAAAGATCGACCTCTCACAGCGTATATAGCACACAACTATAAAATATAATTGGACATTATACATGCCGTGTCAGATGGCGCGATGCAAGCGATGATGGCGAGCTCCGTGACACGCGCTGCCGGACCCCTCACTTTTTGACGCTCTTCAGCTGGAGCACAGGCCACAATTGCCCGTTTCGGCCTTGTGACGATGTCATGGCAGGGATGCGCAGCTCAAAACGTCTATGGTCTCATGCTCGTGGGCTGAATAAGCCTTGCAATCTATCGAGTGTATATTTAAACAAGTGTCTGCGACTTTCGAGTCCCTTGATGGACCAAACTCACCTAGGTCGCATATTATATTGATTCTCGAAAACATGTCTACTCTACAGCAAAACCTCGAGAAGAGCAACGCGCAGTATGCGGTCCAGTTCACCAAGGGCCACTTGGCATTGCCGCCGGCCAAGAAGTATCTCGTTTGTGAGTCAAGACAGCCGGCTGAAAAGAAAGCGGACATGCAACTGATCAGTCTTGACATAGTGACGTGCATGGACGCTCGCATTGACCCGGCCAGTGCCTTTGGCATCGAGCTGGGCGATGCACACGTGATTCGGAATGCGGGTGCCAGCGCGAAAGATGCCCTCCGCTCCATCATCATCTCGGAGCAGCTGCTGGGGACTAGGGAGATTATACTGGTGAGTTCTGAAGAACGGAAAGTCCCGGGCAGATGTCACACCGCCTGCGCTTGGAATCAGAACTTGTAAACGGGCGAACGGAGCCTAGGAAATGAGAAACCCGTGCTAATAATGTATTGCCGTCCAAAGGTCAAGCATACCGGCTGCGGCATGCTGACCTTCCAGAACGACGACGCCCACGGCATCGTCAAGAAGAACCTGGGCGACGCGGCGGCCAAGGAGGTCGAGCACGTCGACTTTCTGCCCTTTGCCAACCTCGAGCAGGCCGTCCGGGACGACATTGCATTCCTGAAGGGCACCGAGACGGTCCCCGAGGACGTGGTCGTCAGCGGGTGGGTGTACGAGGTGGAAACCGGGAAAGTGAGGCGAGTGGATTAGGGAGGGAACAGGAGCCGTCATGACTTTTTGGTTTGCAAATGGGAAAGGCGACCGCAGAAAGTCTGTCCAGAATTCGGTTATATCCAACAAGATTGATCTTTGAATACAATGATACCCGATCCTGTAGAATCGCATGGAGGTTCGGTGGCAAGGGCATCAAGAACAGCAGTGTCCCGTTTCAGGGCTGAGAAAACCCTTTACCTGTTTAGATGTCGATATCTCCGTGCCTGCGAATAATAAATCCGCCACATGATGAGCTGCCAAGACCCCGGAAATCTGTGCCCAAGAAGAAGAATAAATATCAACTCCTGTGAACAAATACGGTTCTTGACATTCCGGGGCGGGATGCGTTGGGAATGCTTGGCGCTCGGCAGTATTGGTGGCTTTATTCTGGAGGTCAGTTTCCGGGGTGGCCAACTTTCCAGTGAGCTGGTATTCGACAGTAGAAGGTTCTCCTGATTGGATTAGACCCTGGGGAAAGTTCATCTACTGGATATGCTCAATTGTTTTGTTTTAACTTTCTGGTCCAGCTAGATCGAACACCGGTATCTCCGTGGAAGACAACTAGATCTACATGGTATTTGGAATGGGGCCGCCACTATTCTTCTCGGGGATAAAGCTCCCTGGTATTTTCCACTACAACAGCAGGGCCAGCCTACAAGTGGGCTCTATTTAGGCCTTACAAGATCCATTGCATTTCTCGGGTCTCCTGTATCATGTCATACTTCGAGGACGCATTTTCCCGGGCCGTCAATGACTATGAGAGCATGTTCAGTTTTCCACGAATTGAAACCGTTTTGATTGCATGAAAAAGCGCCATTCTCAAGAATGCGAATACGCATGGGAAAACGATCTGGTGACAAAAGAACAGGGCTCGACATGATTTATCGAATCTTGGCAGACAACACCTTCAGGCTGGTTGATGACCTGGATAGAGTATTTCCACAGGGGCGTTGAAGTTCTACGCTAGGAACCCACCCCCAGGACGACAGAACTTATGCTTATCTAGATCCTTGCAAACTTATAAGTGTCTAGTCAGTGATTCGCTCAATATACTTCCTGTCAATCAGGTACGGCCACTCTTGTTCGAGTCACATGGCAAGGGTTCGAGTTAGATGATGGAAATGTACGAAGTATGGTTGTGTTGCATCTCAAACATTCCCAATCGTGGGCGATCGTGTAACGCACCCACGTTGTGGCCCAGCCAGTATCAACTCGATGGCTCGATCAGCCAGTACCACGTAGACTCGACGGTAATAGACAACCTCATAATCGACGAGTAAGTCTCTTTGATGACTCCCGTATCAATTTGTAGGAACAGATGGTTCAGCTTTTAGCGGAAAATTTGCGTCCTCCAATGGGTGAAAAATTCGGCTGGTTTTGAAATACAGAGTGTGAGGTTCTATAGACGTTATCAATTGTATAAGAACAACACGACGACATCTGCTTGACAGAGTCGCCTGGTGATACCAGCAACCTGCGAACTGTCAATACTTGATTGCCCTTACCTTCATACCATATCTTCAAAATGCACAAGTACGCCTTCATCGCCTTTGTGCCCTTGGTTCTGGGTTGCGCGAACCCGGACAGCAACGCTGTAAGCCAAAATACCCACCTATATTTTGTCAAGCCCCTGGCTGGATCTGGGACCGTCTCGCGGGCAGAGTTCTTTGACTGTATCCGAGCCCCTTTGGCACAAGGGATCAGAGCACAATAAGAGCTACGGTTTACGGGCGGAAAAATTACTCGCCTTCAGAAGATAAACAAATTTTGGCTGACACACCACCATGTCATAGTGTGCCAGCTACATCAGCGCCCACTCCACGGTGTGCTCGACGTTCCTCAATAGCGCCGTCACGGCCACGACAGGGCTGGCGAGCTGGGCGAGTAACTGCTCCAACAAGCCGTCGGCAATCTCCAAGGAGTGCAGCTGCTAGTGAGTCCAAGGGGAACCCAAATCTCCCCCGAGAAATACAAATCGTACGAAAGGTCGTACGATGGCGCTATTCTGAATATCGATATCGCCGTGGACAATCCCATCTTCAGGGCAATCGCATTCTTAGGATGCTGCTCTAGATCGTGCGCCGTCGTCGAGCTAATCATGTTGATCGTTGTTTTCCAGCACCACGGGCGGCTCAGGGGCCACCACATCGACGACAACGGCCGGCGGCACCACTACGACCAAGGCTACCACGACTACGGCCGGAAGCGGTTCCACGTACGTTTCTAGTCCCCCTTCTATACTACAATAGCCCTTAGTATGCTTGAATTAGCTCTGACCTTCGGCATGCAGCCCGACCGGGCTGACGACGAAATTGCCCTCGTCGTCGGGGGCCGTCTCGACGTCGGTCGCTATCACCGTCAGCGGCAGCTTCGACGGCGGCATGAAGAAATATGATCGCTACCCCACAGTTTGCGAGGAGCAGACCGAGACGGGCGAGGACGATGCTATTTTCGTCCTCAAGAGCGGCGCGACACTGTCCAACGTGATCATCGGGCCTGGGCAGGCCGAGGGCGTGCACTGCCAAGGCACCTGCACTCTAAACAATGTTTGGGTAAGCACAAACCGTTGTTGAATGGTGATTGTTACCTATTATGGGCTACTTCAGGGGGTTCGGTCGATAACTAAGCTGCCCTATTATGTCTGCGTACGCGGCAAGCATCGGGTCGGGGATCGTTGACGCAAGATGCGGATATGGTGCCGCATACGTGCTATTTGTGACCCTATTATAGTACACCGAGCGGAAGCTAATGACTCGGCGTCTTATAGTGGCAGGACGTGTGCGAGGACGCCATGACCTTCAAGCAGAGTAGTGGGACGTCCTACATCAACGGCGGTGGTGCTTTTGCCGCGGCGGACAAGATTGTTCAGTTCAAGTAAGTACCTTTGGCAAAAACATAAAAGTGAATGCTTGCGTCGTGGAAACAGAATAATACTGATTGCGTTGGGGGAACACCAGCGGTTTCGGCACCGTGAGTATCAAGAACTTTTACGACGAAGATTACGGAAAGGTCTCTCGATCCTGCGGCAATTGCGATAACAACGGGGGCGGTTCGCGCCATATACTCATCGACAACGTGTGGCGTCCTTTGTGGTATAAACGGAAACTACGGCGATTCCTGTACGATTTCGAACAGTTGCCAAGACGACGGCAAGAGCTGCGACAACTACAAGGGCAACAATAATGGCGACGAGCCTACAAAGGTTTCGTCTGGCAACGATGGAACTTACTGTATTGTCAAGAGCTTGAGTAGCAGTTGTTAGGGGGAATTTCGCTTATGCTCGTCGTTTGTTGGTGGTCGAAGAACGTTTCTTTTACAATAATGTTGTGATTATACCGATTCATTCTCCTGCGGCGAAAAATTGCGCCTGTGGGATGCGATCGACGTGTAAAGTATCCCTTGGCGATATCGAGTCCCGTAGCCGACGGAGATTTCTCGGATCCTCTGGTGGTGGATATTTTCGCATTGGCATCGCACCACATCCCTCTGAGGCTGCTTATCGAGTGTCTGAACCAAATCCCGAGTGCTGGGGTCTCGATAATGTCGGCGTAATAAAAGTTGCTCAGCAAGTATCGTCGGACAATAACCAAGCTTGATCCTGCGACAAACGCAAGGTCAACAGGGGGAGTGATGAAGTATTTGCCAGGGAAAGGCACAGGGCCACCAACATCGAGAGCCTGCACAGTAAGCATAGACGTTCGTCCGACGCCTGTGTTTCTGGGTGAACGGAATAATTGTGTCCAGTCGTCTGGATGACTCGCGGCCCGTGAGCAGGCACGAGCGGGCGGGCAGGAATGGTTGCACAAGCGTAAATCGTTCGCAGGTCTCAAGAATTTCCAACAAGGGCCTCGCAGGTGAGAATAATCTGTTGCGTCACCTGGCCTCCGTCAATGGCATTTACCGTGTGACGGTGCTTACCTGTGAATGCAACCTTGTCACGGCCAATATTGTTTTCTTGACCCACAAGGATATCCGGTGTTGGGCGGGGTGAGTGTCGAGACGCCGCAGAACAACATTTGCTTTCGTCTTACATACGAAGACTGCGGTGTTCATGACCTGGACGAGTGGCCGATATGTGATATAGGCGGCGCATGGCAAAAGTTCCACGCAGGGTCTGAGAGCCTAAAGGGTCTCCTTCTGCAGCCGCGAAAGAATACCATGTCAATGTGTGCAGGAGAGGTACTTGGCGTCCACGATGTTGTCGGACATGATGCTTCTTCCTGAGAAACAATATTGTGTACCCTCACGATGGTGTGGTGCTTGGCAGCCGTAGAGTGCCCAAAGCCTATCCGAGCTCCGAATCAGGTTCGGTTCGCGGAAACTGATCCACAGTGTCAGGTAACGTTTGCCCATGGGAGGGAGAAAAAAAAAAAAGAAACAGCCGGGTAGTTCGAATAAGAGCTGCCAAGAGCTCAACACATGTGGTATCCACTGGAGCCTGCCCCATTGAGTGACCATTCTTTGCAGTAGTCTACTAATAGTTTCGTATCGCGATGATGGATTTCGACAACTAAGTAGTCATTGTTTGCTTGAACATGCTGTTGATAGCCAGACTCTGGTCTACAAGGTGCCCGGGGCCATTGCCACTGTCGTGTCAAGAATAGTTGCTGTTGGAAGATAATGGGTCGTGCAAAGAAAGTGCCTGTTAAGTCAGAGCATCGGGACCAACCTTACCAAGTGTCCATTACGAAAGCTGGACCAAGGGTATTGGAAGAGGCGATGAGCATATACGAAAGATCTTTGCCTTGCTCCGGCGGCCTAGGTAGGCGACAAATTGACGCGGATAGTGCGCTGTTGCCAATGGTCGGTACCGATCAGACTGTAGACGCGGTTACCTTCCTCATCAACATGCCTTTTGCAATTCAGGTTGCGGGCTCGCGGTCTGGTGGAAGACTGCCAAGGGCACATATCTTGGAATAGCCATGAGATATGCCCGTTGTTGGCATGTTTGGTTATCCTCGGACCATGATCGGCTCTCTAGCACCGATATCATGCCGATCTGGCTGCGTGCTTGGCACTGGTTGCAGATGAAATCATCAGAGACTGACAGGGACCAGAGATGCATCGGCAGACGCCGAAGGCCAGCACCAAAACCTAAACCACCTACCTAAGTACGGCGGCAGGCAAAGGACCTGCCATCGTGCACATTCTGGGGATGATTTTTGGCGGCTCGAGCCCGTGGGAATCCGCACGCTAAAAGTCGAACCCTCAAAACTGCCATTCCGGAAACAATACGGACTCGACGCGGAGCACGGCACTGGCGGTGGAGCTTCCACCGCGGGTCGTCCACCATGTGCTTCCAATGATCCTCCCAGCAGCCCAAGACCCTGGCGATCTTGTTGCTCGGGCTTCAAACTAGATCGTAAGGCTCGAAATCACTCAAGAGGCCTGGTCGACGAGGGGCGATGCGCGTAATGATGGAGCTCCAGACTGATCAGCAGGCCGCTCGATCACCTCGCTGCTGGCGAATCTGGCCATCGCCAACTGACTTGTTAGAAAAGTAACTGCAGAGGCGGGTCAACGGGGTTGCGGGGAGCCAGGGGTCCTAGGATCTGTGCCAAGGGTTCCGTGGGAGGAACGGGGAAGCGGTGGCACAGCGGCAGCAGAACCTAGCGATACACGCAGCCAGTGCAGTGCCGCTGGAGGCAGAGGAGTAACACAGCGGCAACAGTAACAGCGGCAGTTGTAGCCAACTCGTAGGCGCAACGGCGGCAGTACAGCGGCGGCAGCAACAGCACCACAGTGATACAAGGTCCGAGGCATGACTTGGACACCCGTGTTTCCCAGCCTGTCCCAATTGATAACCCAGGAGGCTGGTAGTAATCTCCTAGATACAAGGTTAAGTTTCGATGGTATCGTTGAGATGCAGTTCTTCGTCTCATTAGTCAAGCGGTGACGGGTTCTGTTCCTTGACATCGAGATGGTCACGGGAGGCATCGAGAATATCTGATGTAACAAGTAATGGCTACCTAACGGTCCTAAACCTAGGCAAGTAAGTACCTTGCTTGGTAAGGAACGACTGACGAGCATCCATCGTTGCGCCATGTCATGTGCCTGCCGTGATAACGCCAGACTGGAGGAAGGTTCCACTCCAGCTGCATCAACAGGGCAGCAGCAAAAATCTTGTGTACATGCTCCTGCCTATGTATGTACACTCTGATCTGATCTACAGAGTACTCTGAACTCTTCGTTTCGCCTTCGCCATATCACGCGGCGGCCAATTTGAGCGACGAAAAGGGCAATTTGGTCGCAATTACGATCGTGACACAAATGGGCAATGCGGAATTGCTGTAAAATCGTCATCGAGCTTGTCGGCAATCCCATTTTGTTGAATTCGATGCCCATCGCGGCAACTAGAAGGTAAGCCACGTCTCGACTCTTCAATGGTTGTTGGCTTGGAAGGTGATCGCTGCACGTGCGAGGGCTGCGAGGCAAACAACCAAGCAATTGGCGCGAACTCTAAACTGTCGTGCCCCAGTCGGAATTACACTTTGGCTTTTGGAACCATGTAAATCTACCCCAATGAGGCCGACTGACCGAGTCCAGACTGGCCCTTTTTTTTTTTTCGACCTGGAGCCACTTCCGTTCGTTCTTGCTTGTCTACTGGTGAGCCCTCAGCCGCGTGCGGAAAAAATCACGTAGACGGTAGCTGCCGGCCTACATACCATGTACCCCAAGTCAGTAGTAGTAGCCATCAATCAATGGTAATGTAACATCTGCTAGAGCTAAAAAGTCTCCAAGATACTGATGTCACTCGGCCGATTGACAGCTTGAAACACGATGCGATATATAAAACAAGCGTCGCCTTCCAATCTGTAGCGATTGTGTTTCTTTACTTTTATAGCACCCATCGCTGTCCATTTGCTAGCGACTCTTTAAATTGTTGCTACCTAACCCTAGACATCTGCCCCCTCGGCCTACTTTTCCCGGATTTTCCGATGGTCGAGTCGGGTGTCGGCAGAACCGCAGTTGCTTGGGAACCCTGCATATGAGCAACAACGAAACGACGTCATCAAGGGTCCAGCCGTTCGTCCATGCATGAGGGGAGTCAGCAAAAGCAACACAACACATTGCAGAGACGCAGAGAGGTGCCCGTTCGGATTGCACCCGCGCAGCATGGATGGTATGTTTATCAGCCGGCCACATGGGCCTGGGCTTCGAGCCCTGCCCTTTCGCCTTCAGGGTCGTGGTCATGTGGAATGGCAAGATGGACGTGTGGGAGAAGATGGTGGGAGGGGGATGGCATTTGTTGCAATACGAGGAGCAACTCCGCATATCAAGAGGATGGACGTCTTTCGTTTTCCGTCTACCATCGTAGTTCTAGAACATACGCATCCGCTCTGCTTCCCGGAGCTATTAATTATGATTGGCTTAGCTGCCGATGCATTGCCAAAAAGTCGATTTACAGGTTTAGATCAGCCCGCCCGCAGCCAATGGCCGTTTGGCTCGTCTAGGCCCAAGAACCCCGACTTCGGAGTCACCTCCGCTGTCCACTCACAGTGGCCGCGAAGACGTCACCCAAGTGACGTTATTAGACACCGGTAACCGAGTGAGTGTGATCTTTTTTTTTTTTTTTTTTTTTTTTTTTTTTTTTTTTTTTTTTTCAACCCATTTGCAATTACGGAGTTGTCTGTTAGTTTTCGTCTGTTTCAGTGTTTTTTTGATCAGCCAATTTCCTTGGTATTTTTTTTTTTTTTTTTTTTTTTTTTCTTTAACCTAGACCCTCATTACAGTGCAATCTTCAATAGCATGTATCGTGCAAATCGTGATCGCGGATTTTGGGTACTACTGATATGATTACATTTCCCTTTGTACGGTGAGGAATGGGTGCGTGCTTTTTCCCTCTGCCGGGGCCATAGCACTGCACTCTTCTTGGGAGATCCGAGAGTACATGTATACACATAGGGCGTCCTCCGCCGCGCCGTTGGATGTGCGTTGCAATCATATTGTCCTCCTGCCCGGACCCGTATCTTGACTCTAATTGACCACCACAATCCATCCACCCAGGCCTACACACACATATTGACCAGACAGGAATTCTCACAGCGCGCACGCAGTGTCGTGATGACTGGCTTCAAGCCTCTGTACACGCCGTTCGAGCCGTGTTATTACCCATTGACTCCTAAACGGCAAGCTTCCGCCTAGCGCTGGTCGAAGAAGACGAGAGTATGCGGCCTCTGCTTCCTCGTCCTGGACCTCCAGCGGCGGCATCGGCACTTGCCAACTACGACTCCTCCCTCCCGCCCGTTGCAAAGACCTTGACTGCCTGCAATGAATGTCGACAGAAAAAGACAAAGGTGAGAAGATGGTGGAAAAACGACACGATCCCCCCTTGCCCATCTACATGCATACACCCTTGCAACTCATGATACACCATTCTGTCCGAGTCTCTCGGAGCTGTACTGATCCTCAAGTCTCTCTCTAGTGTGACGGTGAGCGCCCGACGTGCTCCCGATGCCGCCGCGCTAGAGCTACCTGCGTATACGCCCCAGACTCGGTCGTAGCACAACATCACATCAAACGACAGAACAAGGAGTTGCAGAAGATTAAAGACTTGCAAACCACACTGATAGATATCCTGCGTTCGCGGAAACAACACGATGCCAACGTTGTACTCCAGCGGCTGAGAGCAGGCGAGTCCGTCGAGTCCTTGGTCAATTTCATCCAGCATGGCGACCTCCTGCTCAAAGTCCACCTCCCGACTGCGACTCAGACAAGATACACGTTTCCCATACTCTTGCCAACGGCTTTACCACCGTGTCTCGAAGATGACAACAACCCCTACCTCCAGTCGCTACTTTACAGCAAGACTTTCGCCGACTCCAGGAGGCTGAGAAACATACCATCGATGAAAGCAGTTTTGCGCCCCATGCCGCACCACGATAAAAAGTACGAGTGGCCTTTCCATGCTGCCGAACTCATCGAAGACACGATAGAGAAAGGAAGGCACGCACATTGGACTAGCGTGACGGACTCGGACGACCTCGTCCGAGCACTTCTCAAGTCCTACATGTATTACGATTACGCCTACTTGCCCTTGTTCCATAAAGATTCTTTCTTGCAAGATTTGTTTGCGGGCCGAAAAGCATATTGTTCGTCACTTCTCGTAAACGCCATCTTGGCTTGCGCTTGTGTAGGTTGCCCAGATTTAATCATTGTAGACGGTGGGCCGTGGACTGATGTCTCTATAGCATTCCCATCGTATACTTGGCGGAACCACAGATTTCTGGAGCCCCAAGGAGCTGCGTTATCAGTTCTTGGCAGAAGCTAGGCGTCTGTGGGAGCGCGAGCAGTTGCGGAATCACGTTACTAGCATACAAGCTGCGGCCATCATATCATATGTTCTCACTTGTGATGGCGTGGACAAGGTTGGCTTTCAGTATTTGCAGTCCTCGATTCGAATGGCGGACGGCATGGGCATCTTTCGACAGTACAACGCCGAACCAGATCCCACCAAGCAGGTCGTGTATAGGACCACCGCATGGGCATTATTTGGCTTACACGCGTAAGGCCTGAGCTCATCAAAATCGAGGACACTGCAGACTGACATTACATTAACTCAGGATGCAGACGTTTCACACTCGTCAAGCTCCAATCTTCTTCGATCCTCCTCCAAGCTTCTTGTCAGACGTACCTTCGTCAGATTCCTACACGGGCGAACTCTGGGTTATATATCCACAGGCTGCTGGGGTGATACCCGTCTATCATGGTGTCGTCTTTGGCGCACTGTGTAGGATGATGTTGATTCTGCACGACATAGTCACCCGATCCTACGGTTTGGGCAGACGATTCGGCCCCATCACTCCGAATGAGGCTTTGCGATTTCGCGAGAGACTACTCGCTTGGCAGGACTCACTAGAACCTGTGCTACAATCCGGCCAGATAGCTTGCCCAGTGCAGATCAAGCTTCAGTAAGTACGCCCTGTCTCACGTTCTGCATATTAGTAACAAGATGACAGCATGCAATTCCATGTGCTCACCATTTTCCTCTTCGACCGCTTCAACGAGAAATTCTACGCAACAGCGCAGTCGCCACGCCTAGAGGAGATACTCCAGCTCCAAGCCATTGCGGCCCATGCATGGCAGTGCCTCGAGTCTCTGATCTACATCTACTATGCGAGGCATGGATTCGAGGCATGCGACCCACTCATCATGTCCTGCCTGCAGCTCGTGGGATTTGCCGCTGCCAAGGACTTGTCTGTCGAGACCGGTCAACGCCGCATTCTCCGACTTGCCACAGTCGTTCTGTGCGCCATGGGACTACGCGAACAAGCATACCACTACTACATGGCTGAAGTAGTCTTCGCCCTCCTTCGAGACTCACTATCACCACCCGATGCACAGCACCTCAGGCAGTTTGCGCAGATTGAGAACGAGGACGAGAGAACACGTCTGATGACGGAGCATGTCTTTTCCCACTATGTATTGAAGAGCACCGATATTCATGATGAGGAGATACAAAAAGACCGACTGGACGAGCTCCTCAAGGCTTATCAAGTCCTCGATATTGAGGATAATATCGCGATGTATGAGGCTGTCGATGGTCAATCTGGGTACGACGGGCACGAACCAATGAGCGGTGTTGATACTGATCGTGAGTATAGCGACAGTAGAAGCCCTACCTAATTGTGTATGCTGTCTACTGTCTACCGGACATGAGAAGGATAGATGTATGGCAATGCACGAGACAAGTTGTACAGGTTTGATTTTTAACACTCACGCATTGCATTGGCGTTCTGTCCTATAAATTGGCTAAAAGTTGCAGATACCAAGATAACATCTAATGAGATTGAGGCATTCGCACAGCATTGAATATCTTTTTGTGTACCTATTGTATTTGAAAGTGCCCAAGTATCCAGAGCTCGAGTCAAATTTGGCATTTGCTCGCACGGCAACGATGCCATCTTGACTCGCTCTGCTCGTTCCCTAGTGATTGGATACACACCGTCCACACATAACAGTCCACTGAGCTTTCATATCTGAAACTGACCCAAATAAAACAAACGCGCCACCGAGTACGGTTGAAGGAGGCTGTCCGTTTGCAGCCCAGGAACGTGCTCGCTAAAATTTTGTTATGCTAGAAAATGCTACAAACGCACAAAGGTAGGTAGGTACCCGTGCAAGCACCTAGGCGTGCTTCGACTTTACCGTACAATGTTATCCGGTCGCTACGATTGATATGAAGATGAAATTTACTAAATAAGATACGGAATTCGATAGAGAATAAGCATATTTTCTTTTCTATTGCTCAAACCAGACGTCTGTGCGTAAAGGTACGGTGTTGGCAACGTATTTTACTCAAGGCGGAATCTTACATTTTTTGTCACCCGCTTGCTAGGCAACAATTCACGTCCGACTCGGATTCCTGGCGTAGAGCTATTTGATCAAAACAACAACTTCAATCTGGAATTGGTTCAAGGATTCGTATCTTAACAGCAAGCACTGCCAATTCAGTTGTCCTCGCATCTCGCATCACAAAAACATTCTCATCCTTCTCCGTCGCCCCTACGACGAGTACCTGAATTTGGTCTTGCACCTGTTTCCGTGTTCTTCTGCACCCGTCTATCCACCTCTAATGATGGCCGATAACCTCGCGCTCAGCCTCTATGGATTCTCACCAGTTCAGCTCCGGGAATTGATCCTGGTCCTTTGTCTGGATCAGAAGACCAAGGAAACCGCGACAGCTCATATCAGGGTAATGCGCGGCGTATCGTCAGCATCATCACAGCTGCCAGCAGTTCAACCACTGCCAGCCCAACCACCACCACCAGCAGAATCAATGCCAATAGCACAGCCATCACAAGTGAAGATGACTCTAGTCGACATCTCCTCCCCATCTCCTGAACCAGCTTCGCCGAAGGCTAAGCGAGAGCCCGAGAATGAGCAACTTGTGTTGAACGCAGGACCGAGGACTGCGTGGGAGGCTGTTTGGTACGCTTGCGATGCTGTGAGAGGAGCATACCCTACACTTCAGGACAGGCCAACGTCACCAGACCTGGTTGCTCTTCTGGATCTTCAGCCGGTCAGAGAGCTCCGGTACCACCCGGAGAGGACGCGCAGAAGCGATTTTGGCCTCACAACCAATACCTCGTCCAAGAACCGCAACCTCAGGGCCGCCCTACTCCAAGTAACTGTTGCCGCCTCGTCGTAGGAGTGTAGCCGCTGCAGGAGACAGAAGAATTCGTGGGACGTTTGTGTCGGTGGTCTCGGGTGTGCTGGTTGTATCTACAACGGCAACAAGTGGCAATGTGACTAGGTACCTTCAGTAGGTTCCCCCAAGTCCGATTCCTTATACTGGCACTTCACCGGATCCGAATATCCAGCCATTCCTTTCGTCCAGTATCATCAAGTCAAGCTGAAACGGCCCAAAGTCTGTCTGAGGCGATCCAACTCTAGCCTCGCATAGCAGGGGATTGTAGCCGCGAATACACACACAATCGATTGCCGTTTCACAAATCAACAATCACCACTTGCAACAATGATATTTTTACTCGCCATCTCAAGCCGATTGTTCAACACAATGGTCTTATTCTGTCATTGTTGCCATGGTCCTGGAAGAGCCTGACTACAAATACTGGCAAATTACCGTTTGACCACTGCCCCGGATGCTCAACGACACCAACAACTCAAGCGCAGCTGCTATATTCTGGAGTCTCCAACAACATCCCCATTCATATGTGGTATCCAAAAGCAAAGTCCTGAAGCTTCACCGTGTGCCTTGCCATCTTCTTCTATTGTTTTTCTACTCTTCACCCTTCGGTTCTTCTTCCTTCCGAAGCGATGGCAAGCAACATCGCGACCAGTCTGTACGGCCTGTCGGCATCTGAGCTTAGAGAGTTGGTCCTAGTTCTGTGTATGGAAAAAAAGGCCAAGGACACCGTGGCAGCACATATTGGTGTCATGCGTGGCGCCTCATCGAACTCGCAATATCCGACCACCCCCACGCAGACCCAGTCCAAAGCTGCCGTCGAGAGAGATCCGTTCAAAACTCCCTCGTCGGCCGCATCATCTCCCGGAGCACGCCATCCCTTGCCAGGCTTCCTGACATCCCCGATCCAGCCGAGTAAAATCACCAAAACGGCGATCAAAACTGCTCCGAAGAAGAAGCAGGACCTACCAACACCGATTAGTGTAAAGCGGACTCCACTCTATCACGACTGCAAGAACTGCCGCATCAAGTTTAGACAACAGGACAATGGCGTCTACTCGTGCTGGCATCACCCAGGTAAATTCCTGTCACCAGAGGATACTTGTGTCGACCTTCCTCATTGAGCAATCTAGCTAATACTTTGGGAACAGGGCAGCTGGTCGATACCAACATTGATTCTACCGACGAGCGTTCGCTTCGAAGTTCGACTCGCGCCAAGTACAGCTGCTGCGGCAGCACAGAAGATTCGCTTGGTTGCCGATACGGCAGACATGTCGCAGAGTCGACATCCGACGGCAAGTGATGGAGCAGAAGCCTCGTGTTGGATTTGTCTTGATGAGTCGACGGCCCAGATGTATGCTTTGGAATGGACATAACAATTGGCAAGCACACGAGTTTGTCAACTAAGACAGGGATGAAGGGTTGGTTTTCCGAAGGACACGCGACTGTTGCAACACGATTCAAGATGTCATGGAATCAAGCTTGCCACAACGCACGAGGGTATCATGGCCAGCGTCCAAGGGAATTCATGGTTTGGGAGTTTTTGAGAAGGCTTCTAGGTATATGTCAAAACCGTCTATGAGGGATTGTCGGATGTGATAGGTCAGTTAATCAGAGCATGCCATGATACCGGGACCCTGCATATGTCGATACCACCCCTGCTTCTTGATATACAGACCTTGACACTTACCTTGAAAATTCTCCGGGCGATCTTCATGCACAAAAGGTTATTCAGTCTTGTTATAGATTGGCACCCCACTCGAGTGCATCTAGGTCAAGAAAACGATATGCACGTTGTCCAGCATCCCATCCACTCAATTGACCGAGACAGTTTGGTGTTTCAACACAACCAAGCGACAATTAAGAACTGCATTTTTGAGATGGGTTGCATGTTTGTACCTACGCTGTCTCCGAAAACAACAAAAATGAAGCCAAGGGCATGCACATCGGAAGCGGGGAGTAGCTGAGAACATGGTACGATGAACATGTGACAATTGCACAGTACAGATATATAGTCTACCTTTTTGCCTTTTTTTCTACCAAGAACTTGTATTGTCTATTCCATTTTATATTATCCCACGTTTTGGCACGCCATGTGACACAGGAGAGAATATCCCGGGCTGTTGCGCCATTATTTTGCTCGGTGCAAATCGCGGCCTTTGAATTGGAGGAACAGGGTAGGTACCACGGAGAAGACGACCATCATGGCAGTCGCGACCCCGGCTGTCCCGCGCAATCCGGCTTTCTCAATCAGCTGGGGGAACCTAGGCATCAACTCGGTCAGCTTTGCAACGCAACACACATATTTTCACCATCCATTGAAAACTCACCAGAATGGCCCGATGAAGCCCCAGATTTGTCGCACAAAGGTGATGAAGACTCCCACACCGGCAGCATCGTCCTTGTAGCAGTCGACGGCGTAGGTGATGTACACGGTGGTCACCAGCTGGTTGCCGACAGCCCCGATGCAGGCACCGACCAAGGGCGTGATATTCCACGCGCTGGACGCGGCCGAGGTCTGGATCAGGAAGACAATCACACCGATGATGGCAAAGGCCTGGCCCGGGTAACTCAGCCAGAGGCGCCACTCGGGCGGTGCTGGAGTGCCCGTGGCCTTGTGCCGTCGGTTCATCCAGTAGTCCGACAGTCGACCCCCGATCTGCTCGCCGATGATGGAACCCAGGATAAAGGCGAGAAACTGCAGACCCACCTGCTGCGTGTTGAGACCGAACAGCTCCGGGAACAGCGACGGTATCTCGATCGACGTCATAATGATGGCCCATAAGAATATCATGGCGTACGACATGGCCGGGAGGAAGACGGTTGGCCGGGTGAAGTAGACAAAGGGGTGCAAGAAATCCCGCCACGACAGAGGGTCCGGGTTGATCCGACCGAAAGCAAAGTACTTGTGCTTGAACTTGGGGCTGCTGGGCTTGACGGCAAAGTCGCGGCGGTACAGGGTTTCGGGACCAAAGAAGAAGTGCAGGACGAACTGGACAAAATTGGTGATGGCGAGGACAAAGTATATCCAGCGGTAGTCGACACGGAGGGCCACGAAACCAAAGAGAAAGGGCGCGATGGGAATACCGAGGGTCACCATAATGGTCCAGGCACCCATGAACGTGGCTCGCTCGTGCTTGAAGAACATCTCGGACACGACGGCACTGCCAATAGCTGCGGCGGGACTGATGAAGAAGGCAGTGATGGCGCGACAGAGTGCCATGGTTCCGTAGGTCGGGCTGAAGCCGCAGCCAATATTGCCAGCCATGCTGCAGATGAGGGCGATGAGGAAGATGGGCCGCCGACCGTAGATGTTGGACAGGGGTTTCCAGAACAGCGGTGCGCCGCCCAGGAAAGCGATGACGAGGGAGGTAAGGTATGTGGCCTGCTGCACAGGTATGTTCATGTCTGCCGCGATGTTGACGTAGGCTGACTGGATCGCAGCGGCTGTGAACGGGCCCATCATGGCATGGAATGCCACCAGGATCAAGGTGATGATTTTCTGAGTTGAGTTTCAGCAAGCTGTTCACTTTGACGAGTCTTGCAGCCAAATGCATGAGCAACTTACCGTTCTTCGTGGCCAGTTGTAGGGATCCGCGGGGTCCATACTTGGAACTGGTTCCAATGCCAGTGATCCGTGCCTGTCCATCAGATACTGACGATGGTCGGCAGCCAGATTCTCAATCTCGTGCTGTCGAGTTCATATTCCTGTTAGTAAACTTGAACATGGAAACTCACAATGCGAGACTTGATTCTCAGACTTACAGACACAGGCGCCTTCACATTGACACTGTCTCCTTCCACATCACCAGTCCGAGGCTTCTCCTCCATCCTGGGGCTGGACTCCTGCGTCGACATGGCGGCAAGGGGACTTGAAATCTTTCTCAGACCAGTTTGAACTACCTTCGATGATACTCGTACCGGGAGAGAAAAGAAATGAACAGCTCAGCTACGAGACAAAACTTCCAGATCAAGAAACCAGCACCTGGCTCGAGATTAAGAAAGAAAAAGGGAAGAGATGGACAGGACGACTACCGCTGTGGCCTAGCCTCTTGCGGAGGTGTGCCACCATTTTCTTACGAAGCTTTGGAACCATCATGAGTGCGGAGTGGTTCGGAGAGCTGGAAAGATTCGAGACACAATTCAACACATACCTGGCCGCCTTTCTTCCAATCCTGTTCCTAACAGATATCCACCCTCAATCCCGGACTGCGATCTTCAACAAGGGGTCTGGTTGGTGCGAGCTTGCATGAGAGGACCCCATAGCACGAAGTAATGTACGACGTACGGAGTACGTAGGTCGAAACATCCATCGCCACTGTTCTAGTCTGGGAAGCGGTGGGAAGGAGACAGTTGAGTGGTTTGTTGCTACGATCCTGGGTCCCTGCCCACATTACTCCGTAGATCCAGAACAATCTCCGCGCCGGTTGCCACAGATTGCCCAAAGATCCCCAGGGGGATAAGGATTCGAAAAAAAACGAGCCGCTACCTCAATGGAGGTAGCTTTCACGATGAGCAGGACGAAGCTCCCTGATTGGGTCGACGTGACTCAGCTCCATACTAACTTAGGTATGTGTCTGCTCTCCACAACCGTAAGAACTCAAGTAGGCTAACTAAAGTCCTCTAAAATCCGGGGAAACACGCGAGGCCGTTCGGTATTCTTGGTCGGCAAAAAAGAAAGTTACGATACCGACTGCTTGAAGGACAACATATTCTTTTGGATATGAGAGATTATTCAGCCACGAAAAGATGAACAGTTTATATGAAGTTGTGAGTAAAGTCGCTTGGCAAGCTTGGCATTCATAAGGGACCTCTGCAGATCACTCCCGCCTTGCCCCGTCAAAACCGAATTGTACTGGGTAACTTGTAGGTAATGCCGAGCTCGCGTTGGAAAAGCTGTTCGGCGGAATTCGACATTCGACAATTCGAATGACATTTCAAAATCGAGCAAGCCGAGAACGCGCCGGGGGTTCGTTGCCAGTCACAAGCTACATATGTGACGTCTGGTAATCAGGGGCAGTGCAAAGCTTTGTTTCGAGAAAGATGAGCTTTTCCCATCTCATGATGGGAGTTGCGGCATCGGACGTTCAGCTCCCCCCGACTTCCAGTCTATCCGGCAACCGTGCCGGCGATCCAACGTTCTGCCGTCACGATACTTGGTACGTACTTGGGTAGCGTCGCGAGGTAGCGTGAATTATACAGCGGGGCGACCCGGCTGGGCATTGTAACGGCCAAGATGAATGGCAGCAGTCGAGCCACTGCAGATTGACGGTCCAAGCGAAATACGCAAACGAGGGATTTCGAGGGCAAGCCATAGATGATGAATAAAACGAATATGCAGGAAGCATAGTGACTGAATAGTGATGCAACTAAAGTGTCGTCATGCGGTGCTTTGTGCATTTAGTCTGTACAGCGGCCGGGCATCTAGCTTGCCAAGTGTCCAGAGACGGACGACGCCTTCAAATGGATAAAAATGGGTCTGCGTCTTGGAGAGCAGCGAGAACAGCATTGAATATAAAATATGACAGGAGAACATCCGATTGGGTTGAGTGAGGCTTGGCGACGACTATAACCGTGTCTGCTTTCAGACATGCGGCTGAATTGAACAAGCTTGACCACTTGCAGAGCATGAATTACAAGAATTCGGACCTTTGTACGTTTCCCATATGTCATAATCACTCACACCGGCACCCAATGAATGCTCAAACATCTAAGAATATGCCAGACTCTTACTGGTCTCGAATCATTTCAATGGAGTGCCTGGTTGTGATGAGTCTCTCTCCCCAAGTACCGAGTTGGAATGCCGAATGGCTAGCGCCGACGGAATAATAATTGATCTGCGACTGGGGAAAATGGATACTCCTAGTACTGTATTGACCTTTTCGCAAGGAGACATCCGAAGGGAACAACCGAAGGAAAATAAATCCACAACCATACCCACGATTCCCGGATTAACGACATCGTTATTGGCTCTTCTGAACATTTGTCAGTGCTGACGGAGATGTATCTAGTCTGGGGTATGTAGCTCGTTCCAGGGGCCCTCCCCCACGGTGGTCATATCCATCGCGATGCGCCCATGGGGAGAGAAAGGCCGGAGATCAGATCCGGGGTCAAAGCTGGGGACGCTTGACCTAGCAAGGTCATGTGATTTTTCTTGTTCCTCTTTTTTCATCGAAGTCTCGGATGTTCTCGCTGTGTTCGAATGCTTTCCTCTGTAACTTCCGTTCCCAAGTCAAGTGTCTACTTGATAGATCTCACCATATATTACCTACTTAGAGTTCATCCCATCTTTTAGGAATGAGCCGGAAGAAACGTTACCTGCATTGCCGAGAACAACTCGGGGCAAAAACGTCGAGACGTTGAGCATGGCCGCAATCTATCAGTTTCTTGTACAGCCCTACACAAGAAACAAGGTTGGGATCGTTCAAAGTGCAGCACGTTCGGGACGGGACGGATCTTCTTAGTTGTCCGCCGCGAATGGGGACTATTCGCGTCAAGTCGCGAGCAAGCACAAGAGCATCCACTAATGATATCTTCATGTAGGTTCAGTATCTTCTGTTTCGTTGCCGAGTATTTGCGATATACTTTCCCCACATGTGCAGATTGTCGTGATCACTCACGATTACTATTGAAAGCGCACTGAGCCAAAGCATGGCCAAGCATATACTTCATATTCATGCGCTCCCGTCATGTATTCTGCGGCCGATTGGCAACAGTATCGCAAGCCAAGATTGAACGGGTACGGCTGGCAACGCTGGTTGGCACCAAAAACTGGCAGCCCTTCTATTCGAGGTACTGGAAAGAACGTTCTTGTCGATGGTGGGGTTGGACTGGAACGAAGCCATTGAAAGCACAAATGGTATTGAAATGTTATATTGTGGGATATCAAATCCAAACCTATACGCCGATCGTGACAAATTGTAATTTCGCATCTAGTGTGCTGGGCCCTTTGCGCCAGTGACCGGGCAGACGGCATCAGCCTCTGCACCGGCAACAGAGGGGTGCTCTGAAACCTTGTCCTGCGGTACGAATTAGCAAGTGTTGCCAACGCAATTAGATGTGGATGATCTAATGCAACTTACCTTGTGGTGCCCAACCGTCGCCTTGGTGACGGGGCACACATCGCCCTCGGATGCGTTGGCGGTGCTACCCGACATGTCAGCACCAGTCCCTCGATACTCGTTTCTACCAGTTTGTCTTACCTGGGGTGGTCTGGGGGCAGAATCGTGGTAGCAGTGCCCACGACGGGGCAAATCTTGTCATCCATGGCCTGGCTCTTGGGCTGGTTCACATTCTTGGCCAAGACTGGGCACTGTTGTGCGTCTGCCTGGCTGGCTTCAGGGTGGCCGGCGGGGAGAGGAACCTTTGGGTGCTTGTGCAGGTCTATATCGTTTTCCGTATTAGTCTATCGTCTTGACGCCTCTGTGTAGGAGGGCCCAATGTGACTGACTCAAGTGGTGGTCGGTCTTGGCACCAACGACGGGGCATGTCTGGCCGGGCTTCGCGAGGTCAATTTCTATAGTGACTATCGGTTAGTGACTGCTGTTTAGGAGTGTGGTTGTCGCATGCTGAGCTGTAGAGTCGAGTGATGGGATCGGCAAAGGGAGAACGGTTCGAACGTACCCGGGTGAGATGGGGGGAGAGTGGTGTTGGTCGTGCCTGTTTCAAGGAAAGTCATTAGCCTTTGTAGGTTCCAGAGCAATAGTGAAGTGAAGCTCGAGGCAGAGGGAAAGGTCCCTTACCAACGACGGGACAGGCAGTAGCAGCAGCCATATTTGGTGGTGTATTTGGAAGTATTCGAGATAACTTGATAATAATGGTGATGATTATGGACTTATCGGATTGCTGCCAGATGACGATGAATAGGAGAAAGAAGATAGGCTGTCTGAATCTGGGGAAGAGGAATGCTTCCAAGGTTGATCGACTGCCTGCGACCCCTCAAATGGCCTGGCAGCTCTAAACGCTGGCTCCCCCTTCTAGAAGGAATTTAGCTTTAGCCTTCGCTTCATGATAGACGATAAGGCCAAAGCCCCTCTTTGCATTGAAGCTGTTTGGCTGTCAGTTCTTTCCTTCGAGGTCCAAAGTCCAGGATCATCGCTGCTTCCGTCTGGCGCTACGTCATAATCCCTGCCAAAACTTGCCCTGCTTATTTCGAGACATTCTCATTGGCTGAAATGGTGAAACCAAATTTAGAACAGGATCCCATATCGAAGGCATAGCTTCGAGAACATTTGAATCAAGGATTAATACACCTCCTTAAGGATTAAGAAGGTTAGTTTGGTACAGGCCTAGTATTCAATAAAAATCAGTATTTTATTACCCGTTTTCTATGGCGCAACTATTTATTTAGTATAGTGGCAGAAAATCTGGAACCGAGTACCAAACTAACCTTTTTAATCCCGGTGAACTGTAAAGCTTTTTGAATCATGGCAAATAACGACAGACATTCCACACCATAAATATGCATCTATATAATCTAGAATAAGAGTACTTCTCAGAATTGAAAGAGTTCTATATCTCTAGGCCGTCGACGCACTTGTACATGTATGCGAAGACTCCCACGTGGCGCAAATGAGTCCCGTCGAACAATCACCATTGCACGCCCACCCCTCCATGCAACCGGTATAGCAGCAACTACTGGACGTGCTTGCGATTACCTCAATACACGGATACGGATCCAAACAACCACTGTCGTCCTGGCATGCAGCTCCTGGGCAGTGAGCAACGCAGCCGCTGGTCTCCTGGAAGGACTGGTAGCATCCATATGCACACTTGGTGGCACTCTGGCTCGTGGTGCTGGGAGTCGACTGGGTCTGCGATGGTACGTCGGAAGTGGTTGAGGTGGGGATATTAGAAATGCTAGATCCCGGTGCAGCAGATGATGCAGTCGGTGATCTATAAAGTTTCAAATGTGAGATAACGTGACATGTATGTGATACAGCTGCACGGCAACTCACGATGCATCTTTTTTGTCGTGCAAGCCCAACGGCAAGCCCAGCGCAAGTGCCACGATTGCGACCACTGCAAGGATGAAAAGACCTATTGGGTGATCCTTGAGTTTCAAAACGACGTTGCCGATATTCTCGAGCTGCACACGGATCCCATTCGTCTGATCTCCATTGCCGATTTGGTGGTTTCTGCGAAAGGTAGGCCTGTTGTCGATTCTGTGTTCTCGCTGGTCCATAGATGATGGGTGGGTTGCTTTTCGTGGGGTATGATTTTGAGCTGCGAACCAGATGCGGCCTGATAGAACAAAAGGTTAACATTATAAGTGCATGTGCTGCCATCAGCGCCTTATTCCAGGCCGTGATCTGGTCCGCGCACAATTCTTTAGGATCAGCCCAGCTTGGCTGCGCCAAGGACAGTGCCTTGCTTCATACCAGCCCCTTTCATAATTCCTCCAATGAGTTGAAATTTGCTGGAAAATTCATGCGGTGCGACCCCTTTCGTGTAACACTGGACCAGGACTCGCTTGTCAAGTGCAATTTTGCTGTCAAATCATCTAACGGAACGCTTCCACAGTGGCTGGGCGGGCTGAGATGACAGGTAAAGAACCTCACTCGAGAGCCAATGCAAAGACAGGGCCCGCGTATCGTCTGTATGCCTTGTTCATGCCTTGTCCCGAAGTGCCTTGCTATACCAGGTTCCATTCGCGACCAAATTGGTATGCCATCTCGCCCGACTGCTATACAAATCGACCATGCTCGATCCCATCTAATTTCATCCTGTTCAAAAAAGGATATCGGATCTCACTCCGTTTGTTTCATCAGACCATTTGCTCCAATACATTCCTTAAATGTACACCGGTGGCGATCCTGTGAATCAAACCACCCCGGGCATGACAACCCCCAGGCGCTTATCTCAATGATATTATTTGGCGTCTAAGATTCACAGGATGGCAGAAGTGTTGGGTTCTTTCGCTTCGGCCGCTCAGGTCGCAGAATATTGCCTCAAGATATGCTGTCTGATAGAGAAGGTCTACAGCGCAAACGCGACCATGAAGAAGTACCGCGCAAGGATAAAAGAACTTACATTTCTGCTGCACCCCATCCTCAAAAATCCCATCTTTCAGACTCGCGAGATCGTCGACTGCACCCTGGCACTGCGTGAGATTCTGGAGTCTACCAAGGTGCCCGAGATCAGCCGCAAACGTGATCGCTTGCTATACTCGGTTGTATTCGTCATCAAAGAAAGGCACTTCAGCGAAATCTTTGGTTGTATCGAGGAAAAGAAGAGCACTCTCGCCTTGTACATCGCTCATGTCAATAACACAATATTGAGCGACATTCATACAGGGATAAATCACGCTCGTCAAACAACAGACTATACTACTCCCGGCGGCCACAAGAACTTCAAAATGGCATACAATACGAATGATTACAATGAATCTGGGCAGCCTTGGCTGTCAGATTTCAGCCAAGGACCCCAAGAGCACAATCAATTCGGTCAGCAACAGCTGCCAGGTCCGGGTTTTTACCCGCAGGCTGAAGATCCAGGCTCAGCGTGTGTTCTCTATCAACAGTCACCCCAAACCCCTCGCCACTCCCAGTATCCAGTCCAGTATCCTTCTCAGGATCTTGATCAGCATCAAGCCCATCAGCAAGCCCATCAGCAACAGTATCAATCTCAGAATCCAGCGCAGCCTCATGCTCAGCGTGGACCAGGCTCATCAACTCGCGTGCCTGCTATTCATCGCAACAATCGCCACAGAGGCGCTGGCAGACAGATAAACGGCTTCCAGTTTAAGGGAAAGACCACCACGTCCACTGACGATGAATTTGCACAGAAGACGGCCCACATCGAGATTAGAGACAACGTCAAGCGTGCCGAGCCAGGAACTCGGGGTGAAAGCGGGACAGAAAAACCCTTCTATGAGCAGGTCAACGGAGCTCTTGTCGAAAAGAGTGCAGTGCTTCTTTCATACAGTGGCATCATTGAGGAAAACGATATGGAAGATGATGGTGATCAGATTAACGGTATCACTTTGCAGTAACTCAATCAAAGTGGGGTGCTTGTGAAGCAGGGGGAAAACGATAGCAGTACGAGCTATCTTGGCATCTTACAATAAAACACATAAACCTAGTGCAGTGGTCGTTATCTGTCGTCTTTCTGGGTATCAGCCCTAATTATTTCAATCTCAAACGGAACATCAATGTGAAATTTGCTCGTGGACAGACAGACAGAGTACATTGTATGTGTGGCCGATCCTTGCATCTGTTCTCTTCAAGCCGCCAAAAGGGGTATGTGGAGATTCGTATAGTATCAACACTACGCACAGTATACTGACATGGTCAACAGGAACTACACAGTACAGATTTGTTCTGGGATTATGAATGTACGAAGTTAGTCACCTGACTTACAGTGGTGAAGCGAAAAATAATCCCCGACTCAGCGATCGTCGCCTGTGCACATGTATCAAGTAGGACCCCCATCACATTTCCATGACGTCTCCAAATTTTGAGGGGACCCAAATATGCGACTCTTGCGCCCCATCTCGTGGCATCTGCCCGCATCTCCTCGCGGAACACGATAGCCAACAGCTCCAACGGCTTGCCCCTCACCAGCTGTGCCAGCTTGCCAGCTTTCGGGCAGACGGCCCTAGCCACGAATCCGAGATGTCTCGAGCCCTGGGCACCAAGCACCGAGGCATCTGCCGAATATGGCAAGCTCCCGTCCATCATTGGCCGGGCCAAGATCTATATGACCACTTCTCCACGATCTTCGCGCAGCTGTCATGCAGAGACAGGGGACATCTGGAGAACCTGGGGCATCCTCCCCCGCACTCCTCCTGCACCGATCGTGGGAAATGAAGCTCGGCAACTGTGATGAGGGCTGAGCATATCAAGCCTTGAGAAGCCCAAGAGAAAAGGTGTAATTCTCCGTTCTTCTTATTCAACTTTGTGCACTCTCCCAGTAGCTTGACATTAATCAACCGTTTCAGTTCGACTTTACCTCGAATTAACTGCCATTAACCCGGAACCAGGTCCATTCCACTTCACAATGGGTAGCGTCGAGGATAGCACGACTTTTGACATTCCAAAGGAGTGTATAGCCGGTGTCGTGGTCAACGAGGGGGCCGACTTTCACGTCGAAGTCAAGAATGTCCCGGTCCCTGAAATTGGTACGTCACGAAATCTATCTGACGATTTGCCATAGACGTTCGTCAAGGCTCACCATGAATTAGGTCCCGATGATGTCCTAATCAAGCTCAACGCGACTGGCCTCTGTATGTCCGACGTGCATTTCATGCTCGCCGACTGGGCCCTCCCGCCCATGTCCACCTACAGCACGCAGTGCGCCGGCCACGAGGGAGCCGGCGTCATCGTCAAGGTCGGGGAGAACGTCAAGCGCCTCAAGGTCGGCCAGCGCGCCGGCTACAAGCCCATCCAGGACGTCTGCCACTCTTGCTGGGAGTGCCAGAATGGCCGCGAGACGTACTGTCTCAATGCGGTGCTGACCGGTCTGCACATTGACGGTATGGTGTTCGTCTGTCAAGGAGCATGTCTCGTTACTTAATCATGACCAGGCTCGTACAAGCAATACGTGAAGTCTCCGGAGCGGTACACGTCCCTCATTCCTGACGGTGTGAGTGACTACGTCGCCGGCCCCGTCATGTGCTCCGCCTCGAGCGTATACACGTCGCTCAAGGAGTCCGGGTTGCGTCCGGGACAGTGGGCCTGCTTCCCGGGCGGTGGCGGTGGTGTCGGAATCCAAGGAGTGCAACTCGCTGCCGCAATGGGGCTTCGCATAGTTGTCGTCGACACCGGCACCGAGAGGGAGGCGCTCGCAAAGGAGATGGGTGCCGAAGCCTTTATCGACTTTAAAGAATTTGACAACCCGGCCGAGCGTGTAATGGAAATCACAGCCGGAGGGGCGCACGGCGTATTCGTCACCGGTAAGCTGGAATAAATCGGCTGTTGAGTCGCTGTCTAACATGATTGCAGCCATACAGTCCTATCCCATCTCGGTCGACTATCTTGGGCTTCGTTGTGGCGGCGTTGTCATGTGGTATGTGTCTGGACTTTCGAGTTTGAGTCGCCCAGTGTGCTAACTATCCTGGTAGTATCGGACTGCCTCCTGCTGGAAAATGGCATATCGACGTGGATCCTACTCGACTGTGCTTCCGAAACCAGTCCATCAAGGGAACCTGTGTCAGTAGCTTGGCTGACATTGCCGAGACGTTGGAATTTGCAGACCGAGGTAACATGTCTTGAAATTCAAAACTCACACAGCCCGCTGATGCAAAATAAAGGAAAACTCCGCTTGAAGCCTACAGTTGTAGGGCTATCGAAATTCAATGAGTCTGTTCAAAAGTTGAAGAATGGACAGGTTGCTGGGTATGTTTACTCTCATACTGCGCCATACATGTTGTTTCAAGCACTAATTGGTATAAATAGCCGCATTGTTGTTGATTTTAACCTCCCCTAGCGGGAACCTTGAAGGAAGCATGCGCATGAATGACTGTTACACTGGGCTCGTGCATTCGTGTGTTCTGCAGCCGACTACTTGTACCACGACGAACATGATCATCAATGTATGGGAAGGAAACCTCGGCATGTAGTCTCAAATCTCGGTTACAGCGTCTCTATTTACTC
The DNA here is from genome assembly GCA_001599175.1 of Pestalotiopsis sp. JCM 9685. Lineage (NCBI taxonomy): Eukaryota > Fungi > Ascomycota > Sordariomycetes > Amphisphaeriales > Sporocadaceae > Pestalotiopsis > Pestalotiopsis sp. JCM 9685. Next base: position 3,881,188 of record BCGF01000005.1, on the reverse strand, counting down.
AATTGATCTCCATTATATTTATCATAGTTTCGGTTCGTCTCAAGATGAAAGAAGGGTCGAGATAGGCCAGCCGTTGTGGGATCTGCTTACTTTCGGACGAGTTCGGACGGACCTCGACGCGGATCCCCGCGGGGGGGACTACGGAGATGTCACGACGCTAAACCGATACAGGCGCAGTGGCGCTGATACTCAACCTTGAATCATATTGCGATCCTTCCCAGGTCTCGGTCGAAGCGGTACTTGGACGCATCCTCGACCGACGGCCGTGTGCGAATCCATGTCCGACTCGTCCGATGGTGTCACGAATATAATCGACGTGACTTCGGGGACGAGGAGGGGTGCAAGTTCTCATCATCTTTTTGTTTTCTGCTCACTTTATAGAACGTCTGATACGCCATAACGATCACTTCGTATATACCCAACTGACTAATTTTCAAAAGCCTAATATCAAAATGGCAGAACAAGCCGAGAAGCCACAGCGAAAAGTCATCCTCATCCTGGGTGGCTCATATGCGGGCATGTCCGTCGCCCACTACACTCTCAGGCACGTCGTACCAAAGCTCCCCGAGCCCGATGAGTACCAGGTCGTCATGGTCAGCATTGGTACCGAGGTCATGTGCCGGCCGGCGTGCCCTCGGGCCATGATCTCGGACGACTTCTTTGCCCAGGAGAAGCTTTTTGTCAACATCCCCAAGCAGTTTGAGCAGTACCCCCAGGGCAGCTTCCGCTTCGTCCAGGGCACGGCGCTGCATCTGGACCACGAGAAGCGCACCGTCCGCGTCCAGCTGGTGTCCGACGGCAGCGGCACCACCAGACTCAAGAACTTTGGCTTCCACGCCCTCGTCATCGCGACCGGGGCCAACGCCTCGTCCCCGCTGATCGGGTCCAACGGAGACGAGGAGCAGCTCCGGTCGAGCTGGCGCGAGTTCCGCAGAGCCCTGCCAACGGCCAGGCACATTGTAATTGCCGGTGGAGGCCCCACCGGCGTTGAGACCGCCGGCGAGATCGGCGAGTATCTGAACGGCCGGGCTTGGTTCTTCAACTCGAAGCTGGCGGACCCCGACGTCAAGATTACGCTGCTGACGTCGGGATCCAAGCTGCTACCAGTGCTGCGCCCGTCCATCGCGCTCAGGGCCGAAAAGCTCCTGGCGCAGGTCGGAGTCACCGTAGTCAAGGACGCGCCCGTCCTGGAGGTGACGCCAACGGGCCCCGCCACCCACGACGGCGCTTCGGACGGGGCAGCGACCAACAACACGACGACGACCACGACGTCGTCCGGCAAGGTGACGGTGGCGCTCAAGGACGGGACGAGCCTCGAGGCCGACATGTACATCCCGGCGTTCGGCACGACGCCCAACACGGCGTTCGTCGACGGCAAGGAGCTGCTGCTGGCGGCCGACGGGCGCGTGCAGACCAACGCGGCGACGCTGCGAGTGGACAAGGCGGGCCCCCGGATCTACGCCGTGGGCGACGCGTCGACGTACGCGCGCGCCGCCGTGCACCACATCCTGGGCGCCGTGCCCGTGCTGGGGGCCAACATGCGCCGCGATCTTCTGGCGGCGCGCGGCCTCAGCGACAACAGCATCGACCGCGAGTTCAAGGAGGAGAAGCGCGAGATGCAGATGGTGCCCATCGGCCGGAGCAAGGGCGTCGGCGCCGTGTTCGGCTGGCGTCTGCCTAGTTTCATGGTCTGGCTCATCAAGGGCCGGGATTATTTCCTCTGGACGACGCCCAAGCTCTGGAGCGGGACGCACTGGGCCAAAGAGGCTTAGGTGTGGGGGTTGTGTAATGTGATGGTTTCGCGTGGAGCGCTCTTGTATCTATTTTGTTGATGTTTTGTGTAATTTGTTTGGTCTCGGATTTTGGAGAATATGGTAGAATGTTATATTTTATGAGGAGATAAAATTCTTGTCTTTCGATGTTGCAAGCAACCTATTGAGTAGCCATCGATGCCATGTAGCACTTGAAATTTATCAAATAGCAAGACTATCGTACTTGTCGTGCTCTCCATCTCAATTTACGAACAAACAATAACAGTCGACCTTGGAAAAACGGTAACAGCCACAGCTCTATAACTGCGGCGCCCATTGTCCGGAATCAGGCACACACGACATCGTCCGACGGAAAAATGGCAACGCTATCAAGAAACGAATCCCCGTACCCGTCCCCAAACCACTCCCGGTCGCAGTGGTAGTAAAACTCGAGGACGGCCTCGGCGTCCAGCTGCACGAGCCCGCCGTACGTGTACTGCGTCCAGGCGCCGTTGGTGCCGTTGACATTGTCGAAGGCCAGCGAGGTCACCGGCACGTCGCCCCAGGTCACGTCGAGGTGGCACGCTCCGGCGGGCACCACCTCGTCGAAGAAGTGCGCCGGCTTGAGGTACCCCGGCCGGTACCAGAACGTGAGCGTGTACTGGGCGCCCGTGGCGATGCCCGTGATCGTCTGGTACAGGTGCATGTAGTACCCAGGCAGGTCGACCGGGAATCCTCTGTTGGGATCGCGACGGGTCAGCTGTGTCCATCGGCTATGGGAGGAAAATGAGAAAGGAGGATGCGTGACTTACGCAAAGTTCGGTGGGCTGATTGCCGGGAGATTGGCGCTCTGAGGGAACAACGACGTTCCGAATCCGGGATCGTTGCCGACGCGCCACGGGCCGAAATCCTCCTCCTCCGCGTCGCCTTCGTCGAAGCCGCCGTTCTGGACGAGGTTGGAAGTGCCTAGGACCTGGCACGCCTCTGTGGCCACGACGGTCGATGTGACGGTCTGTAAATTGGTCAGTATATGCTCTGTCGGAAATGCCTGGCTCTCTGATGAAGGAACCTGATACTTGCCGCAGTTGTGAGCACAGTGTTGCTGGATACCTTTTGTAATGTATGTTAGCCAAATTCATTCCAAAAAAGAAAAAAAGAAAGAAAAGAAAAGGACAAGAGAAAAGGGGCAGATAGGATGTAATCTAATCCTCCCCTATATGGGAAAAGCTTACATCATGGCTGGTAGAGGTCCCAAATTCGGTAATGGTAGCTGTTTCACGACTTAACAACCAACCGTAAGCACAAGTAAAACGAGAACACATTAACGAGCAGGAACACGCACGGATCATTCGAAATAGTGACGGTAGTAGTGTGGGTGTACGGCTGGACGTCAGTCGTCGTGACGGTGCTGGTCACGGGATCCTCGATGCAGGAGCACACAGAAGTCAAAAGGTCGGCGCTTGACGCCTGGAGATATGCAAGCTCGGCCGCGGCCTCCGTGTCGGGTATGGGCTGGACTTGGTAGCCTTGATGGCCACCAAAGCCGCTGCCACCGCCTCCGTGGACGGGCAGTCTGCCCCCGTGATGGGGAGAGCCGCCATGAGAAGCTTGGCCTCCCTGTCCGCGGTGCCCACCATGTCCACGGTGGCCTCCGTGACCACCCACGGCGAAGGGGATGTCCGTTGGGAAGGCCCTGCGATTTACTTGCAGAGCGGTGGATATGACGGTCGTCTGTTGAGGTACAATTTCTTAGACAGTTTCCCGAAAGGGAGTTTGCATCTGTAGCAAATGATACTCACCGTCAACCGAACACTGTGAGTCTCCGTCTCGGGCTCTATCACCAAGGTCGTCTCCGTCGCCACATCCACAGTGACCGTGACCATGGCGGCAGCACGGCCGACCGTCCTCGTCTCGGTCACCGTGGCATCGTCGGCAACCAGACTCGTCTTAGTCCGAGTGGCGAGGGACAAGGGCAGCGGGACGGCCTTGGAGCAGTACGCCAGGGCCGGAGAGTACGAAGACAGGATCGAGGCCGCGCTGACTACGGCCGCATTGTCACAGTTGGCGACGGGAATCAGTGGTCCCTGCGCGGCGACGAGAAGCGAAAAGGTATTCGTCAAGAATACGAAACGAATTGCGGCCAACATGGCGCTGAATGAATGATATGGTAGTATGCAGGAAATCTGCGAATTGAACAAGAAGCCTGGTTTTCATCTCATATTCAAGTCATGACTGCATCTTCGAGGATCATTATATAGTCGTGAAACTTGACTCACTTACATTCAGCAGCTGTATTTCATAGACTCGATATCAAGTTGAATCAGGAAGTCTGTGCCGGGTTGTGGCAAGCTGAATAACAGGACATCGCTTACTGACCGTAACCCTATATGGGACTCATGGCGGCACGACGCTGTCTCACGTAGCCGAGGTTTGGAGTTTTTTAATGGTTCTTTTGTCGCTACCGTGATCCGCGATTGCAAGATGCTAATATGCGAAGACGATTTGCGGCGAAGGAGGTCATTTTGAATACAAAGATGGAGTAGTAGCCCACGTGAAAGTAATCTTGAAAGTGTACATATTGCAATGGGCTGTAATTAGCATGTCGATGAGGGAAGGCACCGGTGATAATTGACTGCATTTATTGACAGTTTGACAGCGTGTATGTACATGACTTTAGTATATGCAGGCGGCGGAAGAGACTGAAGTGAAAGCGGCTCAACTCCTGCCAATTTCCCCAGAATGCAGGAGGAAAGTCTATTTGATTCCGTTTCTAGAAACGCCGGCCGGCCGGATATCAATGCCGACAGTTGAACGAAACAGGTTGTATCAGTTAATGCTGGAGATTGCTTCTTATGATGGCCCGTCGTCTTGGCCATAAGCTGGAAAGGCCCGAACAGAGCGACAAGGACACGGTCTGAACTCTATGCTGCCTCCATGCATCACATCATCGAGGCATCTATGCCTTCAGCGCTGCTTTCAATGTGCGAATCACCAGAGAATACGCAATCTCTCGCTGCTCCTCCTGCGGCGACCCCTCCGCGCAGCCCTTGTCAAAGCCGTGCGGCATCCCCGGCAAGGTCTTGTGGACGACAGCCTTGCCCGTCTCCTCTATCCTCGAGGCCAGGGCATTGGCCTCGGGCGACAGCGTATCGCCGTCGCACGTGACGATGGTGGTGCTGTTCGGAAACAGAGACGGCTCCGCGAGCGACGGGGAGACGCGCGGGTCCGCCCGCAGCGCAGCGTCGGGGGTGTAGCAGTCGTCCCACATGGCGGCGATCTTGGGCGGGATGGGCCTGACCGGGTTCGGCACCTGTTTGGACTCGGGGTCGATCGAGAGGTCCGTCACGGGGTACAGCGCGGCGACCCCGGTGATGTGGACGCCGTGCTTGGCGAGGTCCTCTCGAAACGTCGACGCGGCGACCAGGGCGAGGTTGCCGCCGGCACTGAAACCCGACACGGCGACGCGGGTCCCGTCAAACTCGTCCGGCTTGGACGCGATCCATTTCAGGGTGTCCTCCACGTCATTCACCGCGGCCGGATAAGGGTTCTCGGGTGCCTTGCGGTAGTCCGCGTCCAGGACAATGGCGCCCGTCTCTCGTGCAAAGCGAGCGCAAAAGACGCGATCCGAGCCGAGGGATGGAATCACGAAGCCGCTCCCGTGCCAATTGACGAGAACTGGACGTTTGCCAACGGTCGTGGAATCGCCCGGTGGGTAATAGAGGTCCCCGATGATATCCCGTCCTGCATCTCGTGAAGGGATGCGGACTCGTCGAGGCTTCATCTCGCCAAAGCGGAGCAGATCTCGCTTGGCGACCGATCTCATCCGGAAGCCGAGGATGAACCTCATCAGGTAGACCGACAGTCTCATCCGCAGCCATCGCCAGATTCCAATCTTCGCCATGGTGAGTGAGGCTCTTTGTTACGAGATGCGTATTGTCACGCTCGCTGGTATCAGATCCGGAAATGGGTGAAAAGTTGAGTATCAGGGACAGGAACGCAGCAGGAAACGAGCCAGTCGGGGCCGTTCCTGACGCGCAATCCCTTAGCGACTGGTAGGGTGCCGAGGATGCCCCACCGTGGCTGCTGGGCCGACAGGGCCGAGTATACTGACGGAACCATGTTGACAATGGGGATTCATCGGACGAGAGACATGCTCATCGCCCGAGCCGTTGATATTGGAAAATGTTCGCCGGGTGACTCATTTGACCCGAACAATCTCTCGCCGCCCAGAAGGTAGATGCATGGTTCCTGAACTCTCTACGTCGCTACCAGCAAGTCTAAATGCTGACAGTGGACACCACACTAATATCATAGGCGGCGCGTCCCTAACAGCACCGGAAGTGGAATAAATTCAGATATCCGGGTCCACGGGTATACTGTGAACACGTCTTGATAGCTATGAACCCAGTTCCGGTCACGAGAGTCTGCAAAGGCAGGCGATTCCATAAACATGCACAGAAAACTGATTTAAGATGAGATCGGCCTGAAAGCCAAGTTATAAAATAGCATTGGTAATAGTACAGCAAATTCCCGCCATACACGCGGTTCTGCCGCTGAGTAGTGCATCAACGATTATAGGAAACCGAAGCATAATCCCGATAACGTACGTTGGTGTTTGACTCGATAATAAGACGGTGGCCAGAAACAAATGTCCTTCGACTCGGATATCAAGCCGGGCAGGCCCATCGACCAATAGACTCTCCTCGCCCCATTCATGTTTCGTCACGACGTAGATAGTCCCAACATGAGCCCATTTCTTCGAAAGCGGTGGTCTTTGACGTGCCCCAGAACTGCCTTATGAGTACCATCCACCCTTGCCTCCCTTCATAATGTGGGTCTTGCCAAACTTGTCAGTATAGGCCGACTCGGAAGAATGAAGCCAGAGGCCGCGGCTCTGATTCTCGGTAATGTTGACTCCTTCGCTTCCGTACTGCTTCTCCATCTCGAGACGCGTGGCGTTCTTGGGCTTGTTCTGCTTAACGCGGAGCTTCTCGAAAAAGACGTAGCTCCCGTAGAAAACAGCGCTGGTATTGCCGTCCAAGGGGCCCTTCTTGGCGAGGAAGTCGTTGAGTTGTTTCGACTGGACCTTGCGCTCTGGGTGGAATGACTTGCCCACCTCACGCAGGAAAGCAGCCTGGGTGACGTCGTCTTTGCGCAGCTGCGCCCGGATCTTCTTGCGAACTTCGTCACATGTGTCGTAGACCGGGAGCGGCCCCCTGTCCTCGCCTTCAAGGGTCACGTCGCTAACGTCGAGAGAGTCGGGGATGGCCTTTGCGCCTTTACCACCGGCCTTGGCTGTGGTGGCGGTAGTGGCCGCAGTCTTGGCCTTCTTGGGGGCAGTGTTCTTCACACCTTGGAGCTCACGCTTCTTGAAGAATCTCCATGCGTTGTAGTACATGTCGCTACCAGATCCGGCGTCGGTGCCATTCTGGTTCATGTAGCGGTAGTACTGGACGGAACCGACGTCAATAGCCTTTTGGAACTCGCCGACCTTCATGGCGCCAGAGTCGATGAAGCGTCTGACCTTTGCGCGAACCTGCTGTGCGGTCTGATCCACGAACTCGAGACGCGGGTCCTCGTCATCAATCTCGGGAACAGGCTCAGGCTCAGCAGTCACGGCATCCGACTTGCGCTTCCTTGAAGGAGCCTTGGCAGCAGGCGCGGCCGCTCCATCTGTGGATGGCTGCTCGCCAGTAGGAACTGCAACAGACGTGTTAGCCTTTTGGCCCTGTGGCTGAGGCTGGATGTTCTCCTTGCCAGTTTGTGGAGCTGGAGGTGCCTATTGAGGTTTCAGTGGACATTGTAACGAGGAAGCAAAAGCAGCCGAAATCAAATTCGGGCACTTGGAAGACAGAGGCGAATTACAATCTGCTGATTCGGGATCTGAATCGGGCTATCGGAAGGGATGCCAAAGCTTTGGCGCACCGTGGCAGGATCCCACGACCACGAGGAAGCCATGGTTGTAGTTTTTTTTAGGGTTCGCGAACGAGGAATAGGCTTGCTCGCTTTGTCTAACTTCCTGGGGCCCTGGCAGTCAAACACGACGTCAATCGAAGGAAGTAATTTGAGTCAAAAGTCTGAGTGGATGCGTCAGCCACGGAACTTTGGTAGAATCTCGATGGTCGCAATCGAATTTCGACAATCAACTGATGGATTGATGATATTACGGAAGTCGCGTCCCGCAGCCCGCGACAGGACCCGCGACTGAATGTCAACAATTGACGTCAGGTCTTTCTATTGATCCGTGCTCTCGCTAGCGCGACCATAACGGTCGCTTCTGCGGTCAGCTACAGGCTCCGCCAGCCGCTGAGCTTCAGCGTTCATTCTGTCTGCCGGTACCCCAGATCTCACTGGCAGTGGGGTCACTGGAGTGTAAAATACAGTGTACAGTGGTGTGCCAACATCTGGTGCAGTGTTTTGTTCATGGGGGAATTTCTTGGTAATTCGAGTTTCTTGCTGTATTTATACTTCCTCTTTGTGAGCTTCCATCTCTTCTTAGGGTGGATGCACGGTAAACACTGCGCTGTGCAATTCATGTCACTCTGTACCTGGTGTACCGAAATTTCAGGTAGCAAACTGACACTTCCGGAAGGTTGTGAGTATAAGTTCAGGCAGCCAAACCACATGCACTTCTAGCACTTACAGTGGTTCTAGGCCATTTGTTTGCAGTTACGATGCAGTGAGATCATTCTTTTTTGAGTCCAGATCTCCAAGTCAAAAGGATATGTTGATTTAAAAAGCAAGAACGAAGGAGCGTACTCGCCAATTCCCAATTTCTAGGGGGTAAGCTAGCACTACCTAGGTAGCCTTGAGTGTTGCGTTCTGCAATTGTGATCTCAGCCCGGCCTTTTTCTCTCACACACTAGCCCACCAAAGACGTGGCTGACATCACAAATACAATACTCCGTGATAGTCAATTTTCGCACGAGGCCCATTGTAAAGTGTTTTTTTCAAGATGAACACCAAAAGTGCCAGCGACAAGGTGGCCCCCGAGTGACGACAAGAGTATAAACCTGTTACCCAGCTGGCAAGCAACTGGACGTCCCCGCAACCATCTCGACCCTTTCCGTTTCAACCAACTTCAGATAGATTGGGGTTGCGCGGATCACCATTCTTGCAAAGTGCTTTTTACGCTTATTGCAACCCCAACGCTCCTGATTCTGACCAACGGCTGGCCTGATGTTAAATCCAACCCGGGACCCGATCTCATGGATGTAATATGCCTGGATCAACCTGGTTATACGCAGCAGCGGTCCTCCCTTGGCACGGAGCTTGGCGGTCCTGAAAAATAACGTCCCAATCGGCCTGTTCGGCCTTCTACTGATCAATTCGTTACTCCCGAGCCATCTGATGTTTATTCTCGAACCACAAAACCATAAAGAGGTCTCCACTGTCCCAATCCGTGTTCCTCACTTAGATGCGGCTCAAATTGAATACAACTCCGTTCCAGGAACGTGGAAGATCTGCAAGCAGCCGATCCTAGTCACCATTCTTTATGGAATCGGTCGGATTCATATAATAACTGTTTAGGCAAAATGGTCTTCCCGGAGATATATTTACTTTCCTTCGTTCCTCGGGGCGAAGAACAATTACGCTGGTCGCACTCACTTTCTATTCTCTACGAGTCTCGCTGGCGTGACGTTTCCCGATCTTTTATATTGTTAGTACCACTTCTTACCACCGAAGAGCTGTTCCGGCATTAGCAGCCTCGACTTGCCGTCTATTGTTACTCCGCATCAATCCATCAAATTCAGATCAACGCCTTCATTGGAGTCGCCATGCCTTCGATCAAGACAGTCCTCCTCGCTGCCCTGGGCGCAGCTGCAGCTTCGGCCCACAGCTACGTGATTGATATCGACATCGACGAGGAGCTATACACTGGTTTCAAGCCCATGAATGGCTCTGTCAATGATCCCGTCATCGTCGGCTGGGGAACATCAGCATGGGACATGGGCTGGGTTGGAAAGGACTCATATTCGACTCCGGACATCATCTGCCACAAGAATGGAACCAATGCGCAGGGCCATGCCCCGGTCGCAGCGGGCGATAAGGTGCACATTCAGTGGAATGGATGGCCTCAAGGACACAAGGGACCTGTTGTCGACTATCTCGCCCCATGCGGCAGTGAGGGATGCCAATCGCTGGACAAGACCACCTTGCAGTTCTTCAAGATCAACCAGGGTGGTCTCATCAACTCGACAGCCATGGCGCCGTATGGCGAATGGGCTAGCGACCAGTTGATTGCCAACAACAACTCATGGCTTGTCGAAATCCCCGAGACGATCAAGCCGGGCTTCTACGTTCTGCGGACAGAAATCATTGCCCTGCACAATGCTACTACTGGAGCTCAACACTACCCTCAGTGCCTGAACCTGGAGGTCAAGGGTAATGGCACCGAATCTCCTCAGGGTGTCTATGGCGAGCACCTGTACAACACGACACAGCCAGGTTTGGACCAGAAGCTGAACATTACCACTGGAATCACGAGCTATCTGGTCCCTGGCCCGACCGTTATGCCCGATGCCGTGTCCATCTCCTTGACGAATCCGATACCAACCGGCACGGGCTCGGTAGTCACAGCAACATCATATTCATCGCCCAGCTCGTCGACTGCCGCCGCGAAAGTCGGTTCACCAGCCATCAGAGGCAGAAACGGTGGAGCTCTCTTGTCCCGGGCGACCAACGGCCCTCATGTCGACGCTCGAAGGTGGAATCACCAGGGCCTAGGTTTCTGAGCGCGTGTATTCACGCTTGGTGGCACTTTTATTCTTGTGTATATTTGAAAGACCTAGAACGGTCAACATGAACTATATAGACATTGCGGCCAAAGGTTATACTTTTGAGCCGTCGCAACAACAATCAATTGAAGATTGATACTATTGTCGAGTTATGAGGGTACTTTTCCTGACTGCGAGTTGATTCTTACATCGCTGCTGCTTATGCCAAGTCTCAAAATCAGACTTGATGTCTTGCGCTGTGGTCGTTGGCTTGTTGCAGTCGCCAAGTTTAGCTTGAACCGACGTGGGTGTATTTCCATAGCGCACAGCGCACGGCGCCCAGGGGCAGCGGATGCCTGTATATCGGGGATAAGGACTGTATCTGCTGTCCACGAGAAGCAGCTGATCATCAATGCTCAAAGTTATCAATGAATGACCCATCGGCAATGAGTCTGGTGTATTCATGAAGCATCTGCATTTGCATCACCGCATCTGTCTTGATTCGTCATGGACAAAGACACCTTGTCCTGAAAGACGCGAAAGCCGACGACGCTTGCAAGCAGTCCGCGTTTAGAGTCGGAGGCTTTGTAATCTTTAAGCTTACTTTGAGACTTCTAGGCTCCGTAGGGGGGAGTCTCGGTCCCGTGCAGCTAGAGTTGCGCCGACTGCATGATGTGTGCATGAAAACTATATTTGTCACCAATTTCTAAGCTACGCATCTGTCGATATTTCCATCAAGAGATAATTTAAATATACTGCTGAACTCAAGTCTTTATTTAGAGACCGTTTTCCGTATGGATGAGGTGTTGTTGACCATCGAACAAGAAGCATCTTACTGAGAAAGCCCCTTGGAAGCTAGCCGCATTTTACCGCTATACCTACCACTATACTTAGTACTTACCCGCTACCCACCTGTACTACAGCGGACCCAATGGCCCAAAAGCCCGTCATCATCTCCGGCGCGGGGCTCGCCTCTCTGCTCCTCGCGCAGTCCCTCAAGCGGTCCCGGATCCCGTTCCAGATCTACGAGCGCGACGCCTCGCTGGACTTCCGCGGGCAGGGGTACCGCCTGCGGCTGTCCGACGAGGGCCTCGACGCCATCGAGTCGGTCCTCCAGGGCCCCGCCTGGGACCGCTTCTGGAGCCGCACCGGGCAGACGGGCGGCAGCGGCTTCGCCGGCTTCAACGCCGTCACCGGCGAGCAGACGGACGCGGCCACGGGCGGCGAGTCCCTGGGCTCGCGCGGCGGCAAGATCGTCGGCATTGCGCGCGGCGACATGCGCCGCCTGTTCATGGAGGGCGTCGAGGACCACGTGCACTTTAGCCGGCACGTCCAGGGGTACGAGCTCGTCGAGGGCGGGGTGCGCGCCGTCTTCGGCGACGGGTCCAAGTCCGAGGTCGGCTCGCTCCTCGTCGGCGGCGAGGGCATCAAGTCGGCCGTCGCCAAGCAGGTCTCGGGCGGCCGGCTCAAGGTGTACGACACGGGCGCCCGGGGCATCCACGGGGCGGCGCCGACGGCGGCCTTTCGCGGGCTCGGCGAGGGCGTGTTCCGCATCACGGAGCCGCAGAGCGGCGTGTCCATCATCACCAACGTGCGGTCCGGCGACATGGACCGGCCCGACGTCGAGTTCGGCTGGACCATGGGCGGGCCGCCGGGGACGATCAAGGCGCCCAACGACGACTACGCCATCGTCGGCAAGCAGGCGGCGGACCTGGCCAAGAGCCTGGCCGGCGGCTGGGACGCGCGCTTCCGGCCCCTGTTCGACGAGATGAACGAGGCCGAGGCCGCGTTCTGGAAGATCACGTGCTCGACGCCCAGCGGCGTGCCCGAGTGGCCCAACGAGCCGCGCGTCACCGTCATCGGCGACGCCGCGCACTCCATGACGCCCGCCGGCGGCATCGGCGCCAACACGGCCGTGCAGGACTCGGCGCTCCTGGGCCGGCTCCTGCGCGAGGCGGGCGGCTGGGCCGAGGGCGTCACGGCGGCTTACGAAAAGGAGATGCGCGTCTACGGCAGTGCTGCAGTTGCGAAGAGCTATGGTCTCGCGAAGACGGGGTTCAAGATAACCATTGATGAAGAAACGAGCGCTACTGTATAGATAGAGTTACAAAGACATTATGGACTGGTAGGATAGAACTTGTACTGATTTCACTTAGCAAAAGATGAAAGTTATCACATGAAACATGTGACTTCTATTATTGTCTTGCTCAAGACTTCTGACTAATTCTGAGAGTGCTCTTTGACTGCTGCATGGATCACGTCGCATTTCGTGAGCAGTATATTACACAGATGTTATACATGCCCATCAAGTGCAAAAGCGTCCAAGGTAGGTATGTGAGAAGGTAACGGAGCCGCAGACTATTTACTTGGCCAACCGTCATCATCGACCAATCACCTACCAAAAGTTCCTCTGCCGAGAACAAAATATTGGTCACACAATATGCAGTAATCGCCTAACCAAGTCACGAGTATTACATGATTGCATCGCTATAATGTGACGTAACTGTGGAGGCAGCGTCCCAAAATGGCGAGACACAGAAGAATCGTACCTGATTCAGCCAAGCGCCCAATCAGATACATTGTAAGCATAATATAAAGCACACAAGAAGTTCCTTTGCCGTTGGCCATCCGTCGGATTGGACAAACTCGGTATGCTGGTAAAGCGGGTATTGCGGCACAGCGGCGCCAAGCAAAGTGAGAATAATACAAGGCGCTCCGACAGGATTCGGCGGCAGCCTTGCAGCCTGGAGGAATACCAAGCGTCAGATCGATCGACGGGAATTCAAGATCCTCCGGGTTTGCCAGAGCCAAGACTTCTCCCTTTGCCAACATCATCATAGCTCTTACGTTCTGCCCTTGGCACTGCCATTTGCAGTGGATCATGACCCGGCACCAGATCACTGAGCCACATCCGTCTGCCTAGGCGCAGTCGCTAGAGATCAGATCATCTTGTTCTGTAAGAACGGTGATCCTTCGTGGTAAGCACACATAAGTCAATTTCGCTGAAGAAAATCTTTTGCTTCCATTGTTGCCAATCACTCTCAAAGGAAAGAAAACGAGACTCTGGAGTACTATCGACGACACCAATTTTCGTCCCAATCCGGCTACCTGCTTGTACTCTCAGACCCGGACCCGTTGCGCCATATATCATCCGAACCTTATAAGAGTAAGCTGCAATTTAGTTCGAAGATATTCCGACTCTTGTTGGCTGTCTATTAACACCCTTCAGTGAGCAACACAATCGGGGACTGTACGCTGCCAAGCACCACGCTGGCAGCCTGCCCAGGATTCAGCGTCTCTTCGAGCAACCAGCTTCCCACCACGACCGTCACAAATGATGGCCCATTCTTCACATCAGGTGTTGAGCCTACTAGAAGCGCCTTTCCAACACTCTCAATCGTCACCACAACCTCGGATATCGGCGCTGTGACGGAAACGACTTCGAGCGCAGCTAGCACGGATGCGTCTCCAGCGGCAACGACGTCGGGCACGACAAGCGCGGCAAATACGCTTAGCAACAAAGGGCGAGTCGTGGATTTGGGATTCGCCATTTCTGCTGTCGCCGGCATAGTGCTGTCCATTTGAGCTGTAACACTATCCGCCCTGGTGACTAGATGGAAACGTTGAAGTCTTGTAGTATATTCGACGTGCTGTAAGGACATTGTCTGCAGGTACATTAGAACAATAGACTTTGAGATACCCGAAGCAAGCTCACCTGTCTGATATCAGTCAACATATATCTGCAAATTCTCTTCCAACAACGATTTTGCGATTGGACACATGTAATGGCCGGTACAACGTGACATGAGCACACCATCACCTACGATTCATTCCACCAGCTGTGCCTCCGTTGGCTCAGAACAGAGCCAGGAGTAAGCACCAAATGAAAGATATTGTGCTCGTCGGATAGAAGATCTGGAGGTCTGAAATCTTGAGGAGGTAGATCGTCATGGCATTGCATGTAGCCACAGACAGCCAGGTTCCGACCAGCATGCAAGCATAAGTAGCTCGCTTATTGTCCCTTGTCAAACGACACATCAGTCTGCCCATTGGCGACTTGTAATGTATAGGTCGACGACATTCCACATTCACCATGCGAGGTAGCAACAAGAGACATGCCAAAGCGGTAAGCCTGCTAAGCTTTGCCTCTCCTTGGAGAAAGAATGGGTGGTCCGGGTACGCAATAAACATGCGAAACGGGGCCAGTCTGGGAAAGCCGAAGATCCAGAGCAGGAGGGACTCGACATGTGCGATCAGAATGGCGACCAGGTCTAGAACATATATGCTGGTAGATACAGTGGACCGGACGAGACACCAGGCATTCTGTGCAAGAGCCATCCTATTCGGAGGTGCGGGAAGATATCCGCCGGGCTCTGTGAGAGTTTTCCGGTGTGTAGTGGTGAGAGTATCTTGCAGGAAGTCTGGATGCCAGTAGTAGGTTGGTGCATTCGTTTGGTACAAGTAGGAGTGGGCGGTGGACCTGAGTGCCTTGTGCGGTGGGACAGAGTATCGTATCCGGAATCCTAGACGAGGAGATAGCTGGGAGGTGGAATAGATCGTGTTGCCTTGAATAGGATTGGTTCGTAGGTAGCTAACTTTCTTGCTGTTGTGGCAATGCAGGGTTTTTGTTTGTGGGAAGAGGCTGCGAATGGCGGTGCCACTAAAACTTATGATTCACTTACTGCAGCCAGGCAGCACATGCAACCCGCATCCGGGACTCCGTTACCGAGCTGATGGGAGCGGGATAATATTCTGCAAAGGATGTTGTGACATTTGCTTAATGAAGACTAATCCCCCCTGCCTGAGCTCAACTCATACACTGACACCAAGTTTACAAGATATCGCCCTTCAAAGCTTGGCGATCTCTCCTCCCAAGATTTCCTCGGCGATCGCTCTCCCCGCCGCCCTACCAGAGAAGATGCAACCACCCAGGAACGTGCCCTCCAGCGAGCTATAGCCGTGGACGCCACCGCCTCCGAAGCCCGCAGCTTCGCCGGCGGCGAACAGCCCAGGGAACGGCTCGCCCGACTCCTTCATGACGTTGCTCTTCAGGTTCGTCTCGAGCCCGCCCAGGGACTTGCGGGTCAGGATGTTCATGCGCACCGCGATCAGGGGGCCGTGCTTCGGGTCGAGGATGCGATGGGGAGGCGCCACACGGCCGCGCGCGTCGGGCCAGTAGTTGCGGGCGTTGTGGATGAGCATGGCCTGCGCGTCCTTGGAGTAGGCATTGTCCATCTGGCCGTCGCGCGCGTCGACGACGTCCTTGACCCGGTCGTAGTCGAGCACGGCGCCGCCCGTCTTGGCCGCCAGCGCGTTCATGCCGCCGACCAGGTCCCGCAGGTTGTCCCGGACGACAAAGTCCTCGCCGTGCTTTTGGAAGTTCTGCACCGGGACGGTGCCCTTGCTGCCGAAGATGCGCCCCGTGATGAACTGCCAGATGCTCTTGTTGGTGATGTCTGGGTTCTGCTCTGACCCCGAAAGGGCAAACTCTCGGGCGATGATTGTCTGGTCGAGGATGAACCACGTGTAGTCGTAACCCGTCTTGCCAATGTACTGAAGAGTGCCGAGAGTGTCGGTGCCGGGGAAGAGGAACGGGGGCAGCCTCTTGCCAGTCGCATCCAGCCACAGGGACGACGGCGCCGGCAGCACGCGAATACCATGGAGGGGCCATATTGGGTCCCAATTGCTGAGGCCCTCGGTGTAGTGCCACATGCGGTCTCGGTTGATGACATGGCCTCCTGCCTTTTCCGTGATGCCAATCATGCGCCCGTCGACGTGGGCCGGCACGCCAATGACAAACTTCTTTGGCGGCGCGCCCAACCGTTCCACGGGCCACGCCGCCTTCACGGCCTCGATGTTGCCGCCAATGCCGCCGGATGAGATGACCACGGCAGACCCCTCGAAATGAAAGTCGCCGATTTCAGCGCGCGACGTCTTGACGCCCCTGTCCGAGTCGTCCGCTTCCAAGACTCTGCCTCTGACGCCGACTGCCCGCCCGGTTCCGTCGACAATCAGTTCGTCCACTCTGTGTCGGTACTTGAACTCGACGATGCCCTTCTTGGCGGCCTCGAGCACGGGCTCGCGGAATACTCTGACAACTTCTGGGCCGGTACCCCAGGTGAGGTGAAAGCGAGGCACGCTGTTTCCATGACCATCCGCAAGACCGTTACTATAGAGAGTTTAGTAAGTCCTGATTGTCATGAAAAGAAAGCATTGATGGCAAAGGGTATCATACCCCCTCTCCGCCCACCCGACATTGAGAAGAAAGCCCATGCCCCGGGCCTTGACATAGTCCTCCATCTCGTCGGTCGCAAAGTTGACAAAGGCCTCGGCCCACTTGCGGGGCCAGTAGTCGTCCTTCTCCCGGTCGAACCGCGCCGTGCCGAACCAGTCGCGCATCGCCAGCTCCCTCGAGTCCTTGATGCCCATGCGCCTCTGGTGGCTCGAGTCCACCATGAAGATGCCGCCGAGAGACCAAAAGGCCTGGCCGCCCAGGTTCTTTTCGTTTTCCTGGTCCACGATGAGAGTCGGCACGTTGCGCTGCGACAGCTCAAACGCCGCGACTAGACCCGCTAGCCCGCCGCCCACAATGATGACCGGCTTCTGCTGCTGCATTTCTTCTTGTGTATTGCTCGACGTCATTTGGGATGCTTCTCTGAGGATTGATCTAGGTAGAGGCGAGAGGGTTCCGAATCGAATCGACCCCAGGTTACCCAACATTCAATGGCGCCACCACATCTCCTGATTTACCCCAAGGTTACCTGGTACCGCGGCAAGGATCAAGTTCACATGCTTACAGTAGGTATGTTTTAGCGGCCCGGGAAGAGCATCATACTGCTTATTGCATTTCAGCAACCCATCAGGGTTCACTGCAAAACTTATCACACAATATGATCAAAGTCGAACACGCGGAAAAGATGCATTTAGTTATTTATTATTGCTCTTCAACGAGGAACCCCTATCAAGAAATAAGAACCAAGTTATTGGAGGCCCGGTCCACCTTATCCATGGGGCAGCGTCCCTGTCCTCAGGAACGAAAAGGCTGTCCAGTGTATTTCGTACTTGAGGTTGCCAATGTAGATGCGTCGACCCTCCGAAATAGGATCACTATGTCATGTCCGTGACCTGTGGGACGCAGATCATGTGATCCCATAGAAGGGTAGCGGCGGATCTAGGTTCGCCAGCATCCGATGCAGGCCGCAGGCGTCGAAGAGTCGCTCGGAATACGGCTGTAGATAGCTAGCATCGCCACGCTGTAGCTAGAGTTGCGCTCTTCGCGCGACGACTATATACCCAGCTACCCCCATACCGCAGTGCCCTCAGCCGTGACACACTACCGGCAGACAGCAGAGTCTGGCCCTGAGGGACCATGGTGCCAGTGGTGCCGCTGTTCAGAAAGGGACCAGACGAGGCGCTTGATGGCGGCCTCAGCCTCCTGAGGGTCCCTGTATGTCTCGCAAGGAGACTCCTTCCATTTCCCCAAGTTCGTCCTGGTTTCACGCTTCCCTCCACATAACCCTTGTTTGGTCATCTGAGGACCCCAACCTAGCCACCTCGACATGCGGTGAGCGTGAGTGTCGACAGCGAAGCACGGTCGTTGAAGGCAAAACAGAAGGACGCATGCTGCAGTCTTGACCCCAACCTGAAGATATTAAAGAAAGTGATTCATCACTTCGTAGGTGTCTAGGTCGTACAAGTACCAGCCTCAGGCGTGTTGGCGTCAGAATTCTGAGCGCCACGAGTCTGTGTATTCTCCGGCTGAGCCACATAGAAGTACCCAATATTCTTGTGTATATGCAGTGCTGTCTTGACTGTCTACTGCACCATGGGCGGGTACCTGAGTACTCCGTGTTGATTAAAATAGCCACTCTGATTCTGTATGAATGCGCATCGGCTTCTTGATATTGCTTGTATCGTTCCTTGCCATCGTGGAGGGTCGGCTGGTGCCGACAACTGCTCCAGGTAGACGCCCCACGTCGCTAGGGGTAAGAATATAGGCAGTGGCTCTTGACCAGGCTCCGGGTAGGCGCGTTGCGTCGCATGCGGACTGGGTCGAGGCAGGCGCCTTTTGTCTTGGGCGGGATCCCTGAGGTGCGGTCCAGGTAGCCGCGCAACGTCGTGTGCAGAGTCAAGGTCGGCGCCTTGTCATAGGCAGAATAAATTTCAGGCGGGAACTCTGAAGTGCGCTCCGGGTAGGCACGTCACGTTGCCATGAAAGCGAAGAGGCAGGAACTCTTTGACAAGACTACAGGTAGGCGCGCAGCGTCGCGTGCGAAGCACAGAGTAAGTCGAGGCAAGCGCCTTGTCATGGGCAGAACCAATTTTAGGCGAGTGCGCTCCGGGTAGGCGCGCCACGTCGCCAGACAAGCGACTTCTGGCGGGAACCCTCGACTTGATGCTGCATTTTTGAATAAACGATGGAGATCTCCCATCAGGCTGATGAAATCTCCTGTCAGTCTGAGCGCCGAGCAGTCTCGGAAAAAGTACTTACTCGAATGCAAGTGCGCAGGTGAGAACTGGCGACCTAGGAAGCTATCCCCCAGAGCGGGGCCCTCTGTTCACCTCAACATGTTGGTCGTCGGTGAATGTCTCTCGCTGATGGCTTCGACGCCGAAAGAATGTCTGAAAAAGTCTTGCACATGTCAGTGAAGCCTTGGTAGATTGTGGGATGCATGGGGCTTACCTTTCGTTGGATCGGCGAGGGACGGTGAATGTGAATGATCTGTGATTCGGAGGGGTTCAAGGCTGCAGGAAGGGCATTGTTGCAGGTGTGAAAAATAAATTTCAACCCCCACCAGATTTGATGGTAATGGATAAGATAAATTGTCTCCCAGAACTGATTGTGTGCAGCTGCATTTGTTTCACCTTGGGAACAAAGGGATTGTTGTTGTTGTCTGTTACCAGGGTGGGCGCGCCGACCGAGCTGAGGCAGAAAGCCTGCGGGAGAAGAAGGCCCTCACGAAAAATCCGGCGGCGCCCACCCAAGTCCTAAAACTGCCACCCAGCATGGGAACTGCAAACGGGGACAAAAGCCCAGAAATGAACCACAACATAAAAGAATAAAAGATCTGCCAAATCTGAGCATCCCATAGAGTCTCTGCTTCTCCGGCTTCGTGTTATATGTACTTCTTAGGTAGACACCTACATAGGTAGTTAGTTACCAGACCTACCTACGCAGGTGTCCGATTTATGCTACCTGTGGCTCTCATCTGAGGCCCCCGCCTGTGACCTAGCGCATTAACAGGGCATCTACCGTGCTGTAGACAGCTGAGCACATTGCAGTTGAGCCTTTTTGGACAGCAAACTTACCCACTAAACCTGCAAATACTTTAGCTACCTGCCATGATCATTTTTTACCTATCCAAACAAGAGTCTCTTGATAAAGTTTGAGACGGAAGGGCTGGCTCGCCTAGGAGTTGATACAGTGCAATCCAATCCGACCTGTATTCATTTCAAGATACGCCTCCTTCCAAGCTCAAATGAGCTGCCATGATGCCCGTTGTCGAGGGTTCCTCCATCCCGCCAATTGAGATTGGCTCCTTTGATGCATTCCACCCACAAAACAGCGAGTTCATCGGCAGTTCTAGCGGCGTCTTTTTCGTAAATACCGTCTTCCACACTTTCCGGAAACATCGGAGAATCGAAGCCCAGGGGGCCAGTGAACAGATTGAGCCGGCCGGGACTCCTTCGTTGCACGAGTACGTTGGCACGGCAGAGTCTGAAGATGCCGCAGCGGCATGCACTCCGGGCGAGCATCCAATAGCACCCGGCGAGTTTGTCGCTGGGCAGCCACGTTCAAGTGTCTATGGCGTTGACTTACGAGGCCTCGGCGAGCCTCCCAGCCCGGAGGTGGCGAGGGATCTCATGGTGCTCTACTTTCAACATTGGCATCCCTTTTACCCTTTTCTTCATGGGCCAACATTTTTCGATAATCTGAGCTCCATTTACGACAATGCCAACAGAACCTTGCTCCCAGAGAACCATGTCAAAAGCCGGCAGACCAGATTATGTCGAGCAGTCACCTATCAATGCATCTTCAATGTCGCAGCATCGTCCCAGCCTGACAAACTACCACCAGGCTCACGAATCCGATCACCGCTGGCTCTGATGGACATAATTGGGTCACTGTCCGCTGGTCATGATGTTGCATCCCTTCAGGCCCTGATCGCTGTCGAACTCTATCTCATCTCCATCATGTCATTGAGACCAGCGTCCACAGTTCATGGACTGCTGTTACGTCTCGTCTACCACACAGGCCTTCATCGTTGCCCTTTTCGCTACATTCAGTTACCACGAGAGGCTTGCGAAATGCGAAAACGTATCCTCTGGTCGGTTTATACCCTAGACAGGTATCTTTCGCAGTCCCTTGGCCACCCTCTTGGCCTCCAGGACTCGGATCTTGATGTGTGTATCCCTGGCGCGGAGGAACTACACAAGCCCGTGACTGTGACATATGGCTCCGGTAACTCTGCACATTCCTCAGTCGAGGATACTCGAAACCACTTGCCACGCAGTCGCTCCACGCCGAGGAACATGGAGAACGGTCAGACTGTCCCCCAAACACCACGACAGATGGGGAATATGAGCAGTGTTGGCTCGACTGAAAGTGATGGCAATCGTGCTTCTTCCGCCCAAGGAGCCGTATTCCGCGTTCAGGAACATTTTGTTACGTACTCTCAGCTTGTAGCCGAAGCTCTCGAACTCTTCCACAAATCGCTACACACACGCTCTGCCACTATGGAGAAAATAACAGACTTGACTTGCAGGATTCATTCTTGGTGGAATGGGCTTCCAGCTGAATTTCAAGGTGATGATATCCTTGATCATTCCAATCAGTCAAACGAGTCTTTTATTGCATTTTTCACTATTTCATATCACCACCTGTTAATTCTCATAAATCGACCGTTTCTTTCGCTCAAGCAAGATACGATGGACTTTCGGTCAAGCCTGCAACGAGCTATTGGGGCCAGTCGTGGAGTGGTCTCCAAGCTGAGGCTCATTGCCCGAGACCCCTTTCTTACAGCCTGTCCCGTCATACTCTCTGCCGCCTGGATGGCGGGACTGGTTCTTGCTTTTGCCACCGTTCTCGACTTGTACCCGCTGGCAAAAGCAGATGTGTAAGCACCTCCATTCAAGCTCATGATGAATCTAACTTGCTAAAATGGGACTGTCACCCAAAGCGAGATCAATAGGTGTCTTGACGCATTACAGTCAATGAGTCCGCGCTGGACCAGTGCTAGACACTGCCATCATGCTTTGAAAGCCCTTTTGAGTCGCCTACATACACAACCTGCGCCCGAGATCCCAATCGAAACAGCTGCAGATATTGATGCACGCCCAAACATGAATGCAGATGAGCCAGCTGTTACGGGTCCCGACACATCTCGCTCAACAAAGAGAAAGAGAGTCGAGGAAACTTCCGCTTCTGTCACAAACATTCAAGGGCCTTTCGCAAATCCGGAGCAACCTCTGGCAGAAGATGTTTCTACCTGGCCGAGTTGGACGCCCGTCCTTCAATATAATGGTCCCGACTTTGGATTCGACGCATTGCACCTTGGTTTTCCGCAGAGTGGCGGCCAGCCCTTCGGAGTTTTTGATCTCGACAATACAGGGTTGTTTACCGATATGGGAGTAAGTTTCGTCCTAGTATGCTGCGTGGCGGCCCCTGGGCCTGACGGAGAGCACTGAGAGAGAATGGTTTCTTCGCCATGGCGTTTTTCCCTGCTGACTTCTTTGCCTTTAGTGGAACGGCTTCGACTATGACTTGGGAGGCATTTGAAATTCACGTTCCCATGCTATTATGCTACCATGCTACCAGAGATATTGCTGTCGAAAATCTTGCGAGACATCACTGATCTGTCCTTGATTTTGATTGCTGGCCAAAGGTTGGCCGCTCCTCGACCCTGCCCGAGCTTCTTGGGAATTTCCAGGCTCCGCCAATTCTGGATCAATCGGCGCCAAAGATTCTGGTCTGTCGGGCTTGGGCAATTGCTGGATTTGCCGTCTTCCTGCCGACAGCATGTCACTTTGACCACCTACAGCGCTCCTCAAGCCACCTCTTCCACGGGTTTCATCGGCCCCGTTGAGTTCTTCGGATGCGCCTCCAGCGTGTATATTATCCAAGTCATCAGAATGTCTGTCGCATGAGTTGCGAACAGCACTTGACCACCGCGAAATACTATCAGCATTATCCAAAACGTATTCATCCCAGTGAGCCATCAAGGCGGACTTGTCCTCGGAAGACCGAACAAGGGAGACATCTTTGGCGGCCGATGTTGTATTCAGCTCTTCATCGGTATGACTTGAGCTTTCCCGGTTATGGAAAGCTGCCTGAAGCACCGTTGGCTCAATCACGGACAAGATTCGCAACAGAGCGTTTTCGGTCACCTCCAGCCTGTGCTCCAGAGCTTCTGTGTATCCCTTGATCGGCCCACTCGAAATTCGGTCAGTTTGATTCCAGTGGTTGAAACGATAAAAACAGTTCATACCGCTTTTGTGCAACCGGCCATACGCATGAGCGTCTGAGTCTCTGGCATCTCGAACATATTGGCCTGGGATACGATTAGCAGAGCCCGGGTTATGACTCCTCGGAGATCAGTACTTTTCTTCATCACACTACTCAACATTTCTGGTCAACCATATATCATAATTGCTCAAGAACAGAGGCTGCTCACCTTTTGCTTTCTATGGCGACAGCCATTACATGCCGCACGACTCCGAACCGGTGGCATGATGCTGGCCCGGCCGGTGGGGTGCCGCTGGCCCTGCGAGCTGTTATTTGCGCCCCGACGACACTCAAGCCATTAACGGAAGCCGGGCTTGGAGCAATATCCAACACCAGAAAGATCACGTGAAGCAGGTACGATACTGTACACAAACTATCACCGCATTTGGTGTCTCCAATGTGACTGCCAATTTGTGTATGTCCAAGGGCGCGCCTTTAGTTTTACCGCGTACCTCGGACGTCATAATCAACACTAGATGAATCTAATTGGAGCGCCTAAACTATTTACCGATGAGGGTCCCTCCCGAGGTCCGTCCCACCCGGCGATGATCATGTCCGGGTAACATCCAAAGGGCGTAGCGCTGTCGCTTACTCACAGTTCGCTCTGCCGCGACTGATTTATATCCATTGCCTGTGGTACCATTTCGTTAACGTGCGAACGACACCGGTACCTCGACTGAACTTGATAGATATCAGAAATTCAACATGTTTGACGGCTTCGAATCATTCAAACTTACCACGCAAACCACCCCGCATGTGGACATTTACGGCCTGAGGAGCGGGGATTCTTCCTCGGACAAGCCGGCTCTGCTTCTTTTGCACGGCTTTCCACAGACGCATCACATCTGGCACAAAGTCGCGCCAAAACTGTCTGAAAAGTACACGCTCGTCATACCCGATATCCGAGGATATGGCGAATCCTCAAAGCCGGAAGGCGTGGAGCAGTACGCCAAGAGCCTCATGGCCCAAGACTGCGTCTCCGTCATGGATCAACTAGGGTTCAAGTCCAAGTTCTACGTCTGCGCACACGACCGGGGAGCCCGCGTCGCGCACAAGCTGCTGGTCGACTTCCCCGACCACGTGCACAAGGCCATTCTGCTGGACATATGCCCCACCCTGGCCATGTACGAGGCGACCAACTTCGACTTTGCCAAGGCTTACTTTCACTGGTTTATGTTGATCCAGAAAGCCCCCATGCCCGAGACCATGATCCTGTCGGACCCCAGGCAGATTGCCGAGATGTTCATGGGAGGCCGGCAGCCGGACGGGCTCAAGATCTTTGAGGCGGAGGCATTTGATGCGTACGTCAAGGGTCTGGCGGATCCCGCAGGTGTACATGCCATGTGCAACGACTACCGTGCCGCCGCGACGGTAGACCTCGACGAGTCGCGCAAGGATCTGGCCGAGGGAAGATTGATACAGACGCCGCTGAGGGTGCTCTGGGGCAAGTCTGGCGTCATTGAAAAGTGCTTCAACGCCGTCGAAGAGTGGAAGAAGGTTACGGCGAAGGACGTGCCTGTGGATGGCTATGCGGTGGAGTCTGGGCATTATGTCCCAGAGCATGCGCCAACGGGTTTGTTGCAGAGCATTGAGGGGTTTTTCCCGTAGGGTTACTATAGCAACATCGTGAGGAGAGTACAGTGAATACACAAGCTTGGCAATTACACAGTACCAATCGTTCCGTAAAATCATACATGAATGAGTTTGAGATGACTTAAAGCCCCCGATGTTGGTAACACTCCCACATACTACATCCCTTATAGCACTGGCTAAACAAGCCAAGCCGGGACCCTAAATTGCTTAAAATAAACCAAATCCGATTTCCGTGAACAATGCTTGCATTAACCTGAACAAAACTACACAAACCAGAGGTGGTTAGCAAATCGGTCGTATCTGTTCACGCGCGGTCATACGTTGCCTTCATCTCAATGATGCCCTGGATCTATGGTTGTAAATGGAGATATCCCTAACTTGCAAAAGAGCAGAGCAATTTCTTTTTGTCTTGAAAAATTGGTTCCATTGGACCACACCGACCTGTGTCCCCTCGTTCGCTCTGGATTGCTCATTACACGAGTGTCACCCATTGTGTTTCCATCTTCTTCTCCTCGACCAGTTTCATCACTTCGCCAGACATGATCTCTGGTATAACACAATCCACAATCAGTCTGTACTCCCCGTCGGCTTCTTCTTTGCGTAATATCCAAGGCTTATCAGAGCCTAGTGGAATGACAATCATGTCCCCAGGACATGCCGATTGGGTCTTCTCTGTGTCACCCTTGAGCTCTCTTGTTCGCTTGTCATACTCAGCAACGCCAACAAAGCCACTCGTCGTCGTGAACAAGGTATATTGTCGGCAAAACCCTGGGATGTTTCGCGAAATCAAACCACCAGTAGTCACAGTATCAAACCAATCAGGGAGCCAGTTCGATTTCGCAGAGCCTTCCAGGTCGTATTCAATTTCCTTAGCATCATAATCGAAATACATGGGTATCTCGGGCTCGGAAATCGAGAGGAGAACGCTGCTGAAAAAAACAAAAAGAAGACGTTTGATATCGTAGATTTGAAAAAGGGAGGAGCGCGTGTCTGATGGCAAAGGTTTTGTTTGTAGAGATGCCCCGAGTACCTGGACAGCAGATCGTATCCATTCTTGACGGCTTTCGAACCTTTCAGACTCAGATTGATGATAACTGGCCCAAAACCCTGGTATTGTCATAGTGCTTGCGACAACACTGTCAAAGACGACTGCTTCAACACCGAGCTTGAGCGACGAAGCGTGAAAGCACACTGACGGTCTAGTATACGCACTGGCTCGATGTTGTGTCTGGGTATTCCTGATCTTGTAAACCTCATTTTTCATCAAGCTTCCAACGTCAGAAAACGCTATGTCTTCTTGACAGTCGCCGAAGTCTAGCACCCATGAGGGAAGGCTAGGCTGAGATGGCGAACTCTTGTAAGAGAAGGCCTCAACGAGAAAGGCTAGGCTTTGCTGTCTCTCAATAAGCATTGCCGTCGTTTCAGCATAGACAAGATCAGTCCTGCAATTGTAATCAACGTGGATTCTTTTTCTGTCTTCCGGTTTCGTCAAACCTAGGAGACCGTATATGTTGTCCTTGGCATCAGTCGCGAATGATTGTCGTCCTAGGTCGAGTAGCTGAAGCAGATCAAGATTGTGCCTGGCCTTCCACCAGCCCCTGCGGAGCCCATCTAATTGTTGAATTCTGCTTTGTAAACCTTCTATTTCGATTTCTCTGTACCAACTTGTCGCGCACCATTTTGACGTAGCACGTACGAACTGATCCCAGCCCAGCAGTTGTGATCCGATGCAAACAACCAGGTATCTTGCGACCATCATTTCTTGGATGATCCAAATGCGGGACCACCAAGCGCGCCCTCCAGTAGTCTCATCGCATAGCTGATTGATTTGGCCTCTTGTGGAATCGGGTCCAATGCGTTCTTCAGGACTGCTGTTATCACGGTCATATCTGCATTCGTAGCGAGGATTCAATTCGCCGAGCCGGACAATGACACAATAGGCACCTTCGAAAATCAACTGCATTCTGGGCACTTGATCGTTCTTTTCCGCATGGCGTGACTGATCAATGCATATTGCGTCCACCCAAAGCCATGTATTTCCATGATACGAATGGAGTGCCCAAAGCGCAGACATCAGATCGCGAGAGATCCTCTTTATGCCTCGTAAAGACCCTTGGAACCTGATCGATTCGCTTTCGTCGCCAATTCGCCAGCAGTATGATAAAGCCACATAGAGTGGAGATTGTGTGAGCGGGAACATCTGGACTTCGCATTTCATCGTTTGACCACGTTCCGATCCTCTGTCGAGTATTTTGAACAGTCTGATGTTGTCGCCGCCAGTCGCATTGCGAACGGCAAGATTCTGCGTGTAAGACATCTTGATTGACAGTTGAAGAACAGAACAATAGACGTGCCGGCTCTCAGTAAAGATTAGTCTTGCCCAGGTACTTATTTCAGAAAGTGGCACGAACGAGCTATGTAGCCGGGCGTATCACATGACGCCAGAAAAGAGGGAACCATACACTGCCACAATATGCTGCAGTGACACGTAGCTGAGGGAGGCGGCCAGGCTGCATACTCAATAATCTGAGTGACGCGGAAGTGAAATATCGCTGCGGAGTATGCATATCACAAGTGCCAAGGGTTGACTAAAACGATTGAACATAATCGTGCCACGCACACACCATAGAACACCTCGCAAGCTCACCTACCAACCATAGGGTGGTGAGCTTACAAGACGTTGCCATGCTACTAACCTAGCAACAAACAAACCGATGCAAAAAACACGTGCTCAAGAGGTGTTTTCAATTCGTGTGGTCTCGGGACGGTATTCCCTGAATCAAACGGCACCCAATTTTTGACGTTAATAATTATCTTACAGATTACTCAGGTCATAGGCAGGCCCCAGACAATGCCATCGGCTATAGGTTTAGACGTTGCACAAGCATAATGCGATTCGGGTGACAATTCCGGGGCGGGGTTGCGAAGTGCGTCGGTTGATCTTTGAACCGCTCCAACGACGTACGAGACGATGCGCGAAGCAACGACATCTGGATGACTGATATATAATCAATTGACGATAGCAACGAAAAGAGTTGTATGAACAATCACAAGTCATTCCATCCAAACATATCAACAAAATGGCATCCAAGACTCTAAAAATTGCCGTGATCCCCGGCGACGGCATCGGCGTCGAGGTCATGCCCTACGGCGTGCAGTGCCTCAAGGCCGCCGCCAAGGTGTTTGGGCTCTCGCTCGAGTTCGAGGAGTTCGACTTTGCCAGCTGCGACTACTACGAGAAGCACGGCGACATGCTGCCGCCGGACTGGAAGGAGACGCTGAGCAAGTTCGACGCCATCTACTTTGGCGCCGTCGGCATGCCCAGCAAGGTGCCCGACCACGTCTCGCTGTGGGGCAGCCTGCTCAAGTTCCGCCGCGAGTTCGACCAGTACATTAATCTCCGGCCGTGCCGGCTCATGCCCGGCGTGCCGAGCCCGCTGGCGGGCCGGAAGCCCGGCGACATCGACTTCTGGGTCGTGCGCGAGAACACCGAGGGCGAGTACAGCAGCATCGGCGGGACCATGTTCGAGGGCACGGAGCGCGAGACGGTCATCCAGGAGACGGTCATGACGCGCATCGGCGTCGACCGGGTGCTGCGGTACGCGTTCGACCTGGCGCAGAGCCGGCCGCGCAGGAAGCTCACCTCGGCCACCAAGAGCAACGGCATCAGCATCACCATGCCGTACTGGGACGCGCGGGTGGCCGAGATGGCCAAGTCGTATGATGACGTGGCCGTCGAGAAGTACCACATCGACATTCTCACGGCGCACTTTGTCCAGCGGCCGCAGATCTTCGACGTCGTCGTCGGCAGTAACCTGTTCGGCGACATCATGTCGGACCTGGGCCCGGCCTGCACGGGGACCATCGGCATCGCCCCGTCCGGCAACCTCAACCCCGAGGGCAAGTTCCCGAGCCTGTTCGAGCCCGTGCACGGCAGCGCGCCGGACATCTACGGCAAGGGCATTGCGAACCCCGTGGGCATGATCTGGGCCGGACAGATGATGCTGGAGCACTTTGGCTTCAAGGAGGCCGCGGCGGCCGTGCTCAAGTCCATCGAGAACGTGCTGGCCAGGTCGCAGGAGGGCGTCGTGACGGCGGATATGGGCGGCAAGGGTACGACCAAGACGCTGGGCGAGGCTGTCGAGGCGGAGATTTTGAACTTTAACAAGAACTAGCAATCATACAACGCAGGAGTTTCATAAAGGGATAGATGACGAATGAAAGGAAGACAATTTCACCAGTATCGTAACATATATCACTCATATACTGTATATAATCTCCTTCATTCGCCGTCAGATTGAGTTGCTTGCATCATTCAGCTATGTTTGTAAGATCTTTGAAGCCCGAGAATATCATGTTGAGCACCCATTTATTCATGGAGCTTTGTCTCCATTGACCCGGTAGCACAAAAGAAGCCAAGACGAGTGTACAAATCGGATACTGACCGCTGCCCATAGTCAAGCTAATACAGTCCCCGGATCGTCGCGATGCCAAGATGTGTCACGGCGGGCCGGGGGTCTGTTCTTTATGGTTATAAGTCCACAGGTTGATGACACTGACGTGCGGTGCCAAGTATGAACCTCATATGGTCGTAGCACTTAACTCCGGTATTTCCTGTTTGGGCTGTTGTTCTATGTAGGTAATAGTCCTGGAACATCTTGGCAAGGAATCAAGCTTTATCGGATGATGGTGTAGATGGTGGTGTACGAGTTGATGTAGCATTAAGACCGTGACAATCGATATCATATACTTGGTAGGTATGATTGTGTTCTGTCGCAGTGGGCAGGGTCTAACATCTTGGCTCTGCCAGTAGCCAGGACATTGATATTGAAGAAAAGTATGACAGAGTACGTGAGTACTGTGGCCTTTTGTTTTCACGGCAGGCAGGCTTATTAGCTTGGCGTGACACATTTCCAAAATCAGCTTTCGCATGCGCATCTCGTGATGAGGTAATATCTACCATCTGCTGAATAATCGAATTTGCTCTGTTGTTTTGCTCCTTTCTAGTCCAGAAGCCTCACCTCATACAATCTATAAACGAAATTATAGCATGGCCTGACTTCAATGAGTTCAGTAAAAGTCATTTACGTTGGCACCATATGATACTTTACAAGCAAATGGATCTGGAGTGTCCTTGAGTGGAAGTGAAAATGATTAAATAAGCTTATTGAGTACGGATCACGGCTCGTCTTCTAAATGTCTGGATATCCCCGTTTCAAGAATAAAATTGGGGGTCGACGGGCGGAGCACGATACGAGAAAGACGCATCGAGGCTCGTTTTTGAATTCTTAGCGCTGCGACGTTGCGAGCGTGGCCCATGCTTCATGGTCAATATACTCGATACTGGAGCGATCCGGTCATTTCCATGACTCCCGAGGTCCTTTCATGATCATCAGATAGTGATTATGAAGACGAGAAGGAAGAATATTCAACGAAGAGACATTCTGGAATAGAGATGCCAAGACTTTCCACCATTCAACATCCGACTTTGTGCAAGTCAATGAAACACTGCAGTGTGATTTGCCGAGTGCACTTATTCGGCTGCGTGAAACGACGCTGGGGGAAGCATTCCGCAGTGTTGGTGCTGCAGGCCACGGCCAATCTATTCGAGGCGACAGGCGAAGAGGCTAGGTACAGGGGAGGGGTCCCCGACTCCCGGGTACGCACAACCCCCAGAAAGAAGGCTAGAGAGAAGCTTTTGTTGGTGTCTTCTTGTTTTCTGTAATTTATCCGCCAACGAGAATGCATCCCTGGCTGTTGGATGCAGACGATTTCTGTCTTGTATTCGCACTGCTTGCGTGGCAGGCAGATAGGCAAGTCTTGCAGTATTGGGGGGACTCGTGGGACGGCCTGGCACTTCCCCGCAAAATGCGACCCCCCATCGCCTAGAAAGTCCAGCATGACCACTATAGAGCCCTGTATAACCCCTGGCGGCCCTTGTGGCCCAATGGAGCGCTACCACTTTCAACCACTATAGACGAATGCGGCACCTCTGCCAAGCAATCTCCGTGTGCTACAAACCACCGCACCCCTGGCAGAGCTTCTTCACGACCTCTGTCATCTCCACCAATGACCTGCCGTTCGACGGAGCCGCATGGTCACTGATCATTTGGGCTTGGCAGGGACCCGGCCATGCCGGCGTTGCGTGTGGAAGACATCTGTCTGTCTGTCTGGATTCGAGGATTCCAGTTCTCATAAAAGGTTGCAATGCCTCTGTTCTTCTGGTCTTGGCATCCTCTGTCATCCAGTAGTACATTGGTCAGGTGCCTGCCAAGCCTTTTCGACGTTGCCTTCTTCTTATATATTCCTTCTTTATAATTACCTAAACATACATCATGAAGTCCTTCGTCGCCTGCCTCGGCCTCGTCGGCCTGGCCTTTGCCGCCAGCCGCACCTCTGCCCCCTCGGGCTGCGTGACCGTCGCCAGCAGCGGCGGCGACTACACCACCATCCAGGCCGCCGTCGACTCCTTCTCGACGACCTCGACCGCGGCCCAGTGCATCTTCATCGAGGCCGGCACCTACAGCGAGCAGGTCCTCGTCAGCGCCCGGTCCGCGCAGATGACCATCTACGGCTACACGGCCGACACGTCGAGCTACGCCGACAACAAGGTGACCATCACGTCGAGCCTGAGCCAGGCCTCGGGCCTGAGCAACGACGAGACGGCCACCCTGCGCGTCAAGGCCGCCAACTTCAAGCTGTACAACGTCAACGTCAACAACGGCTACGGCTCCGGCAGCCAGGCCGTTGCCCTGAGCGCCTACGCCGCCAGCGGCTACTACGGCGTCCAGATCACCGGCTTCCAGGACACCGTCCTCGCCCAGACCGGCGAGCAGCTCTACGCCAACAGTCTCATCCAGGGCGCCACCGACTTCATCTTTGGCCAGAACGCTCCCGCCTGGTTCGAGAACGTCGACCTCCGCGTCTTGACTGCCTCCCTCGGATACGTTACTGGTAAGTTTGCTTACAATTATCCACATTGTAAGACACACGAATACTGACTTCTCACAGCCAACGGACGCTCGTCCTCTGACGGCACGTCCATCTACGTCTTCAACAACTGCGACATCGCCGCCGCGTCCGGCAACACGGTCACGGCCGGCGCCTACTACCTGGGCCGGCCCTGGGGCGCCTACGCCCGCGTCACCTTCCAGGACACCTCCATGAGCAGCGTCATCAACTCGGCCGGCTGGTCCATCTGGAGCACCAGCGACGAGCGCACCTCGGACGTCGAGTTCGACGAGTACGACAACTCGGGCGCCGGCTCCGAGGGCACCCGCGCCTCGTTCGCCACCAAGCTCAGCTCCGCCGTGTCCATCTCCTCCGTCCTGGGCAGCGGCTACGCCAGCGCTGGTTACTACGATGCCTCGTACATGTAGATCAGTTTACCTGGGGAAAGGGGCTTTGGGCCCGGATCGTGATCTATTTTCTTGTATATATTTGAAAGGCTGCTTATGTAAATAAAGTGGAACAGCCGTGTTTTATTCCAAATTCATATCAATTTTGGAGAACAACGATCTCCGTCATTAGTGACCATACATGACATAGATTTGATTTGACATCCATACTCGACTCAAGCATCATCCCTAGCAAAATTGATTCAACAAATGATCAAGGACTCTGTTTTCATTCCCCTCGAATCATAAAAAGTCGAGACATCCCAAACATGATGTGTTGGCAGACACCCCACTCTTTTCCACAAGCCACTCGACCATGGCTTTAGAACCAAGTGAGAGGTGTTTTCCCATGAAATTTCGGACGACTCGTAAAAAGCGCTATTGATGCGTGCGACTTTCCAACCCGGTCGCGGCACAATTGACGGCCACGTCCCAACGTCGGGGACGGACAAGTCCTCGCAGAGCTCACGGTGACAGTCGGCGGCCATTGGTATTGCCGGAGACTCGAGATTCTTATCTTTGACGTGTTGATCGTCACAGAAGCGCAGACTGGTCGTCTTTTTCCACTGCCGCTGATCGTTCTTGATATAATCGACCGTGACTTCTGCAACATCCGCTACCGGAGCCCGCAGATTCGGGTAGGGATGGGATCCGGCTATCACCGAAGAGTCCGACCCATTCTACAAATCGGCAATGGTCTGGGAGCTCTCGCTCCGGGGACCGGCATTTGGGATGAAGATTTCCGTGCAAGAATCCATTGCCGAGAGCGCGAATTGGTTCTTCGAGTAGGTCTCGTAAGTTTTCCCCGAGGCTCTATGTGGACACATCTTGAAACAGATTTTGGTTTGCTTCAGGCTCACCCATGACCAAGTCGGCATCGAGTCGCGTCTTGTAGCGATAGGGATAGCAGAACCTCGTGGCCGTTCCACCATGTGTCGCCAATGGTCATCATAGTATGGCACCCAAGAGAGGCCTCGCATAAAGGCGGACGAGATGGCGGCGGCTACTTTGGTTTGATCCTTCGTGTCATCTGGGATCTGGCATCCCTTTGCCTATTACAAAGGGGATGCCCCAAAATGACTTGAGCTCAGAGCGGGCAGCAACACCACGAAATGTATTCAGCCCGTCGGAATCGTAGGTCAGCTGTCTCTGCAATAGGTATCTATATGTTGCTCGAGTACCAATAGTGGAGGGTCGGACCATTTTTCGTCTTGGCCTCGGAACCGGCGAGCCCACCGTCTTCCTAGTTCGTCAGCGCCGCAGACGTTGCTCAACGTCAGTTCCTTGCCTGGGTATACGTTCAAGTTCGGCATTCTTGGCAACGTCTCACATCGAGATCTTGCCTTACAGACAAGGAAAACCTGTTTCTTAGCGAAGATCAAGCATCGCGTAGATAGAACAGTCTCCTGGTATGTCCATTCCCGCGTTGAGCATTTGCTTCCTTTGATGACATCAGAAGCATTCGGCAATGTGTGCAAAAACGTGTACTTTCCAATTCGAGCTTTTGGTTGGGCGTCACGAAAAATATGGGGCCTGGTGCCAGCGCCTGGCAGCATCGACGATGGTCACGACAGCACTCCCATATATCTGGTCCATTCTCGAGATCGTATGTGTCTTTTCCTGTTCGTTGGCCTGGTCAATGCAGAACCTGTCCACCCAGAGGTATCGGTACCCCAAGGTTTTGCATACTGCAATCGTATCCCAGACCACTCGACCGGTGGTTTGACGTGACAGTCGTGACTGTTGCTGTGTAACGGTCTTGGGAGAACCCCATACATAGCTCACGGAAGCATAAGGGGCACCTGGGGGGTTTTCCAAGATCATCTCCGAGTCGCAATCTATGACTCTTGGATTGAGTGCTTCTTGCTTGGATGATGTGCATTCTGGATGATTTTCGTAACACTCCTCGATCCATTGCTGTACTGCTTCAAAATTGGCCCTCGCCCTATCCAGAATCCTGGCTCCTTAGATATCGGGGCGGCTGCGATCGCTTTTGGGCTCGCTCAGCAAGACTGGACGCCCTCGCTGGTGGTAGCTGCGGCTGTTGGTGTCATGGGCTCGCTTGTCTTGATTCCGGTGCCAGTTGCTGCGAGGGCCAGTCCCATGACATACTGAGCTTCGGAATAGCCGATTGCCAACGACCGTTTTTCACTTCCTAGCAGATTGACCACCCACAGCGACTGCGCGTGGAAGTCATCTCGGCTCGGCAAGAGCGCGAGGGGCTCGCATAGACGACACCGGGTTCGTGGCTTGATACCATGAAACCAGTGGCTCCGCGTGCCGAAGATATTCGTTGCGGAGGTCTTGGTTTGTAGACATGCGACTATTGCTGGCAAGTCGCCCTTACAGCGCCAGCAGAGCACGATCGATTCGATGACTGGCTGCAATATGATCTCTGATAAGTTGCTGCTGCTGACAATAGCACCCATCTTACCGACGTTATTTGAATATGTATCTGGCTGTACAGGTATTCATGATACCTTGGAGTACGGTAGC
Organism: Pestalotiopsis sp. JCM 9685; assembly: GCA_001599175.1. Taxonomy (NCBI): domain Eukaryota; kingdom Fungi; phylum Ascomycota; class Sordariomycetes; order Amphisphaeriales; family Sporocadaceae; genus Pestalotiopsis; species Pestalotiopsis sp. JCM 9685. The sequence goes on along the minus strand of BCGF01000005.1, from coordinate 3,846,729 downwards.
GAGGAAAACCTGCCTTCTTCACAGAGTCGTATAGTAGAGATGAGAAAACCTGATTCGGTCCTGATTATACTTGGACGTTGACGGCATGATCCTGAATCTCTTCCGGGAAGAAACAAGTCAATGAAGAATTCATGATCCATGGCGTGGGTCCACCTCAAACAATAAATTGATTCCTGTTAAGGTCATCTAAAAAAAGCAACCCACAGGCTAAGAGATGATGAAAAGCAATATCTATTAGGTGTATCATAAACTCGGAGAATCTCAATTCTCGCCGTAATGCGTTTCATTCCGTATCAGCGCCCAACCGCACCGCACCAACCAAAACATGGCAAACAGGGGCGTCGTCAACAGCCCGACCGACGCGCCGAGCACGCCCTTGAACATCATGGGCACCCAGCCCTCGAGGGAGGGGTGGACGGTGCCGACGTACGTCCAGTCGCCGCCGTCGCGCGTGCCGACGAGCGTCATGAAGCCGATGGTGGGGCCGACGAAGAGGGCAAACGTGACGACGGCGACGAGGAACGCGCGCAGGACCTGTGAGAACAGGAACACCATCCAGTGCGCCAGGCAGCCGCCCTCGTATTTGGCGTCGGACCGGTCCAGGAACATGAACCACCGGACCAGGCGGTTGCCGGGCTCGCCGAAGCTGCCGATGGCCTGGACCCGGGAGTGCTTCAGGTCCTGGTTGACGAGGGCGAGCTCCGCCAGCCAGGTGATGATGCACTGCAGGATGATGGTGACGGTGGCATCGCCGACCAGCGTGTTTGGGAATTGGAACAGGTTGATGGCTTGTTTTGTTGTGCCGTACATTCCTGTGTTGGTGTTAGTTAGCCGGTGGGGCCCTAGACAACCAGACCGGGGACGCAATTTGCGTAGGGTTCCAAGGTATCTCGACATACCGACGGCAATGGCGAAGTTGATGACGCCAGATATGATGGCTGCAATGAAGCCATGAGGGACGAGCAGATAGAATATCTGGTGCCCGGTGATCTTCTCGCTGGGATTTAAAAAGCCCTCCCGCACGCCCTCGGTTATTGGTGTGGAAGCTTCAGGATCTGGGGTCTCCTGCCGCCGGGCAGTGAAGAATGGATTCGCCGTCCAGGCCATTTGTGACTGCTTATAGTTGCTGGCGGATGCGCGAGGAAAGTCAACAGAGGAATAGGAATCTCGGGCGCATAACGATTCGAGGACGAAGGGTAATAAGTATATTGATTACAATTTTTGGTTGTAATAGGTAACGAGTTAAGACCGAGAGCGGTGCGGTGACGATGGATATATTATGGAATGATCTGCCTCCAGGGTCTCCCCTAGGTGCCGGACTGGCGTGATTAATTAGTGAGATGCCCCATTCCCCAGTGATCTTTCTGTCGTTGAAATCTGGGTAAGGTGTTTTTTTCTGTCAGGTAACAGGCTGCAGAGGCCCAGCGAAGATGCCTGGTGAAGGCTTCCGATCAGTCCCGTGGCGCCAACAACAGAAGGGATTGGTAAGCCTGGTTCGGATGGCCGGACGCACGTGAGAAAAGTCTTGTTACTCAGGTGTTCTTCCATCCCGTCAGCTACCGACACCCTTGTGACTGACTCATCGCGCCCAACCAGAAGCCCATCACTCATGCGCGGTCAACAATACCATGGTTCACGGTCCATGGAAAAGGGAGAAGACGACCATGCCTTGATCAGAATAGGATTAGAAAAAGTCCAAGAGGAAGAAAAAGTGCCCAACAACGGGCGGGGCGAACATTGGATCGCCAGGGCAATATGCAGGGACCTGTCAAATTGCCGTCTTGGGGGAGATTTGGGGGGGTCCAATGCAGCCCCAACGGCGGTGGGGTCGTCCGCGTGTACCTAAAGGTGTGTAGGGTAGGTAAGGGGCAGGCCAAAAGGAAAGGTTAAGGGACAGTTTTTCTTTTGCCCATCCATCCCTGCCGATATCATAACAAAATCAAACCTACTTTGGCATTCTTCAACATTTACTTCCCTTTATTTTCATATCATCACCTCCCGCCTTCATTCTTCACCGCACAACGCCTCTTCGTCCTCCCCGTTGACCATGAAGATCGATTCCAATAATGTGCTTCTAGCGCCGATGTTAGCGCGTCCGTTGGGCTCTAGGGCCGTTGGTTAGCACTCGCAAGGTTCTTAATGTGTAACCATGAACGGCGCGTCAGAGTACTGCCAGAATCCGCGATTCACTCAATATTCGACACGAAAAGAATCACGAATGTTCGAGACAGAGTTGGTTGCGAAGATGTGACCTGCTATAGATACAGAAAAGTCCTACTCGTGCCACGGCCCCACTTTGTAATACCTCGTAAGCTCAGCAACGAACCAGATTATAACCTTTAAGGTTGGTGAGCCCGCAAGCCTTTACACCACAGCGGCGTGGTTGCACGATTGCCTCCGCCCTCCAACATCTTGAAGGCATGGTCTTCATCCACTTTATACATCCGGCGTCATGCGCAGTCTGAGATCCGCCATATAACTTATCGTGCAAAACGTTTCACGAAACGAATATACTCCATCTGGATATCCTCCCTGGTAAATCAACAATGATTCAAGGACTTCCATATGCCCCTCCATACTCGCGCGCACCACATCGAACTCCTTTTCGGTCAGAGCCACGAACTTTCGGTTGGATGCGGTCTTGATGTCCACCAGGCCCTTTTCGCCGTCCTCGGTAAGCTCGCGGCTTTCGATTCCGTCCGCCATCTCGCCCGGCGGCGGCATGTCGTCGCCCCGGCGCGGCTTGCCCGTCGATTGGGCATAGACGAAGACGTTGAGTTCCAGGTGCTCGAAGAGCGCATCCTTGTACATGGCACAAAAGGCTGCGGCTTCGGTCATTCTCCCCCAGGTGAAACTGACATACTTGATGGCCTGCTCGTCGAGAAATTGCAGCAGCGGATAGGAGTCGTCTTGTGCCGGTCTGGGTGGTGTCAGAAAGTGTATCGTCGTGCGCGACGGGTCCAGCCAGAGCTTGATGCGCGGCTCTCCCTCGGGGCCGATGCAGTACATGGGATCGGGAAGCGTGACCAGCTTGCAGGACTTCTGAACGGTTCGGGCGGCGTCCACGCAGGTCTCCCGCAGCGCCGAGTAGTCCCACGTCAAGGGCGTCAACGTGATGTCGCCCTCAGTTTGCTCTTCGTGCTCGAGAACGTATCCGGCCTCGAGAGGTACTTTCCAGATCATGAGCTGGATCTCTGGCGGAAGATCCGGAAACCGATGAAAGGTCTTGGCGGGGGCCATTGCGGTTGTAGATTGTGAGTTGGTCATGGTGATGAGGAAAAGTAGTCGGTGGTCTCAAGTACGGCGGATACGGTGCTTCTTGAAGGCTGTCTGCAATATGGTCAATCGCGTTTCGTGAATGCTCACAGATGGGAACAGGGCTTTTTATATATTATTCTTTAACGGCATGTTGAAGCTCTTAGTCACCTCACATTGGAGCGCACAATAAAACAGAACCCTATTCCCGACTCGACGAGCGCCATCACAAAGAAAAAATCGTTTCGGAAGTCGATTTGTTCAGCCACATCATGAACAATGTCATTCACAGATGGAACTAAAGTCTCGGGGCTTTGGCAACGTTTTCAACAATTACCCTTGCTTGATCAAGCCCACTTGCTATTGACGGCATCATAGAGCGTCTGATTCACTGGCAACACACTGCCATGTCTAAGGTTGGTCGGGAAAGCCGACCGACTGCTCGCCGACCACACGTTCCCAGTGGGATTCGTGCTCTCGTAAGGGCGGTAGCCGTCGCTGCCATAGAAATCCAGAAGAACGTGGATCTTGCCGTCTACCTGGTTGTCCTTGTACGCCGCGGGGCCCTCGACCGCCGACGCGATGATCCCAGAGCTTCCGCCCGCGCGCGTCCACGAGCCGAACAGGCCTGAGGTGGTGTACTCTACAAATACGGTCTTGGCCGTCTCGTCCTTGAGGAAGCGTAGGAAATCTGTGCCTGTACTGTCTAATGGCAGGATATCTAGGTCAATGACATTAAACGTTGACTTGTCGATGTACGTCTTTGGGGCAGTAAAGGTCTTGAAGTCGCTCGTGTAGGCATAGCGGATGACGATGTTGGATGGCGTCCCGGTATGGGCGGTATCGGAACTAGAGTACTGCGATAAATGTTCAGACTTGAGCCACAACAAGAATATCAAAATCAAAACGAGAAAAAAAAAATGATCGCCGAACTTACAAACTTTGATGCCCAGTGCACCAAATATTGATCTTTTTTTGTATCAGCGATTGGCGTTATAGAAAAAAGAGAGAGAGAAACCTTACTTTTCGACGCATCCCATATCGCCTCTGGTGCCCACACCATACCGGCCGTGGCTTCTTCCACAGTAACAAGCCTCTCACTGGTCCAGTCGACCAGGTTTGTGCTTTCCCAGACAAAAATGACCCGCGAGCCAGTCCTCTGAGCAGCATCCCAAGTTGTCTGTCATGTTACAATCAATTAGCCTCGGTGGCAAGGAAATACACGGGTACCGCGTGTTTATACTTTGCCAATATTCAAATCGGTGCCGACAATGTACCACTTTTTTCCGGCCTCGGCGCCGCCGCCCGCAACTATCGCCGGGTCCCTGACGCCGCCCGTGCCTTTGGTCGGCCGAATGACTGGCTGGCCCCGGTTTAGGGCTTTGAACGAGACCGGGTTGTTGCCATTGCTGAGGTAAAAATACACATACGGATCGGCCCCCAGAAAGAAAGCTCCGAGATAACCGACGAGGCTGGGATCGGCCCTGCTTTCGATGGGAATGCCCAGGTCGCTGACGTCGATCGGGTTGGATGCGATGAGCTGCGCCCACAGCCCAAAGGCCAATACCACCTTGAAGAATGTATACATGCTTATCGCAGATGAAACAAGGGACGGAGAAATTTTTAAGCCACTGATCTGGGATCAGGTGATGGGAGGCTGACCGGGAACAGGAAGGGAAGGGATTCCATGACGAGGTTTTGTTGTTTTCCAAACGCCAAGAAGGCCAAGAGTTGTCCCCATTTGGGTGATACGGAACCTGGAGTCCCATATTGGCAGCATCGCGGCTATTGATCGACGGGCCAAATCTGATAAACCAGGGATAAACGTCGGCAGTACAAGCCCTTTGTGAGTGGTGGAATATCTGAAGAGAGAATGCGTCCGATTGATTTCAAGAACTGCGCATATTTTGGGTCGCGATATTGGACTGTAGTTGCATTTGCTCGAGTACTGAGACTATGAGAAGTTCCATCCCAGCGATAAAGCAAATCAATACAATGCTCAGCGTCACATTCGGGGTGGTCTCGGAGTTAAGATCGAATTGACAAGCATTCAGTTCTATCTTCCAATCATTTTGCAAAAGTGTTGGATACCATTCTGAGGCAGGCCATGGTATCGTCTTGGCATTATAAGTGACGCTGCTTGGTGGAGAAATGGCCAGGAAGCTGGCTATGGTCGTGGGTCTCGAGACCCCTTGCTATCTTATACTCGGAGCCTTGAATCTTATATAAAATGTTTGGGAAGACTCTATTTATCATTTAAAATGTCGCTCGTTGATGTTTGCTTTCAATCTGAGCTCGACACTCGTTTGAGAAACGTATCTCAACATGGCCAAATTCTTCAACTGCATTACCATTCTCGGCTTGGCGACGAGCGTCTTGGGACACGCCGTGCTGCAGACGCCGCAGCCCAGAGTGGTGAGTCCTTTCGAGTATATAATATGGGAAACATGAAATTAATCATCAGACTAGAGTGGTGACAAGCAAGTCGAGCTATGCGGCGCTGCAGTCACGACTGCGCTCGAGAAAGGTGGGCAAAGCCATCAGCTCTACGGACGAGAACACGGCTGACTTCGTACTGCAGACAAGGCGGGCCCCATCGAGGACGCACTAGCAAAAGACGACGGTACCTACGACTGCAACGCATATCTGTGCCGCGGGTACCAGTATGAGGACAACACGGACAATATCTACAACTACACGGTCGGGGAGTTCATCTCTTTCCACGTCGATCTCGTGGCTGGGCACCATCCTGGCTGGGCTGTAGGTCAATTCCTATCTGTTCGAGAGTTGTTTGTTTGCTGATCGCACCTAGAACCTGTCGGTCGTCGACTTTACCACAAACACCGTCATCGGAGACCCGCTGATCACTTGGGCGGACTGGCCCATCTCGGGCACGGACGACGACAGTAAGTTATCATGTGATCAAATAACGGAGGCGAGTACTGATACATGATGCCGCAGTCAACTTCAACACGACGATCCCAGAGTCTCTGGACGAGTCGTGCAGCGAGGCTGGGACGTGTATCATGCAGTGGTATTGGTGGTCGGACAGCAACAGCCAGACCTACGAGAGCTGCTTTGATTTCTATGTCACTGCGTAGTGCTTAGACGATGTCTTTACGACTGGTATTTTGAGTTTGTATGTTGAAGTGGAATTGGAAAGCAGATTTTCATTCTTGTAGATATATAATATTGCATCAGCCAGGTTGAAAGCTTGTTTTACCTCCTGTTGGGAGCATGAAATAATCTCGAGAATGACAGACTATGGGACCGCAAGCATTTGATTGGTGCAAGTTGAGTTAATTATAACTCTTAGCAGTAATTTCTAGTCGGATCTTAGTCTCGGTCAAGCATTCAGCTAGTCAAGTCGGTCAAAAGCAACAAACGAATAAGCTTAATCCAGTGACCGAAACAATCGAGGCACTATATATATCCTTATTGATCCTACGGCTTGTCGCTGACGTCGATTGCCGTGGCTTCGGGACCGGGACCTGGTGTATAGGTAACGGGCATAAAGGGGTGCATGGTTCGTGTACATGGTTCAGCACCAACCAACATGAAGCGCTTACACATCCGGGCGACTTTTCGTATAATCCCATGTTGCCAAGTTGTTTTTTTACTGTTTATCAAAAGACGAACAAGCGTTTGATTCAAGCCTAAATCTGTGGACTGAATCATATATCACGAAGGCCGACATTGTTGGCCAGGCTCTAGGATGAAATGTTTTCTTGGCTAATGTATCTAACGAGAATTCCATTTGCACACATGTTTAACCATAACGACTTTGAAAGTGTGACCCGGCTGAGCGGCGCATTTATGGTATCAGCTCCCGGGCTGTGCTGACATGGGAACGTGCCTTTTATCATCAATAGCGCCGGCCAAGCAAGTCTTTGCCGCAATGCCAAGAGCACTCGGCTTCGTTGGGGGCCTACGGATTGCACATGTGTTTTGGGCGTAAAATCCCATCGGCGTCCTCAATGGATTGCAGCGGAATGCGGCACAGGTCGAGATTCAAAAGCGCGCCTCGTCCTCTGTCCCTGCGATCGTACCTTTTCGCGAGCTTTCGCATCATTTCGAAATGGAGAGCGCACCGCAGCCGCCGCCCCCGGCCTACACGCCGAGGGTCCCCCCAAAGACCCAGGAGCCGCCCGAGAATGTCCTTCACAGTTACAAGAGAACTTTCTACCTCTCGGTCTTCTTTACGGGTCTCTTGGTCGCACCGTGGGCTCTCATCTGCTTGCTCGATACGCGCTCGGTCGGATGGGGCTACATCGCGTGGAACAATGTCAGCGGCTCGATTGGCGAGGATACCGTAACTACTGCCGAGAGCACGTATCGAGCCTTGACGACTCTCAACACTCTAGCCGCTGCGATTACGGTGCCCGTCTTATCCGTAATTCTGTGCCATGCGGCCGTGGTCCTCGTCCAGCGGCGCCATCCGAATCAAAAGATGACCGCTTTGGAAATGTTATCGCTTGCGGACGCCCCGTGGTCTCGGATTTCTCTGAGCCGAACGCAGTCTTCAAAGTTTGGTTTCATTGCGTTTGCAGTGATAATTTTAGGTAGGATGATAAGGGTCACCAAGTTTTCCAGGCAGCGCTAAGAGATTTCAGGAATCGTCCAGCTCATTCTCCAGGCTGTTCTCGTCGTCCCACAGGAAATCAAAGTGGCTACATGGCTAGACGTTGAGGGTGCTAATTACCCGTCGGGTATGGATTACTACGACCAGCTCAGATATCGCAGTCTAGGACAAGACCCAAGTCCGGGAGTCCTTGCGCAGGTCCCGCTCGATGTCGTCCAGTATGAGGTGGCCACGAGGCTCGGGGTGTCGAATCGGAATCGACACAGCAAGCCTACCTGTGGGCAGATCGTGCTGCTATAGATGCAGACGACTTGGTGGAGATGCGCCGTACGCCCAATAATGCGTTTAGCGACTTTTTCACCTCTATACACGGCGATCGTCCTTTCTTTACCTCTGCCTTTCCGATCAACACAAATACTGGCGTCCTTCGTTACCTCTCGTTCCGGCTCAACTCTTCCATCGCCTGTAATCCTATTTCCGCGGCGGACTTTCCTTCGACCTGCTCAGGTGATCGTCCGCTTTCCGGGGAGATGTCTGTTCAATACAACGGCTCAGAAGCATTCCAAGTGAGCTGGTGTGTCCCGGGCGATTACACGACATCGCCTTGGGCGCCGATCCGCAGCCGCCAGGACATCGATGAAGAGGTATTCATTCGGATGCAGGTGCCCGACGACAATAACTACCTGAAAAGGATATATGCTCTGACCAAGTCGTTCACCACGCACTGTACTTCACGTTCGACTAGAGGCACCTTTGAGCTCCCGAATTACCATAATCAGAACGAACCCGGGCCTTTACTGGAGAAATGGTACGTACACATGTGTCGCCTCATATCTGTTCGGGTAGTCCTTGTACCTAGAATACACGGACATGTTTAGTGTCTATTATTTCTAGCACATTCTGTTAACTCCAATACTAAATAATGGACTACAGGCCCGACGCTCAAGAAATCTATGCGCACTACAACGACAGAGGCTCCGCTTCGAACAGAGCGCCTCCAGACTTGTAGGTACCACTTCTTTCTATGGTAGAGGCGGGCGGCTGACACCCCAAAGTGATGATAAAGTTTACACTTACGGATACGTGGACTACGATACTGCGAATCCTTACACGCCTGATGCAGTCAGCACACCGGGACCTCTGACTACGCTCATGTATTCCCTCCTTGGCAATGCTAGCTGGGTCCGACCACTCGAGAACGACACATTGACCTCAGACGAGGGGAGGTCCGCTGTAGCTCTGCTGGACATGTGCGCGCACGGGATTCCGTTCTTGAACTGGGATTCCTCGGACAGCACCCAGGAGTTCAGGGTCGCCAGCGGCCTATGCGGCAACCTGTACGAGTATCTCAACCTCGGGTATGCTATCGCCACCCGAGACCTCGTCGAGGTCGCCTTTGAGTGGTTCTCGGCGTTCAACGACACGGCCCACCTGGGAAGGACCCTTGCCGCGGGCTTGTACTTTGCCAACCAGGCCACGCTGTCCCGCGCGACGCGGAGCGGTTACCTCTACGAGAACCGCGACATTTACTTCTCCGACGGTGCGAGCCTGACGAAACCGAGTGTGTCGATCGCGGCCAAGGTGGTGGTTTCGCTGCTCATCAGCGTCGAGGTCGTCACCATCATTGCGCTGCTCGTGTTCATCTATCGCCAGCAAACTTTCACAAACCGCCTCGACTCTATTACGGTTGCCAGCCTGGGCACGGATCTCTTCCTGCCTGGCAGGCCTCTGCCTCCTCGCGGTAGGAACGAGAGTACGCTCAAAGACTTGCGAGACAGAGACGGATTGATTGGCATACGCGAGGGCTATCATGCGGACAGCGGCAGCGATCATATGGAAGATATCGAGCTTCGTGATTTGTCCGACGGCTACACGCCACGGCACGATGACGCTACTGGTCCGCCCGCTGGCAGTCTGGTTCTTGGTGGCGCGGGATTGGTGCCAAGGAGAGTGGATGTACCGAGACCAGTTGCGACACGTCAACGACAAGGGGCGAATTCTTGATTTGGAAAGAAAGCTCACTCGATATAGACGACAATAACACGCAGGCACTCGATGCATGTAACATTTTCACTCGCTCGCTTCATCCATGATGATCCTCGCCACAGCTTCAGGCTGGCTTAGTTGTGCCATATGTCCCGCGTCCAACCGTACTACCTTGGCCGAGACGAGGGAAGCCATTTTCTCCTGCACGGGAACGGGCAGCAACCGATCCTGTTCGCAGAGAATGTAAATACTCGGCACGTGTCGCCACCCGCAGTACGGCACTCGGACCGCCCATTTGGGCAGAATCGGCTGGCTCTGCAACCGGCCGAGCCACTCATCGGCCTGCGCGGGCGGCAGGTCATGGAATAGGCTGTCTTTGGCGTCTACGCAGACCGCCGAGCCGTCGTCCTGTGTACGTCGAATCAGCTAAATTTCACGTGGTAATATGACATAACCAAGGTCCTACCTGCTCGACGATAAACGGCCCGCCAAACGTGTCCACGCCCTCGGGTGCGAGGCCGGCAGCGAGGAAGACAATCTTGCGCACGCCGCCGACCTTGCCCGCGGCGCTGCGCTCCGGCGCCACGAGCCCCTCGAGCGCGCTGCTGCCGACGAAGCCGCCCGCCGAGTGGAAGAGCGCCACGACGCCGTCGGGCCCGGCCTCGTCGACGACCCGCTCCAGGTCCGACCGGATGTGGGCAATGTCGTCCCGCATGGTCGGGTTCCCGGGCGGTTTCGTCCCCGTGCTCTGGAGGCGGGACGCGAACGTCTTGAGGCCGTGGGACTCGAGGACCTGCCGGACGGGTGCGTAGGTCCCCGGGCCTTCCCATAGGCCTGGGACGATGAAGATTGTCGGGGGCATGGTGGCGGTTTGAAGTTTCGCGCGATGATTAATTGTCGCCGTTATCAGTTGTCAGTGTTTTCCAACACTACCTCTAAAAGTTGAGGACAGAGCCGGCTTTATACAACAAAAGCTCAAGCTTAAAAGTTAAGTGCTGACCGTCCAAAAGAGCTCTCAGCTAGGATCTGAACATCTCGCTTGGGTAGTCCGCATTACACTAGTCAGGAGCTGTGCACTGTATTTATTCGTGTCACCACCAAAGACCGTCCAGCGACAATTCAATCATGTCTAGCTCTTATTTCCATAAGCACTGGTGGCATGTGGAATGTTTTCAGGGACTTACATGTCAGCAGTAGCGGATTTAGGGCCACGATGCAGGAGCTGAACGCGGGAGTTTGACACCCAAATGCATAGCATCGAGCATGTTCTTCCTTTTCAGGCACATGCCGCATTCGCTGCAAATGACGATGCAGTTTGACTACAGTAAGGGAATAAAAGTGTTCAACTTCGAGTATCGACATTCATCTCCGGTTATATCATGTCGTCGACAACCGAGGAAAGATTATACAGAATATAGTAGAGTGGGTCACGTAGTGGAGAGGATGGATGTCAGTGTCTTAGTCTGTAATAATGGCATAATTTTCAACAGCAGATCAGCGAATCAGCTTAACCATCCGATATGGTGTAGTGGCTAACATATGACGCTCTCATCTTGATCCGTCATGCCCGGGGTTCGATTCCCCGTGTCGGAGACATTTCTTTTGCCTTTTTCTGCTTCTTGCATTGACGCATCTTTTTGGCACGAGTTTTCAAAAAGTCGCCTGCGAAACTTTCTTCTCTGTCTTTTTTTTGTGTGCGAACAAGATTGGAATAAAGACTTTTCATATGGTTCCTGAAGACGGGCCCTGCCTGTGTTATACGGCAATGCGAAGGATAGTGTTTGCATCGACACTTTTGCCTGTGTAGCGCCAAGTTGGAAGTTTCACTCTGATTGATGGTATTGCGCTCTTTGATCTCGCATTTTGCTTGGAGTCTATCTACCTAGACGGCGCCCGACACCAATGAGCTACAACACATGTGAGATCTTTACGTGGCAAAGGTATATGCCGCCAGCACACCGTCATCGTAGCACGGGATGATAATGGTCTCTGCCGCCCCGTCGCCGTCGAGGTCGGCCGCGCTGACCTGGCCGACCGTGCAGCCGCAGTCGTGCAGGTACGTCGTCTTGTACGACCACTCAGCGGTGCCAGGAATCAACACATACGCTCTCTGCGCGGCGTCGCCCGCCAGCACAATATACGGAATACCAGCGTCGACGCTCGCGGGCGTCGGGAAGAAGGCGCGCGGCGAACCGGGCGCGGCCTGCTGCAGTCCGCGCTGCGTCACGGGGAAGCCGGCCGCCAGCGTGTGCCGGACGTACGACTTGGCGGCCGTCACGTCGTCGGGCACCTCGTACGCGTAGACGCCGCCGGTGCCGTCGCCCTGGTGGTTGCTGACCAGCAGGTCCTTCTTGCCGTCGCCATTGACGTCCACGTACTGCGCGTCGAACGCCGCGCCCACGGTGCTGTCGATGGTCACGGTCTGCACGTCGGACGGGTCCGCGAAGCCCGTCTTGGAGTGGAAGACGTTGAGCTTCTCGGTAAAGTACGAGGGGGCGACGACCTCTGCGTGTGGGGTTTGCATGTCAGCTTTCTTTTCGCAGACTGCCAGCAAAGGATAGTAGGGGATAGGTTTCGTCGATGACTTACCGGGAAATCCATCGCCATCTAGATCAGCCACGGTAAAGAGGGCATCGCAGCCCGCGCCAATCTCGGTCTCGACCCACTTGCCCGTGGGCTTGGACGCGTCCTTGGGCTTGAGGATGACGAGCATGGTCTTGGTCGCGCCGATGAGGGGCTGGTCGGCGCGGCACGAGACCATGTCGAGGACGCCGTCGCCGTCCATGTCGGCGAAGAGCACGCGGTGGTACCACCAGCCCGACTGCTCGATGAGCTGGACCCAGCTGCTCGACCGGCCGGCCGCGGTGTTGGCCGAGTACCAGATGCCGCCGTTGGTCTTGGTCGGGACCAGGAAGCCGCCGCCGACCAGCACGCCCTCGGCGCCGAACACCTCGGCCGGCGCGACCGTGATGTCGTTGGGCCAGGTGATGCTGCCGCCGATCTTGGTCGCCGTCAGCTTGCCGAGGCCGACGCTGCCGACGGTCGAGATGTCGTTGATGCGGTGGACCGAGTCGCCCAGCAGGCCAAACGACGAGACGAAGAGTGCGTCCTCGCCACCCTGGGAGATGACCTCGGCGAAGCCGGCATGGCTGAGGCTCAGAGTGCCGAGAGACTTGACGGGGATGGAGGCGTTGGTTCGGGGAGTGCTGGCGCCCTGGCGTCGGTCGAGGGTGACGCCGGCGGCCTGGCAAGTCGTGGCGGACAGGGTTGCCGCGAGGGCAGTGCGTGCAATGCTATTTTAAAACTCGTGAGCGTATGCCATCAAAACGTTCATATGCAAGGCTACCTTTGGAAGAGCATGATGAATGCTATGGTCCAGGACCCCTGGATAGTGAGCGTCGTTGATGCGAATGCTAGACCTAGCAATATTGTACAATTCGAGGACCGTTCGTGTTCATTTATTCTCGCTCATGGTCCTATCGTTCCCTAATTTCTTCTCGGCCCATATCGACTATTCTCGCCAGTCGATCTCTATCGCCATTTAATCTTCTACCATTTACAGTATATAGTTCGTCCGCCGCGTTCAAGTACCACTGCATAAGAGTGCGGAGACATTCGGTTGATCGAGAGAGCGATACAATGACTTTGACTCAATAAGTCACGGTATCAATATTCGCTATACAGTATACAGCATTGTACTCAGCAGACGTACAAGTCGCTGCGAGCTGGTTACGATGTCGGGAAGGTGGTCTTGCGGCTCTCTGAATCAGCGTCCAAGTGAGCTACTTGATTGAGTGCCGCAACCTCGGGGCGAAGAAAACGTGGGCTTGGCCAATATGCATGGGGCCACCAATGCTTGACTCGGACTATAGAGAAACATATCCCACGGCTTTGATTGCATTCGGATCCGACTCACGGATTTTGGGAATTCAGTTGACCCTTTTAGATCGGGGTTCAATTCAGGTCCCCGAGTCGTACTGTTCCCGGCCGGTCCTGTCCAGAAGGGGAAGGCCAGTATGAGACGATTGGACTTTATAGCTTTGCTCATATTCGCCAGTGACCCTAGGCGGAATATGCCGCGGAAAAGCGATAAAGAAGCATTTTGCCAAATTCATATGGTTGGATTTGGCCATGCGACAGCGGCATGGCGTCCTTGAATCATTCCGAGGATCAGTCAATATCGGCTAAGAGGGGATATAAAAGGCATGTTGAATAATCCGCACCATTGCAATGGATTTCTGATTTACGAATGATCTGACATGATCGCCGGTCTGCAGAGACTCTGGTGCAATGGTTTTAGTGGGTGATACAGTCCGGGAAGTTCTCACGTTTCCGCAGGCGTCTCCTGGGCCCTTCCTACAACTTCCTGCTCAGCATCATCCTTGGCGACCACCGGCCGGACCCTACTCAGCCATAATATCACCACCGTCAGCACTATTTCCAGCGCAAAGAACATGGTGGCCATCTTATAACCAATGCGAAACTTGGGCGCCTCAGACGTGTCGTAGATGAACAGCGGCACCCAGGCCTGAAAGGTGTAAGCCGCGGTCTCGACGGCGCCAATGATGATGGCGCGGTGCTCGGCCGAATGCGAGCAGATCTCGTTGACCCAGGTAATGATGAGCGCGCCGGCGCCCGTTTCGCAGAAGGTCAGTAGCCAGCCGGCCATCATGGCCCTGGTGTTGTGCTCGGGGTAGATGCTCAGTATGATGGTGCCGATCATGGCCACGAGGCAGGCCGCGATGATGATGGGCCACCGCAGGCCCAGGGCGTCGGACGTCCAAGCATAGCATATGGTGAAGAATATCTGCAGGCCGTACCCTGCCGTAGGTATGATGTTGACCTCTTCCGTGGTGTAGCGCTTGTCTGCCTTGAGCCATAGGTTCATGTAGCTGTAGATGCGGATGCCCAGGACGTGGCAGATGAAGATGGCAGAGAAGAGATATATCGGCCACGACGCAAAGATGTCGCGCATGATCTTCCATGTAAGACGTTTCATGGGTTTTCGACCGACTCGTTCCATTCGGGCCACGGCCATTTCTCGATCCTTTTTCTTTAGCCACCAAGCCTTGGATGTCGTTGGTCTGCGCAAATTCAGTCAATGTAAGCCATTTGATAATGAGTGGAACGTGATTTGATAGCTAACAGAACAAGACAACATGCTTGGAACATAACTTACTGGTCTGGAATTGCCCAATACCCATAGATGCCGATCGGAACACCGATGATGCCGTCAAAAATGAAGAGCCACTGCCAAGCTGCGAGTCCGCCTCGTCCATTCATACCGGCATACAGTGCGGCTTGGAGGTATCTATCTGTTGTTAGCGACACATACGAGACGGTGTATCATTCCAGACTCACCCTGAAAACATCTGTGCGGCACTCGACGACGCCTGAAAGATACTTGCTCGCTTCCCGAGTTCCATGGGGGTATACCAATTACCAAGCAGAGTCATGATGCCCGGGTACGCCGAAGCCTCGAAGACGCCGGAGACGAACCTGAGCGCGTACATGGTGGACACGTTCTTACCGCCAGCCATACCCATGACGACGAAGCTCCAGGCCAGCTCCAGTGAGGGCAGCCAGATCGAGGGCCGGACCTTGGTCAGGATCAACTGCGACGGGATCTGGCCGATGATGTAGCCAATGTTCCAGTACGTGGTGAGCAGGTTCAGGTCGTTGCCCGTCATATCCAGGGCCTCTTTCATGCCCGAGACATATGCGTTGCTGACCTGTAGGGACTGATCAGCACTGGGTTGTGAGTTGTTGCAGTTTCGAATTGGAAACATACATTTTGTTGGCACATGTACTTTCCCCAGTAGCTGATTGTGCAATACGACAGAATCCACCAGTCAATCTTTGCAATGAACTTGCGTTCCTCTGGTGTTTTGTCGAGCGAATCCCATACCACGGAGGCAATCCTCTTGCTCAGGGGTAGCTTTCTCTGAGGCTCATCTTTGGCGTGGGTCTGAACGATCTCATGGTCCTTCTTTCCATCCGAAGACGATGCCCGTTCAACATCATCAATGCGGTCCATGTTGAAAAGTTCGGAGGATATGATCCGTTGACCTGGCGGACTCGGCACCGGGTCTTTGTTAGAATCAAGGACTCTCTGTATTTTATATATTTGCAACACGAACGAGAAAACGAAAATCACATATTATCAACCAACGGAAGCGATTTGCCTAGTCAATCACGCAATGCAAGAAAAAATGGATAGCAAAATCATCAACCATGATTGTTCTCCCAGAAACAAGCCTATAAGCACCCTGAATGTATGGGGCGAGTTTACGCCTGTAATCGTCGGCTCACGCCCGCCCGAAACTGCCCCATCGGGCGCTAATCAACCATTGCGACAATGGGCTTTCGGCGGTGTTCCAGTGCACCATCAGGCTTGAGTCGGGCTCTTCCGGTCTTACCACACTGCCAAAGTGCAACACCCAGGGTTCCGTTTGGGGAGATTCTCGTCGGGCGGCTCCCGACAACCGCCTATCAGCTCATGCTGTGTCTCGGTTCGATCGACTCAGGACCGTTGCGAAGTCGCAGAGGAGCCTTTCGAATGGCTGTGATTGGCATTTGGATATATGGCGTTATAGCCGTCGTATAAGTTAGGCGTAGAAATGCAGAAACTGCGCATAAAACGTTGCCAGGCACATCAATATCTCCCGTGACACATAAACGCAGTATACCAAAATGGTCTCCGAACAAGAAGCCCGGGCAATCTACGCCGACGTCGTCCACTTTGACGGGCTGAACATTTGCAACTTTGGCCGCGACATCTTCGAGGCGTGGCACGCGGGCGGCGTGACGGGCGTGTCGTGCACCTGCGGCCTCTGGGAGGGCTTCCGCGGCAGCATCGCCAACGTGGTGCAGTGGAAGAAGTGGTTCGAGGAGCACGGCGACCTGATCGTCCAGGCGCACGGCGCGGCCGACGTGCGGGCCGCGAAGAAAGCAAACAAGACGGCCGTGCTGCTCTCGTGGCAGAACACGGCCGGCATCGAGGACCAGCTCGACTACCTGCGCGTCTTCCGCGACCTCGGCGTCCGCAAGATGCAGCTCACGTACAACACGCAGAACTACTCGGGCGCCGGGTACACGGAGCTGCACGACTCGGGGCTCACCGGGTTCGGCCGGCAGGTCGTCGACGAGATGGCCAAGCTCGGCATCGTGCTGGACCTGAGCCACGTCGGGCCCAAGACCACCGAGGACGCGATCCGCTACGCGCCCGAGGGCAAGCCGCCGTGCTTCTCGCACATCCTGCCGGGTGGGCTCAAGGACCACCCCCGGAACAAGACGGACGACCTGATCCGGCTGCTGGGGTCGCGGGGCGGCTTCGTCGGCCTGTCGCAGTTCGGCCCGCACATGGCCCGGGGCAACGACAGCACCATTGACGACTACGTCGACGCGCTCGACTACGTCGTCGGCCTGGTCGGCGAGGACCTGGTGGGCATCGGGTCCGACGCCAGCGAGGGCCACGGGCGGCCCTCCGAGTTCATGGCGTGGTGCAACAAGGACAAGGGCTACGCGCGGCAGCTGACGCCCTGGGGCAGCCAAAAGGTCGTCAAGCCCCTGGGACCGCTGGCGGACCGCGCCGAGCTGGCGTGCGCCATGGCGAGGAAGGGCTGGGGCGAGGACAAGATGCGCAAGATCCTGGGCGAGAACTGGCTGAATTATCTGGAAAAGATTATAGGTTCATGATAGGAATTGACCATGTTCATCGCTTTCTTAATCTTTACTGTGAATAACCTCGTGTGAAGTGAACAACTGAGCCCTTGCACCATGTCTTGTCCACTACCACTTATTTCCGACTAATAAACGCTACCTCCAATCGGATGTTTCATCTGATGGCCTGGACTCAACACACGCATGCGATTGAGTAATTCAGATTGCCGGATCGTTGCGCAAATTTGGGTCAATCTCAAGAATGACGAGTTCAAGCGGAATTCATGAATCCCCGGACGGACTCTTTACACGGCCGGGAGAGCTGATTTACTTATCAGATGGACTAAAAACTGTCCGTTCTTAGTCAGATTCAGACTAGAAACTGCCCGTTCTTAATCAGATTAATCAGATTCATGCTCGGGACCGAGGGGAAAGACACTATATGCGGCACGCGTATAGTCGTCGCAGTTACGCGGTAAATCCGTGACCTAGTCCCAATCCCCTCGCGGCGCGAATATGCTAAACGTCATGACAAAGCTTCGTCGTCGCGAGTCATAATAGCTTCAGATAGTCACTTCAGGCAGCATTGTATGACCATTGAAATGAGATATATTGTGGTGGAATCTCCTGAAAAGTGTCAGTCTAAACCCAGTAACTAATCACGTTTTCGCATTACTAGAAACACCAAAATCCCTGGTTGCAATTGGACTTTGAATACTCAGAAATACACACGAACCTTCATATATACGTCTAAGGTCTTTGCCATCCGCAGGCACGGCCATGTCATCCCAACTTGAAAGCGAAGCCGCTTTCGAAAGTGGCATCTCCGGCTTCCTCTACCGGCAATGGTTCAAGACCCGACAGCCCGTTCCCGCCGGCACGAACCTGTCTGGTCAAACCGCCATCATCACGGGCTCCAACGTCGGTCTCGGGCTGGAAGCATCGCGGCAGCTGCTCGACCTCGGCCTGTCGACGCTGATCGTGGCCGTCCGGTCGCAGACCAAAGGCGACGAGGCGGCCAAGGGGCTGCGGACGTCCTACCCAAATGCCCGGATAGAAGTCTGGCTCGTGGACATGGAGAGCTACGAGTCCGTGCAAGATTTCGCCGCGCGGTGCCAGGGTCTGGACCGCATCGACACCGTCATTCTCAACGCAGGGCTGCAGAACCCGGCGTACAAGCGCGTGGCGTCGACGGGCCACGACCAGTGTCTGCAGGTCAACTACTTCTCGACGGTCCTCCTCGCCATTCTCCTCCTCCCGATCATGAAGGCCAAGCGGCGCGATGCGCAGCACCCGCCCGTGCTCAGCATTGTATCCTCCGACACGGCGTATTGGTGCACCATGGAGACTGAGGGGCCTGTCATCGCACAGCTCGACCGCGAGGAGGGATTCTCGACGATGGAGCAGTACAAGGGCACCAAGCTCCTCGAGATGCTCTTTGTGGCCAAGCTTGCCGAGCAGGTCAGCGCCGAGGATGTGGTCGTCAACTTGGTCAATCCAGGCCTGACCACGGGAACGAGCCTGAGCCGAAACAGCTCTTGGGTGATCAACTTGATGGTCGGCATGATGTCGGCAGTCTTGGCCAGGAGCACGGCGTCTGGCGCTAGCAATTATGTGGACGCCACCGTAGTGAAAGGCAAGGGCTCTCACGGCAGCTTCGTGAGCGATTGGAACATTCGACCGTAAGTCATTCTTGCCCGTGACATGCTTCCGGTTGAGAGTAATGCTAATGAGGTGTTAGATATCCTCCTTTAATGTATACAGATGGTGGGCAAAAGATCAAGGAGAGGCTGTGGGAAGAGACCATGGAGGAGTTGAACTTTGCGGGCGCATCTAGCATCATACAATCCCTTTGAGGGTAGTTCATACTCTGTGCAACTTAATGTGTGGATCATCCGATCGTAGCAGCGGACGGAGATTATTCAAGTAATACAAAACATCGGAGTAATGGTATCATATGCTTTTTTATAGCTTGGGCTGTCTCAGCCCGTCATTCAGTACATGGCCCAACCCTAAAAAGGTGTCAGTATCATTTTCAGTCTGCACAGAACTACAGTTTGGAAATACTTACACCACTGGCGCTTATGACTTGTCCTGTAACCCATGCGCCATCTCTGCCGGCCAAACCCGCGACTATATTGGCAACTTCCTGGATCGTCCCGAGGCGATTCTGAATAGGCGTTTGTGCTTTTTGCATATCGACAATCTCTTTCGGAATGTTGTCCAGCATTTCGCTCTGCACGGGACCCGGGTTGACACAGTTGACCGTCGTGCCATTCTCGCCCAGCTCCGCGGCCCAGCATCGAGTGAGTCCCTCTAGAGCGGCCTTGGACGAACAGTACAGGCTCAGGCTCTCGAACCCGGCACGCGCTCCCACAGATCCCAAGTTGATAATCCGCGCATTATCCCGCAAGTACGGAAGTACCGCCTGTGTCAAGAGTATGATGCCTCGAACGTTGAGGTTGTATACCGCATCATAGTCGTCGACCTGTATCTCTTGGAGCGACTTGACCCGCTCCATACCAGCATTGTTGATCAGTATGTCGATGAATAGTTTGTCATTGGTCCATCGCCGAAGCTCCGTGATGATCTGCTCTGGCCCATCGACGCTACCGAGATCTGCCCGCACCGTATGAGCGGCGGGCCGATGAGGAAGCGCCTCTATTCTCTTCCTTAGGGCTTCAACTTTGGCTTCGCTATTTGGCGACGCATAGGCTAGTACCACCTGCTCTCCAAGGTCAGCGACTGGTCATCAGCCTGCGGCCGGGAAGTGCATACCGAAGCGCCACGGCTTGCCAACTCAAATGCAATGCCTTCCCCAATTCCTCTTGAAGCTCCGGTCACGAGTGCAAGTTTTCCAATAAGGGGAAGCTGGTGGTCGTTGTTCAGAGTTGAAGCCATGCTTGTGTCCGTTCAACAGGTCTGGCTAATACGAGAATACACCTGACTGAAGAGGCTTCCTTCTGGGGAATCCAGATTTGAATTGTGGCTAGGCCGCAATAAGTACCTATTCAATACACTCCTTCGGACTTAGATGCGGCGTTGAGAAGTTGTTAGAACGTGCAGGCGCCTGGGGCTTGAGGCGTCGGCGATGTGCGCTGCAAACGCCGATGTGTGAGTTGGCTCCTGCATGGCCAAGTTTTCGGTGCTGATCTTGCTCCAGTGAGCCTAAACCAGGGTATCTTCACGACCTCTCTAATAACAAAACACATACGTCCAATCTTTTTTCTAATTTGGCGTAATGGTCGCGTCAAGGAAGCTGTGAGAAGTCACGAAGAGTTGGATGACGAGGCTTCTCTCAGGCACAGGTTCGCCACTTACATCGCCTTTAACCTAGTTCCTATGGTGGCCACGGAAGGAACAAGTCCCTGCATGTGTATATAAAATTAAAACTGTATGCTGGAAAGGATAAAAGGTTTTAGAACCTAAAACAATATTCTGCTTGGCCGCCTCATGCCTTCGGTCTCCCCATGATGACCAGAAATGATGCACCCAAACTCGGATTGGGGCGTGAAAAATGCCGGTAAATGGACAAACTATAGATGGCTTTTGAAAACAGCCTCTTTTCGGGGAAATCTTTCAAAATCTATAAGAGGCTAGCTAAGAGTGCCCAAGATCCGTTCTCTTGATTCCCACAAGGACAACAGTACTGCTACTCCCCGAAGCGACCTTCTCCTGCTACCGGCGACTACCCAGAACTTCTACAAACCCCAGCCGGCTACACAAGGTCTCAGCCACAAGACAGCGCTCGTCGACGAGATGGGAGGCAACCCGTCCAAACCTCACATAGTTCCCTCGCCGGCCCAACAGGTCGAGGTCGTTACCACGGCCCATTTTGCGCCGACGTTGAGCCCCACGAGCAACGTGACCGGGAAGCATTTTGACCACATCGTCCAGATCTTCATTGGCGGTCCCGAGGGTCCGAAATATCCGACTTTAGAAGCGAGCCTCCAGGATCGTAAGTACTCTCCATGACCAGAACCAGTACTCCCCACCGAGAACCTGCCACTGATACCCTGGTGAATAGCCAACCTGCAGTATCTCGCGTCGCAGGGCGTCCTGCTCACCAATTACCATGGCGTCGCACACCCCTTGCAGCTCAACTATGCTGCCCTGGTGTCTGGCTGGAATCACACCATTGGCC
Organism: Pestalotiopsis sp. JCM 9685; assembly: GCA_001599175.1. Classification (NCBI taxonomy): domain Eukaryota; kingdom Fungi; phylum Ascomycota; class Sordariomycetes; order Amphisphaeriales; family Sporocadaceae; genus Pestalotiopsis; species Pestalotiopsis sp. JCM 9685. The sequence goes on along the minus strand of BCGF01000005.1, from coordinate 3,825,100 downwards.
CCACCCCGGCCAAGGATCCGAGTTACTTCTACGGCCCGGAGGAACGCACCATCGTCGACCTGCTCGAGGCCAAGGGCGTGTCCTGGAGCACGTACTCGGAAGGCCTCCCATACACCGGCTTCATGGACGACTGGCACGACGAGGTCGACGGCGCGCCCACGTACGAGGCCAAGTACAACCCGTTGATGCACTTCAAGTCGGTGACCGACAACGCGACCCGCGTGTCCAAGATGAAGAACTTTACCATGTTTGACGAGGACATGGCCAACGACAAGCTTCCGCAGTGGTCGTTCATCACCCCCAACGATCTGCACAGCGCCCACTACATCGCCGAGGACAAGATTCCCGCCGACTGGATCACCACCATGGGCTTGTGGGCGCGAGCGTGGCTGGAGCCGGTGCTCGCGGACACGCGCTTCAACAACAACCGGACGCTCATCTTGTTGACATCGGACAACCAGAAAGAGACTCGCAAAATTCAGGAGCCGTCGTATGCGGTGATGCTAGGCGGTCTCATGGCTGGACGGAAGGGGCTAAAGGACGACCGGGAGTATAATCACTACAGTCTCCTGACTACAGTAGAAGAGAACTGGGATTTGGGCAACCTGGGCAAAGACGATGCGGATCCCAAAAAGGCCCCTCTGTTGCCAGTTATGGAATGGTAAATGCCGTTATGCTGCTGCTACTGGTCAAGTTCATTTGTTTATGTGGGTTGTTGTACAGAATGAATGTCTTCCTAAGAAGGGGGGGCCTTCAAGAATCAAGTCTAGTGGTTTCCAGTAGCAAGGCCGTACCTTAGTATAACAAAATAAGAACTGATCGTGTTCTGGCAATTACTCAGCCTGCGGCATTATTGGCAGTTGTCCTCGGGAACAGCATGTCAGCGCCTCGCACCAATAGTGGGATGATTGATCCACCGCCATGGACGATCTCTGGGGGGCCAGCCAAACAGAGGATTGCCATTTCCTGAGCCGAGAAAAGCTAAATGACACTGGTATGGGGATCTCGTTGGATTCTCGCGCTCGCGAGGACCCGTACGGGTGCAAGATAAGCGTGCGACTAGCCTGCTCAGACGTTGAGTTTATTGCCGAAATCCTATACCGCGATGCGGGGTTGGCAGATCCAGGAGAGTTCCCAACCAGCAACGTGACTTCACGGAACGCAAGGCGGAACGCAGTGAAACAGTGCTAAACAGACAAGTGCCCAAAGGAAAATGTTCCCTCTTACTCAGCTCAATTACAAGCAAGCAAGCACAATTTGTTCGTCTATAAAAATCACCCTTTGACGAGACTCCAGGACTGCTGCAGTAACATCATTCATCACCATCTCAAGAACAACACAAAGAATTGCATCTCGAAACAAAAATAAAACACATCATGGACTCCAAGTCAGACTCCGCAGCCGTGCTGGACATGTCCAAGTATCCGGCAGCGCAGGAGCTGGCCGACCGGTGCAACCAATTCTTTGCCGAGGTCGAGGACCTGTAAGTCAGAGCTCGGGACAATCACCAATGCCAACACAAACACATCGACATTACTGACCTGTCCCCAAAAGCACCCCCGGCAAGGAACTCGAGGCCCGCCTGAACAAGAACTACGGCCCGGGCAACCCGTACTACGAGGACTTCTGCCGTCTGGTCAAGCAGGGGCTCAAGGAGGGCTGGGTCGCCGAGACGGAGCTCGAGGGGCGCACGTACCGGCGGGGCAAGATCGCGATCCCGTCGGCTAACTCGCGCTTTTTCTCGATTACCACCGTCTACATGGAGTCGCAGGCCGAGTTCTCGGGCCAGTACCACGCCCACCCCTACGGCGAGATCAACTGCGTCGTCCAGCTCGACGAGGGCGCCGAGCTCCAGGGCATGAGCGGGTGGCAGGGCGCCGGCTGGACGAGCCCCGGCCCCGGCACGCACCACTACCCCCGCGTGCGCGGCGGCGCGCTCGTCGCGCTGTTCTTCCTGCCCGCGGGGCGCATCTCGTACAAGGCCACGCCGGATATGCCGCAGCCTATTTCCGTCTAAACAGGGACGGCGAGGACGGGACGGATGTGGGGAGGAAAGGAAGGGAAAGGGGAGAAAACCAGATTGAATTGCTTCTCTCCGAGACTAAAAAGGTCAATTGTACATGTATGCATGTATTTATATGTACGTCTGAATACAACAGTATACGCAACGATTTGCATCGCAGCTGTTGACCTAACCCCCACTACAAATATTGCGAATCGAGCTTCTCGACTCAGACCTGCAGCCGAGCCCTGCCGTGAATCTCGCGGCGTGTCACCGTGATGTTGGTGGCGTTCTGGACGCGGTCCATGCCGTTGGAAAGGACGTCCTCTCCGATGGGCTCCGCGGGCCTCGTCCAGCCCACGGCGGTGGGGAGTCGCTCGTTTTCTATTGCACATGGCCATACGCATCAGTCAACGTGCCCCCAAGCCCTAATCATGGAGGATGGTGTGAACTCGACTTACCAAACAGATACTCGACAACGGCCTTGTCCACCGTCCCCGACACCCGGTCGCCGAGGACGATGATGTAGGCCGCCGCCTCGCCCACGCTGAAGGCGCTGCCCAGGTCGCTCAGGGTGAAGTTGGGGTTGGTCGCCTTCGACGTCTGGATGCGGGCGATGCGGGCCGCTGCCGCCTGGGGGATGTCGATCACGTCCTTCCAGTAGGATTTGGTCTCGTCAAAGACGGTCTGGTTGAAGCTGTGCGCGTCCTCGGTCCAGTAGTAGTCGGCGCGGCTGTTCAGAAAAGGACAGATATTAGATGTTGTTCTTTACTTGTGACGAGCAATATTGCTGGAGGATACATACCTCAAGCTAGCGTCGTGCTCGAGAATATCGTGTCGGCTCAGGTTATCCAAGCTGAAGATGGTGGCATTCGGGGTAGGGTTTGTAGTGATGGCAAAGTTGTGCAAAAAGGTCGCCAGTTCAGCATCAATGTTGAGAGCCCGGCCCAGCGCATCAATGGTGGTGTTGACCGTGATGTCCTTGCCCGAATGAGGCAGATAGCCATGATTGGCAAGAGTGTTCAGCATGGGACATGGTCCTCGCACTAGAATTTGTCAGACTCGTCTCATCATTTGGTATGAATCGGGGAGTATACCATCGCCCATGGTCGGGGGATGCCACTCGGGGACAGTGTCGTTCGAACACTTTCCGAGGACAAGAGATGGCACAGCGGCCGCGGTGTATAGGAGGGCGGTCTGGAATTTCATCTTGGTAAAGGTGTAGCCGAGGTGCTCGTGTGCAACACAAGAATCTCTACCTCCATCTACGAGTGCGACATGTGCTTTATATCAACCACAGATCTTTGCATATCACACGCATCGAGTACTGTAGTGTCACGGTCAATGTAACGCCGCGTAATCAATGCGGCATCATTGGTCAATCGTGATGCATTGGCAGGCACTATAATCGATCCTTCAAGCCGCAGTTCGGGTGGCTGTTCCTGAGATCGAAGTTCCAAATTGATGCACGACTCAATCCCCTATACGACGGTACCTTCGTCGCACGTTGATCCTGGGGACTAGGTGGGAGCACAGCCTCAATAGCCCGCTAAACTGCTGCCTGTTGAGCCCGCGGACGCCGCTTATAGCTGCATGATCAGAAGCTATAGTCCATCAACGGAAGACTTTTAAATCTCCGAAAGGCCGTTGGAGGAAAATCATTTGCTTTTTTCGGGTGGGTGGAGGCTCAAGCACGATGACTATAGAAGCGGCAGAGCTGCACAAACCTGGTCCTTACGAACCAGCGAATCAGCGTCCAGGGATTTGCCCATCTCGTTTTTGCTCACGATGGGCGCAGAGTGATTATACGTCGTCACTGAAACTGAAAGGTAAGCACTAACTGAAGCAAACGGGAATGGAAGTGAAAGGATTGCTGCAGGACTAGCCCGTATGTTGTTTTGTTCTTCATTAATTTCTTCTGGGAATATTTTTTGGTATCTCGTATCAAAGTGACCTATGTATCCAAGCATGGTCTGTCTTATGCTTAGTCGCATGGTACAAGATTTATCCAAAATGGGAAAGATTGTCGCTATCCCGTGTCCGAGTGCGACAGACATTTGTCATGGACAAATATCCAAGGTACAGCGTGGCTGGGTGGGAATATGACGTGCCGCCCCAGCCAACGCATGGCTTTGATGTCGGCTGTCATTCCGCGGCATTTCGATCTTTGCTGCTCCCCCTAGGAGACGTAAGCTCATCGATTAAGCCGACTTCTTTCTCTTGACTCTGATCTTGGCATCCAGCGGAGGGATACCAAACCCGACAAACCACGTGTTTGGCGGTCTCTTGCCATCGTAGCTCTCGGGCAATTCCAGGTCGTAATGCGTCAGGGCGTAGCCGAGGATCATCTTGAATTCAAAGTCGACCAGGAAACGACCAGGGCATGCATGCTTGCCGTGATTCCAGGGCAGATACTCGGCCGACGATGAAACGAAACTCAGGCTGTTCATGCCGACCTTTCCGGTAGCGGCATCTGCGGCTGCTTCGCGAGGGCGAGAGAAGCGGAACGGGTCGTACTTGAAGGGCTCCTTGAAAGTGTCGGGGTCGGTCTGAGACTGGTATGCCAGAATAGAGACCATGGCGCCGCGCGGGAGATGGATACCATCTTCAGTCACAAGTCCGTCCTTGGCAATAATCAATCGCTGAACAGCACGACCGAGGAAAGTGTGCAGACGCAACGTTTCACGAGAGACGCTGTCGATTCGGGTCATGGTCGACATGTTGGCCTTGGTCCAGTTCTTTGCGCTAAAATCGCCACCGGCACCCATCACGCGGTCCACCTCGTCACGGAGGACGTCGACGGTCTTGAACTCTCTGTCCGAGTCGAGAACATCCAGAATCAAGTTGTGAAGAGTTAGAATGGTCTGGTGCATGGTACCAAAGTTCATCACGGCGAGGCGCCTGGTCATGTCTGGGAGGCTGTTAAGCTCCTCGGGCCTGTCCTTGGCGGCATAGTCGAAGAGCATTTGAAGAAGATCCTTGGGCTTCTCCACGTCTGGGTTCTTGGCGTGTTGCTCGAGAATTCGGAGTCGTTCGTGGAAAAGAGGTTCGAATCGCTTCTCGAGAGCCTTGATCAAGGGCGGCATGTGACGGGCAGCCCAGGGACCCAGGAAGGGCTTGAGGGGCTTGCGCACAGAAGCCAACCATCCAGCAGCATCCAGCATACCGTCAACGACACCGTAGCAAGTCTCAACAAACGTCGGGTCCCGACCTGGACATTTACCATTAGTATGTGGCCCCAAGTTTGCATCTCGGGCTACTTACACAAGCGACGGCCTTCGGGGGAGTCTCCAAGGGTAAATCTCAAGGTCAGCTGGCCTCCCAGCGCGCGACACTTGGGAAACAGTTCGAATTCATTCCAATTCTCAACATCACTTCCAAAGTTGGCCTCGAAGGAAGCATCAAGCTCGTCGCTCAAGATAGCTGCGAGGTTTTCCAAGACAGCAGTCAGGTCATTCTTGATAATCCAGCCACCCCAGGGATCGTAGGCGAACTTCTGGCCGAGGGTGTGTTGGAGCTGAATACCGTCGATCTGGGCGTCGAGAGAGCTGACCACGCTGTCGGGCTGTCTCATCAGCCAGGACAGGGCGCTAGGGGGTAGGATGACCTCGTCATTGGGGCCGAAGACGGGAATCAGGACAGCCTTGCCCTTCTTGGAGTACTATACTGCCATGTCAGCAAGACATTTGGAGTCAATACGCTGGGGCGACATACGTTTTCGTAGATGTCGTTAAAAACAGTCAGGCTGTCCTCGTGGAACTTCTTTCGCATAGCCGACCATGATATACCCTCCTTCTGGCCGAGGCGCAACAGGTTCTTTGGGTAGTGAAGGATGAAGAACGACCGGTAGGCTAGGACGAGAGCGACGAGAATGGCGGCCGAGATGACGAGTACCCGGTGGGACGGGACATGGTCGGCCAGGGTTTGGAGTAGATCTTCCATATTGACTATTGACAGCATATGGAGTTTCTGCCGGTGAGGAGCAGGCAATGCAGTGCAGGAAAGCACTTATCTGCAAGCAAAGAGGCGGAAACAACGCACGCGCACACACACAAGGTTCGGTTCAGAGGGAAAGAATCGACAAGCGAGAGGGCAGCTGTGGCGCCACGAGGTGTTTTTGTTGCAAGCAGCCAAAGTGGTAGCGGGCCGCGGCCAGGCGGTATCGGCGGTGCATTGGTCAGGGAAAGCAGAGACGAGAAAAAATTCAAGTGACAGAGGGACTAGAGAGCTCCGCCCGAGAGAAAAAACGGCCGTGATAATCCTTGTCTGAAAGATCTGATAATCTAATCAGATTAGATCTATTCGGTAGTATGACGGGGCTCTTCTCCACTTCGGGCGTCGTCGACCCCTCAAAAAACTTGCCAGCGCTGTCTTCAGCAGTTCCGGTGCGCCAACATGACTGGTTTGTCCGACGGCCTCTGGTCAGGCGCCCGCGACGGCGAAACACGATCTCTTTTTGGAGGACCCAGGACCTCGGCTGCCTCGCGGTCATGGATCGCATTAGGTAAGTCGTTCCTGTCGAACGGCGCCCACTACAGACACGGGTGCCCGTGTATATGTTACCACACGGGGACCCGTGTATATTATATAAGCCTCTACCCACGCGCCGTAATAAGTACATAAAACTCTAGATAACCTTCCAGCTCACTATATAATACCTTATATAACGTTCTGTGTTTCCGTACATCGCTTTAATATTCCCGTATAGCGCTCTGCCACCCGTATAGCGCTTTGATATTCCCGTACAGCGCTGCTATAGCGCTTTGTCAATTTATACAGCGGTTTGCCACCCTATACAGCGCTCAAATATTCCCGTATAGCGCTGCCATAGCGCTCTGCCAATTTACACAGCGCCCTGGCAACCTGGTATACACCGCGCTGGCTAATATATACCGCGCTGGCTAATATACAGCAATCTAATACATCGCGTTTTGTTATATAATATTTAGATCTGGTATTTTAGCAATAAATAGCAAATACGGCGTAAAAAAACGTATTAGTGGTAAAAGTTACATAATACACACGGGTACCCGTGTGGTAATATACGCACGGGGGCCCGTGTTTGTATTGGGCGCCCTGTCGAACGATGCAACCCTCAAAAGGCAAACCCATCATCGGGGGGCGTCGACCGGTTTAGTGTGGATCTTCTGGAACAAGCTTCTCTGCATCCCCCGACTCCCCGTTGCCCCGAGATGAGTCGTCTGCTCTTGGGAATGAGTGAGAGGGAAATGCCGCACCGCTTGGTGGCCTTCGTCTTATATATGTATTATGGTGTGACGCGTCTAATGACGCCAAGAATACTGTGACAGATCATGGCCTTGGCCGTCTGCACAACAGTCGAGCTCCCATCCCGATTTCGTTCAAGATGGACGGATAATGTTGGCGGCTTGAAGATCCCACGTTTTTCAAACATTTGTCTGCTTTTCAGGAAGGGGTCACTCAGCCCACTTATGACTTTGCGCCGTTGAGCCGTCACTTCCCTCCCCCACCCCCACTAAATCTTCTGGGCGTCCCCTCCCTTCGGAGTTACGAGGGATCAAAATGGAAGGTCTTTGCCCTCAATGAGATCCGACGAACGGTGCTCTGCGAAAGCGCTGGCAAGTCTGAATGGGACTGTCAAATCCGCACAATCATGAATCCAAGTCCCAATGATTTTGCGAACGCTGTGGCAAAAGAACAGGTTCCGATTTCGAGGCTTGATTGGGCGAAAAGTCAAACAAAATGGCTTCTCGGGGCAAGTACGGCTTCGCGTGACTTCCAGGGCAACCCGGACTCATCCCGACGAGAGAGATTGAAGAAGAATCAAGCAGCTGAGCTCGCACTTCATTTGGTTCTGCGCCAAATCACGAAATCTTTCTACCGGTAGGTGCCTGGTGTTCAACATCGGCCGCGATGATCTCCTGCCTTAGAGACAAAATAAAGTAGTGGAGCTGAAACGATCAGCAGAGTGCATAGCATGTAGGTACTACAAACATTTTGGGTCACACATATGCAGATCATCTGATGAGAGAAGTTTAACTGTATGGTGAACTTATCAAAGCTTATCGTGACCAAGGTGGCTCTGCAAAGGTGATGACTATAAGTGCGTGAACCTGCCGGGGAAGACTAGGTATCTTTACTTATATGTATGACATGTATGATATACAGGTAATCCAAGCCATGAAAACCTGAGCCATCATATAGCGGACTCTGATCGCAAGGAGCGACAATAAGGCTGTTTTTAAGACCTTTTCTTCTGGGTTCTATGGGTCGCATTTGATGTGTCTATCTAGTCCGTCATGAAACAAGATCAGCACGATTTACTCATATCCATGATGACTATTCTTCACATTTGCACTTCAGCTGCCATGGGCTGACTTTTTATACGAATAAAGTAATAGACTAGGACACCGGGAACGCGTGCCTGCCCGAGGTGAAGGCCTAGAAACTGGTTGTCAATGTTATGCTCAATATACATGAATAGGCAGGTCAGATCCTTTTTCGCCCTGCACAAAAGAACTCTCCATCGTGTGTCGGCTTGCTTCACCACCCTGCCTTATTGACTGGAGACCGTCGTCGTGATGAGAATAACAGCGTTGTCTACAAATGCGTATCATCATAATCCAATTCCATTGAGCTGTACGAGCGCGCTGGGGACCAACATCCATCCATAATACATCATCAAGTCGATTAGGGTAGATGCTTTTTCCCATAACGTCGGAAGGTTGGTAAGCTACTATGAGCAGCTGATGATCTATAAGCGCTCAAACTGGATTACGGTAAAAGTAGAGTACCATATGGAACAACCTGGCCTACATGCGCTCGAGGTGACAGTTTCGATTCGTTGACGGTCCGACGTTGATGTTTGGAAGGAAAGACACCCGAAGCCGGGAGACACGTGATTAGTGCCGCAGGCGCACCATTCGGAAAGAGACAAGTGACAACCCATATAGAGACTGCGCAAGCAAGAACTATGTAGCCTTATGCGGCTCAATGGAACAACTTGGCGTCAAAGACTAATTTGAGCTGAAGTCGCTCATCTTGAACCACTAGCATGGGCATGCGTAGCCTCGATCCGGGAAGCCATTCAGGCTAAATTAAAACCGGGCGACATGGGTAGGGAATAGCTAACCTAGGTCTATGGTATTTTGTCCTAGTTCAGTTTATAGAGCAAGGTGGTGATCCTTCGATTCTCGCGCATGCTACTGCTCATATTCTACGAAGTACATGCACAAGTGAGATCAACACTGATCAGCCAACGGCCAGGTAATATGTACAAATTAGTTTATACGATGGGTAGGATCAGAGGCGAACGAATCATTATTATTTCGAAGCCGCCCCTGCGGTGTCACTGAGTAAGCGAGATGCGAGTTCTGGAAATGATAGTCCCGGGGAGCTGGGACGATCTATTTCCTAGCGTTGGCTGGGCGTCCCGTGGTTGCTACGAGAATTTCGGATGCACTACGGTGCAACGGCAGCTTTGATGCGACAATACGAAATCCAGAATGAGGACGTGTTGTCGTAGGAAGAGAGCCAGTAGGATTATACCATCTGCCAGCTACGGCGTGCTTGCCACACATCCTTCAGCTGGTAGCGAGGAGTTTCTCGCCTGTAAAGAATCGATGAATCACCGCGCCTCTAAGGACAGGAATCTGACCAAGCATTGTAGCTATCATCAGCTGGTACGCTCTACTGAGATTCTCTGGCGTTCTTCGGCCCTTCTTTCCCGGCTGTATGATGTGCAGAAGGAATGGTCAGCTTTGAAGTTTTCAACGTTGGAACATACATTTGGGAGAATGCGTCGTTGCTGTTTGCCAAGACGCCATCGGACGTGCCTTAACAAGCTGGGGTTCTCTTGGTGTAACTTGATGCTGTATAATCTCGAGCTGTGCTGACACCAGCCAACGAGCAGCGTTTTGTCGCCGCTGAAATTAACAGTGTTGCATATCACTGCCATCTCTTGGAACACATGGACGACCAGGAACTTCTCTGGTTTGCAAAGTTGGGCTACAAAGTCATATGATCACCTCGTGAGCCGATCTGGGGCAATCATTCTCTCTTCTGGAACGAACCCCAACTTCCGTCTTCTAGGTTAGGATGCTGGCTCCCAGCGTGACTATGGTATGTTATCTATTCGAAATCGCTTCGTCCCGGTTCCCCATATTTTAGTCATGATACTATTGGAGGTTTTCGATATTTCCCGGAGAGCCGGTCAATTTAACCGGACCTATAGAATCCTTGTATCTGTTGGAGACGCTACCCCAAATGTTCCTTCCCCATACCCCAGACGACCGCACGGTACCTAATCTTTAGCTTCAACTCAAGGGTACTTTTCATGATGTTCTCCCATGGGAACCATGAACATGCCTCGAGAGTTCGAGAGGCCCACTGAGAAGCATGACCAGCATTGTAATGCAATCTTGGCTGTCACTACGAGACTAAAGACACTGACGGCACATGTCAGTAAGCTGATGACAATGGTCGAGACAGCGAGTCTACACGGTCATTGAGACCCCAAGGCCAGAAGAAGTCAAAGTCTACGCGTCTTCCAGCATTCACTCAACGGCACTCAGGATCTTCGGTCCGCTTCTCCAAGCCACGAGGAGAGGCACAGTCAGCATCGAACCAATTCCAGGCCTCTCCACCTTCGGGATCGAACCGAATCCAGACGGTCTATAGAGAGAGTCTGTCGGCACACCGAGGGACCTGTGCCGCATCCCCTTGCCCGCAGGTACCGTTACCGCCAATGGGACTTGGCTTTTCTGAAGCAGCTATGCCAACCTCTCGACAACTTTCCCCCATTCAGGATCGTCCTTGCAGATGGGCCACGACTAGTCCAGCTTGTCCACATGGCTACCCATCTTGGTTGCGGATGGCCTATACCACACGGGAAGCGAGATCAGCTTCTTTTCGGGCTGATGTGTGCTGATTCCCATCCTGGCTAATATCTGACCAACACACCCTGGCTTCAACTTCCATGGGTTGTCAATGTACATACCCCCCGCTCCGATGCGACCCCCAAGTCCAAGAGGTTGCTAGGCGCTTGAACCCTTAAAAGTCGCGAGGAGCTCTCTCTTGAGATATATTGAGACGCGGTCCCCTTGGCTCTCAACGTTGTATGTGACTCTTGTCTTTCTCTTCTTCTGCAGAGGCCACTGTTCTCGACACAGTGGGTTTCCGTTTCAAGTCTGGTCAAGCATCAAGAACCGACTTCGTCTCTGCTCAGTACGACCACTTAGCTTTGGAAAAGTGCTTCATTGGTCTTCAACATGGTACACGTCCCCGAGAAAGGTGCCAAGGGGCATCTTCAAGATGTCGCCATTGCCCAGGAGGAGGCTCCTCAGTTTGAGAGGGTCTCTTGGACCAAGGATCCCAACCTTCGCAAGCTGTATCTATGGGGAAGCGTGTTGATGGTCGCTTCTGCTACCACTGGTTACGATGGGTGAGCCGCAGTTCGAATGAAGATACTCCTACCAGTCTACCAGTCTACCAGTCTACTAATGAAATCTCTTCTTGCAGAATGTTGGTCAACACATCGCAGCAGATTGATCTGTGGACCAAGTTCTTCCCCGAAGCTGACCCCCACAACGCCATGGGTACGCAGTACCTTGGTCTCCTGGTCAACATGTTCAGCATCGGCAGCATCATTAGTTTCTTCGTCACGTACGTTGCAAGCACGATAGTATTTGTTCAGAGACTTTTACTAATTCATTGGAATATAGTCCTTATGTTGCAGATCACTACGGGCGAAAGGTTGCCATTGTGATTGGTTGTTTGTTCATGGTTCTTGGTGGTTGCTTGACCGCATTCTGCAATGGATACAATAGTGAGTCCAGGGCTGCTTCGTAGTGTATTCTCAGAATAACTAGACTTGATGCTGACAATACAAAAGTGTACATTGCAGGTAGATTCCTCCTCGGTTTCGGAAACAGTTTCGCCCAAATGTCCTCGCCGCTTCTTCTCACCGAGATCTGCCACCCACAGCACCGTGGCCCCGTCACGGCCGTGTACAACTGTCTCTGGAACGCCGGCGCCCTCGTCGTGTCTTGCATCGGCTGGGGTACGGCCACCATCGCCAACGACTGGTCCTGGAGGTCCATCACGTTTATCCAGATCGTCCCGTCGCTGATCCAGCTCGTCTTCATCTACTGGATCCCCGAGTCGCCCAGATACCTGCTCTCCAAGGACCGCGAGGAGGAGGCCCTCAACATGCTGGCCTACTACCACGGCTCGGGCGACCGCAACAACACGACGGTCCAGTTCGAGTTCCGCGAGATTCGCGAGACCATGCGCCTCGAGAAGGAGGCCGACCGCTCCACCGGCTACGTCGACTTTCTCCGCACCAAGGGCAACAGGTGGAGGCTGGCCATCCTCATTTCTCTGGGTATCATTTCGCAGTACAGCGGCAATGCCTTGTTCTCCAACTACATGAACACCATCTACGAGGGTGCCGGCATCGTAGTCCAGAACCAGAAGCTCGGCGTAGGTCCATTTCCACGAATACAGAAAACTGAACAGTCTGCTAACCTTTCCAACAGCTCAGCACGGGTAGAACCATCTACGATCTGATCATCACCATCGTGGCGGCCATGAACGTGGACCGATTCGGTCGGCGGCCGCTCTTCCTCATCTCGGCCGGCGGCATGTGCTTCGCGTTCGTGTGCTGGACCATCTGCGGCGCCGTTTACGAGAACTCGGGCGGCAGCAACACGGGGTCGGGCTACGCGCAGCTCGTCTTCATCTGGCTATTCTCCGCCTTCTACGACATGGGCTTCTCGGGCCTGCTCATCGCCTACGCCCTCGAGATCCTGCCCTTCCACCTGCGCGCCAAGGGCATGATGATCATGAACATCACCGTCCAGGCTGTCCTCGCCCTCGGCAACCAGACCAACCAGCTCGCCTGGATCAACCTGCCCCACCACTGGAACTTTATGCTGTTCTACACCGTGAGTCGTCTTTCTGCAACTGCTTCTTCTAGCAACACGAAACTAATGTTTGTCGTTTTCAGCTCTGGGATTTCTGCGAGTTCCTCTTCGTCTACTTTGTCTACGTCGAGACCAAGGGCCCGACCCTGGAAGAGATTGCCCGCATCTTCGACGGCGCCGACGCCATTGCCCACATCAACATCCACCAGGTCGAGAAGGAGATCCACGCCGAGGTGCACGAGGAGTCGTTTTCGTCTCCCAAGTCTGCTCTCTAAATTGTTTGACGGGAATCAACCGAGGTTGAGATGGATCGTGGTGGATTAATGTGGTCAAGCTAGGAAGCATCAACCCATATATCAGGCTGGGAAAATATATATCAAAATTGCATTCACAGGTTGAAATACTTGGTTATACGTGGCACGAATGTGATATCATGAACCTTGGTATGAGCTATATAGGACTGTCCCAAATGTACCACTCTCAATCCCCTACTGTCATCGTAATGTCCACACTACTTCGTGTCTGGCAGAACTACTCGTCCGCCTGGTATCTAATCGCCTTTTCTTCCTTTTCTCCTTCTTTTTCTCTCCGAGCTCAATTCGCTCGAGTAATGGGTATCCCTAACTAAACAACATTTTCCGCTAAAAAAAACCCAATCCTGCAATGCGGCCAGATTTGCCGACTGATCCACACCATATACACAAGACATTCCTACTTTGCCGAACATAACAAGCTAGACTGACCGTTCATGGTCAGATCCAATCCAGAAGAACAAACACACGAAAAAGCGCAGAGCCACGAATGATCCTATCAGACTTCCTCCATAACCTCGTCATCGAGTTCGTCAAACTGGTAAGCATTGCCAATAGGAACGACAAAGCGGTCGGCGGCACCTTCACCGTGCTGGAGATTGCTGATCTTCTGCATGGCGATCTCCAGCTTCCTGTTTTCGCGCTTCAACTGCTCACGTCGAGTGGCCGTTGCTTGGTCCTCTTCCATGAGGCGGTTGAAGGTATCGTCTCTGGTCAACTCTTCATCTATCAAGTAGTTAGCAATCTCTCCTGTTCGAACAGGTTTGTGCCACTTACCACTCTGGTCAAGGCCGAGCTTCTTGCGCAAAAAGGTGTGCAGACTATCAGACGCGACATCGCGGAAGAGTTTCGACTTGACACTCAACGTGACACTCTCGACAAGTCGCATGGCTGCGAGGATGTAGTAGCCCCGCACGATTGAGGCCACAACAAGCTCGTTGTTGAAATCGTCGGGGCCAAGCTTGGGAAGGTTCTTAGCAATCTTCTCCCTCTCCTCGGCGATGGCCTCTTGCGGCATCCTGTTCAGCGGCCGGTTCTTATAGTCACTGGCGAAGACACCAATAGCCCGAAGACGCTCTATGGATCGAGCACGTTGGAGAGTCGCCAGCTCCTCATCGCGATGTCTCTTGAAAGCATCGTCGTTCGTGGTGTACATTTGGTATGTCTCTGCCTGATACAGATCCATGATTGCTGCCGTCTGAAGTCCGTCCATTTTCGAGATGTACTGATCCAGATAAGACTTGGACTCATCAAAAATGAGACGCTTGGCAAGGGATGCCATACTCTCTCTCAATGCACCTTCCAGCATCGACTTGAAGAGCTTCATTGTGTGTTCAATGTAGAGCTCAATTGGCTTTTGCCATTTGGTGATTGCCTTGTTGATTAGGAAGTCGTAAACATCGCCGCCAGAAGGTATGTCCGCTGGCAAGCCTGCACGTCTTCGGCTCGTCAGAACCTCCCGAATAATGCGGATGTCGAGACCGCGCTTGTTCAAGTGGTAGAACTCCGAGAACGGGGACTGTGGATCTGGCGTCGGGGTCCCGTGGGTTCCACCAGGTGTGCCGTAGAAGGAATTCTCCAGCTTGACCGTGGTTGGGGTGTTGAATTCGGTGCGCTGGCGTTTCGCGGTTGGCGTCGTACGCACCGTTGAATCGCTAGGCCGAGGGCCTCGCTTCCTTGACGGTGTGTCTACCGCTACAGTCTCGGAATCCGAGGTTAGATCAACCGCTCCATCGGGTGTTTCTCTGTAGGAAGGTGCCTCTTGAGTCCTGACTGTACACGTCGGCTTCATGGCAAGGATACATGCTTGGAATTGCTTGTTGAGCTTGTTCCAACGGGCCTGGAAGTCGTCCACGTCGGTGGCTTGCTTGACGGCCTCCTTGAACTGCTGGAGAGATTGCATGACCTCGTATTCCACATTGCGCGGGAGCTCGGGGAGCTCAGTCAGCTGGGACTCGATGTCTCTCTTGGCCTGTCTGACTTTGTGCTCAATCTGTGGCAAGCTCCGAGAGAAGGCCTCTCCGAGAATTTTGGAGAGGAATTCCTTGAGAACATCGACACCACATCGGTCATGGAAGATGTTCAGCTCTCGAGGCCAGCGCTCGTCATTGTTATTGAAGAACGACTCTTCCCATTGAGTCACCCGCTCCAGGGACTCGTTGTTGTCCAGAGAAGGCCTTGACGTTATATAATAACCATGGCCGACATGATGCTTTCTGCCCTGGAGAATGGAAAGCCACGAAGCAGAGTCTTCTTTGCGGACCATGTCCGCCTTTGTCATGACACCACTATCGCAATAATTAGCATGGTATTCCCATCACCAATGCTTGGGAGCAAGCCACACGGGGCCACTTACACTGTTCTTATTTGCGCCCTGGCCTCCCGTATCAGGCCAAGTGATATCGACGTCTCCGGGTCATTATTCATGGGCAGAGCCCATAGAATGATGGCCGTCTCCCTCTTGATATACTCTCTGGCCAGATTTTTGACCACCTGGACGAGATACTCATCTTCCTCCTGTGCAGGCGTGGAAAAGACTCCCGGCAGATCATAGAAGCTCAGATCCGGATAACTGGGTCCTTTCATCTCCAGTGCTACAATGTTGGGCGAGAATTGTGCACGAGTATTGTCTGCAGCTTCTTGGAGTGTGTGCTCCCGAGCATAAGCTCCTTCTCCTGGGACGTACAGCTGGGCGTTCTCGTGGTTGAGAATGGCGATTTGGGCCCACCGAAGGACATCTTCTATCTTGTGACGCTCCTCGAAGTCGATCGTCTTGAAGTGCTGAACATCCTTGTGACCCTTCTTCACCCACGGGGGGAACGGGTTGCTTGCCCTCACGTCGCTTTTCTTGATTCGGCCTTCAGGGAGTTGGAAGTCGTAATCATGCTGTAAGCTGACCGTGCAAGACCAACGGTCATGGCGGCTGAGGCGAATGTGAATGGGACAGCGGGTGCAAACGCCACCACTGCGAGGTAGATCGAGCTCTGCCAGACCCGACATCAAGCTCGACTTGCCGGCGGACTGATCACCGACCATGACCAGCTCCGGAAGCTTGGCCCACTGCTGGATACCTAGCTGCTGTAGTTCGGCAAGAACGTCATTGCAGTCCTTGACCCTCGAGGCGAGGCCGTTGAAGGACTGATGGGTGAAACTCTGCTGTACCTGCGTGTCACCAGTCTGAGAAGACGGCGTGCTCCTACGATGATCGCTGTGATTCACCCCGCCATGAAGAGTTCTCAGCTCCATAAGCTGGGGAGTATCGTGTGTAGACTCGGACTGCATATCGTCACTGCGGTGCGCGAGGTTGGCAGGATGAGCTGCTGCGCGTGTATCGGCGCTGGCTGCATAGAGGGTCAGTCGTCTGATGAAGTGATGAGCGGGAGGAAACTTACGAGCGTGTGAGCGGGAGAACGATTGGCCTCCGTGAGTTGAAGGAGGAGCGGGAGGTGCCATTTGACCATTTGTACCCGTTGGAGGTGATTGACTCTCAGCGCGTGATGGAGCACGAGATGGCTTGGGCTCGTCCTGGGGCTCCTGCTTAATTCGCCTGCTGCGTGGAGCCGGCATCTTGCATGTGTGCAATTGGCAAAACTGTTATGAGGGTCAGCATGTAACAGTCGAGACTTATACTCTGGCAAGGTGGTAAAAAAATACCTGCCGACCAGAAATGGGGTTTTGCTTCCTAACGGCCAACGCGGGCGGGAGTGGAAATGCGGATTTCTTCTGGGTTCTGTCCAATTTTCTTCTGCGACCAAACCCAGGCAGCTCTTGTGATGAACTCTTTGTGATGGCTGCAATGATATGCAACCCAGGACTCGAACTCGAGAAGAAGAAAGGAGCAGTATGCGCGAGGATGCCGATTGTGACCTCGAACAATCTCGAAAAGTGTTACTGTTTGCTAGACGCGGTCAGCAGAATTGGCTGAAACTACTAACAATCCCCATCTGAGGTCGAGGGCAGTCCGCGTTTGGTGTTGGAAACCAGGCGCTTAAAATCTGGGGGGCTGGTTGCCTAGGGACCTGGTGCCTGTGGGGACGCTTGACCAGACTAAACAATAATTCACGTTTGGCTGTACAAATTTGTACTGCAAAACGTGAATGATTTTGTGACCAGGAAATTTCCTTTTTACCCATGCCCAGCAATTGGACGTTGGCCCCGGAAACAAGGTATTGTCTTGCAGTAGACATAGGAGGGGGTTAAGGCAACTGCACCAATAATACGTCAAGGAGCTGGACAATCTGAAAAAATGCCCCTTGTCCCAGCACATGAGATTTTGCTTTTACTACTCCTTTCCGGGTCTATTGCTTGGGCAGCGTTTCGGCACTTGCACAACGGTGACGGTGAACATGATGGTGTGCCATGGCCGTTCTCCTCATAGAATTTAGGTAATTGCAAAGCATGTTGGTTCACAGAGTTGTGAGTAGATGTGCGCAGATATTGAGATTCGCAGATCATGTTGTACGTACTGTTTACTCCGTACTTAAAATTACAAGGATGGAACAGAACATTGGAACATCAGATAGCTAACGCAAGGCACACTGCAAACAAACCATTCCTTCTCTCAAGATCGTTCAAATCAAAATCAAAGGAGGTCAAAGGACAGCTTACGTAAGGACACTCGTATACTTCGCAGACTGGCAACCAGATGGTGGCCCGAAAGTGCGATATCCAGAAACGTTATATTTTCCAATGTGTAGAATTAGAGAGAATTTGAATGGACCAAGAGAGATATTGGCTCTTTGTTTCAAAAGATGCCAATCAGTCAACTATGATCCAGTCAGTTGGGAGTTAGTCGTGAGGAGGCAAATCATTCAACCCATACGCACCACTCAGCCGTCTCCCCAGGATTGGGCCTTCTTCCTCGTCTCGTACTCGGTGCCATCCTCTCGCGTCTCTATCATCCAGCTCGGTGCCAGGTGTGGGATACGGAGTGTCGCAGTCCCTGCTCGTCAGGCGTGGCCAATATCTCCGGTAGCTCCAGAAACCGATAATCATGCCCAAGAGCGACCCGGTGCAAACATCGTACACGTCGTGCCTGTAGTCTTGGCAACGGCTGATAGCGATCATTGCCGCGCCTACCAGGGGCGTCAGAGCGACCAGCGCCCGGGCCAAATCCTTCTTGTCTTTAAATATTCTCAACTGCCCTGCCAGGAAGAGAGCCGTATAGCCCAGCCCAGCGAAACTGAAGCTCGAGTGGCCCGAGGGAAACGACCGCCAGCCATCGTGCAGTACGTGGTGGTCCGTCTGCGTGCACACGTCGATCGTGACCAGCGTGTCCCTCGGCGTGTCAATTCTCGGCTTGCATCTCGCGATCAGATCCGGCCGTGGCCTTCCCACCATATTCTTGACAATATCCGTCAGGAAGCTCGTGAGAATGACAGCGATTGCCAGCCCGAGGATCGTCGAGTGATGTTTGTGGAATGATGCTCTGGTCGCACCATTGATGATGACGACGAAGAACAGCGGTATCACGGCTGCGTAGATGATGCCCATGGTGACGGGCACTCGTTCCTGCTCGGCATGCGGGAATGCGATTCGCAAATCGTTGACGTAGAACATTCGATGGAAGGGCTCGACCAGGAACTGTATCAGGAGGTAGGCTGTCAAAAGGCCAGCGAAGCCAAGATAGTCGGGCGCATAGGAGTGCTATATCCGATTCCGCATCAGTATTTGGATTGGACTCGACTTCACGATTTGCGACCACGGCGCAATGTGCTCAGTGGCGGGGAGTGTTTGCCCAGAATGACTTCATTCAGCAAGAGGGCTCTGGATGACAACGTACAGTCCAGAACCTGGCGACGGCATTCAGGATGCCTCCGCCCTCGGCATTGCCATTGTTTCCAGATCGCGGAGCCATCATGGAAAGTCACCGGCCACGAAGGTTCCTAAAAACATTCCACAGCATCGCTTTCTTCGAGTTTCAAGGTTGCAGCTGTAGGTTATGCTGGCGCGTTCAGCTTTCAGGAGGTCGCGTGGCCAGATGGGCGCTAAGGTTCAGCGGGTCACGCTCATTAAAGATGCATCAGGATGTAACTTGGAGGTTGCGGTAGCGGCAACGGCGCTCTGGCGTAGCTGATAGGCGATAGGTGCTTCAAATTCCCATCTAGAAACAGAACTTGTAAGAATTGACCGAAACGGAAACAGCGCATCACTGCACGTTCCTAAATTCGACTTTTGCTTTTCGCTTTGACAGTTCTCTGCAAATCAAGGTTGAATCACACCAGAAAGGTCTGCACAGCAAGAACATTCTTCGCTCCGATTTTCGGGCTTGTTCTATTGAGTTGGTTATACTGAGTTCCACATCTTACATGTCACCAGTATAATTGGCTTTGCAACAGTTGCATTCGCAAACGAAAAATCGTTCTGTGAATTGATAATTGGTCGATACGGACTTCAAACGCGGGGTGCTACGGTTGTCTTGGTTTTATTCGAGTAGTCTCGCCATCAAGACTGAACCAATGCCTTCAGTTGGCCCTCATCCTTGACATCGTTTTCGACCACCTGTTTCTGTGAGATGCCGTCTTCGGTACGAGTGTACTTGATGAGCGTAGGAATTGCCTTGAGATCCCACTTGGTACGAAATATGCTCTGCGGGCTCTTCCACCTTTTGCCAGTATCAGTCAAGTCAAGGTAGAGATTTTCAAGTCAAGCACTCATTGTGACTGGGTGTTGAAGATTTTCACTTACTGTGGGAGCTGACCAACGCTCACGACGAGAATCTCCTCCGGCCGCTTCTCAAAGTACTTCTGCACAACTGGAATGGCAGCACGCACATCAGGACACCAAGGCTTGCCAGTGGTTGCATCGTTGTCGCAAATGAAGAAAACATAGGCCGAGTCGCCCACATTGGATAGACGGTCTGTCAATCCCTGCCATGAGGACGGCAAGGACGAAGAACTGGTGTTGACGAGAACCATGCTGGGTATGGCGGGGGCAAGACTCGATACTTTCCGGACGGGCGATCGTAAACAGCTCTTGGTATTTCGCTTGAAGTTGCGTCTTGAGAGATTCGTGATATATGAGCGAAGCATTTGTAGAATCACGCAATTCGGTTCTGAAATGATCTGGCATTTTTTGCTGAATATCAAAGGCCTCGTCTATTTGATAGCGGCGCCTGTCAACAGGTCCCGCTTGCTCGGTGCGGGCCGGCGCCATCGACCTGTAATTGCCTAGGTTAGGTCATTTGGTGCAGTCTGTATAAGTGGAAGGAACGATGTCTCTCATTGGCACATAATATGACCAAAATCCAGAATTTCGAGCCTCGTTTGAGGCCATTCATGAAGTGAAAATGATTCAGTGCTACTCGTATTCCCCAGTACTACAGTCAAGCACATCATGGAATAGTTCGAATACTGTACTTCTAGTGAGACATGTGTATGCCCTCATTGCATTTGTTGGTAGATGGTTACGCAGTTGCCAATGTTGATAATCTTCTGCCTATTCCCTCCTCGAACGTTCCTTCTTTGTATTTGGCCATGACTACCAGACTCGATCTATGACCGACAAGCAGCACCTCATGCTTCAAATCTCGGCCAGATTTACCCTCATAACACAGAAACATCGTATTCCTTCGTGAATTCTTATCGTCGTATTTGATATATGTCTCAGAGTAGTCATGCCGGAATATCGAGCACTGGCTCATCTCCAGCCAGTCCAGGAGTCGAGGTATCCTAGCGACATTCTTTTCGAACAGGGTCTCGAGCCCCCACAGAGCCCGACGCCTTCTCCTGATCAGATGCGAAACAGTGTTGACCGGAAGACCAAGAAAAAGGACAAGAACTTTCTCAAGCGACTCGCATTGGGCAAGCATTGGCTAAAACATAAAGCGAGCACCGACGAGCCAAAAGCTAATCCAGAGCACGACACAGTCGACTACCGTGATCGATGGCCAACAGTCACTACCCTTGTGGCAGATCAGTACGATTCACGTTTCTTCCAAGACATTGACGAACGGGATAAGGAGGCGAAGGATGCACAGACGCGTTCCACGAGGGCAAAGGCTCTCGAGGCCGTCGCTGGGCCACTCGACTGGCTTGCTGATCGGCTCGGCAGTGCTTCTGAGCATCTTGGCCGCCAAATCGAGGTTGCCGAAGGTCGCATGCAAGAAAATGGAATCCCGATTTCGAAACAGAAGGGCTCGGGAAGGCCGGGTACCAGTACACACCCATATGACACTGGAGTAGTCGTCAAATCGGCCGGCGCGGATCCAAAGAAAGACCACACACCTTCAGCCCAGGCTTCTGTTGCCGGTCATGATTCAACAAAACGCGACGGTCTGTCGAAACCTCTTGATAGCCCACGAGTTCCTTTCAAAAAGAGACTTCGTCGCCTCAGTGATAGATCAGCCACATCGGATCGACCACCCAAGAAAGCACTCTCTGAGTACGGACAAGCCAACATCGACACTGCCAGCCAGCGTTCGATCAAACAGGACCAGCGATACTTGACATTGCCTTCCGAGGCCACCGAAGACGCAATGCCCCTGGAAGACCGAAAGAAGTGGTAGCGGCATTTCGTAGAATCGACCAGAAAGATGGACTTCCATGGTGCTCTTGCGGCGTCTAAGGCTAGGACCGATCAAGGTCGCAGAGACTCGACTGCGAGCAGCGACGTAGATGTCGCAACCATTCCCAAACCTCGTAAACAATGGAAGCCCGTCAAAGGCCGCCAGGCCAGTACATATCCGGCAGAAGCAGCGCGCGACCAGAATCGGCTCAGTCTCCAAACTGAAGACACCGCGTCTCGATCTCACGGGGACAATGATCAGCCACGCATGCCGCATCCTCTTGTTGAAAAGTCAAAGTTCAAGGGAGGCAGAAGGGCATTATCCAACGAAGGAACACAAATGCCGCCACGGGTCGCCCACGGTTGTGCAAACAACCAACTTCTATGCCCGCATCCTGTACGAAATAGTCCTGGAATGTCATCCTTGAGACCTCGAAGCGGTCTTTCCAGCGGTGTTGCGGACATCCGTACCGCGAGAACGTCGCCAATTTCCGGGCAACGTGGTGTCTCGGCAGTACACGATTTTGCGTCCAAAGAAGCACCCCTTTCCAACGCCCCTTCAACACCGAAAGCGGGATTCCTTGGGCACTGGCTTGGTATGCTGAACAACAAGGCACCGCCCAGTCGAGCAGTGACACCCAGCGAGGACGTTGAAGAGCTCACCCTGGACATACCTACCGAGGAAGTTTTGGCTGCACGCCGACGCAATACAAGCAACATCTCAATTATCTCAACAAGGGTGTCGACGAGAAGTCCTAAAACAGAAAACACCATGTCGTCTGACCATCGTGTATCAATAGAGGGGAATCCTCGCAGACCACCAGCAGCAGGTCAAAAGGGTAGCTGGTTTACAACGAGGCGAAGGTCGTCGCCATCCTCTGTCGGAGCCCAAGGAAAGTCGCTCTCGCCGGGCAAGAATGATTCCAGAATGTCGAGGCGGACTTCGCGCGAGAAAATGAACAAGGGCAAAAGTCGGGACGTAAGCCGGTCCGGCAGCCACATGGGCTAGTATATGTCGTTATCACTGGTACTGATCAGTATAGCCTTCTCCAAACATAGAGTACCTATGAATCAAGCATTTGTACCCATTACTCCGCAAGATCCCTTGAGCCCTGAGAATTGCATGTGCATGATGCTGTTGAGCAATAGCCACCAAAGCACGCATATGATATGACCATGTAGTATTTCAACCATGGCCAAGACTTAGTATACCTACCTCCCCCTCCATATGCCACTGGCTATTGGTTTGAGGCTAGGAATAGAGAGTCGGCCGAAACCAGACTTGCCAGAGTCCGGTAATGCAACCTTTTAGCAATACAGATGCGGTCAGAGGTCCATCCCCGAGGCCAGTTAGCGGCAACGTTCCGCCTCCGCCGCGGATAGGGGGTTTCAAAATTTCGATGGGCACGAAGCCGAAGCCGGCTGCCCACCAGGACTACGATGCTGTCTGGTATCCGTAGCGTCACAACGGGCGGGCAACCACTGTGCAGGTGCGGGCGTGGAGCGGACGTAGAGCGGACATAGCAAGAAAGGCCTCGAGGCTCGAAGGCTGATGCTGCCAATAGGGGCCCCGGGTGGGAACAGGGCGACAAGGTGGGTGGGCCAAGAGCACGTTGTTTTCCACCACGTTTCTCAGTTTCTCGGTCTCTATGCTTGGGCAACCCCGGCAAGCAGGTGTTTCTGTATCGCTGGGTCCTTGTCGCATACCGGGATGTCGTAACCGTCTGGGAGCTTCCACTGGGCTGCTGCTGGCAGTGTTGGTGGCAGCCACAGGCCCCGAGCCCCAAGGCAAGTGTCCAGTGGAGCAGTATGAAAAGCTTCTACCGTTTTGACGCAATGCCGATTTTCATGCGAAGCTCCAGCTTTATTATCGCGGTGTACGATACAACTACCGGAGCAAAAAGATAGTGCGGCCTGTGTGTTGGTGACAGGCCCTCTGCAGAAAGGAATTGACACTAGCCTACCATAGTCCTTTGAACTCAACAATACCTATTTCACGTGAATCAAATGGTATTTGGATATAAAAAATTGGAAAATAAAGCCAATTGGTAGGAGATAATGACCTACACTCTGGATTTATTTATTTTCATTGTTGTTGCTGTAATCTGGGCGTTCAAAGTTGATACTAGGTTAGTCCGAGTGTCAATTCGTTTCTGCAGCGCGCCTGGTGATACAAACAACCTGCCACTACACAATGCGCTGCAGCACTGGCAGATGATGTGCGTCAAAAGGTCGAGATTTTACTGGAGACTCTTTTGCCCATCGGAGCTTCAGCCTTCGATAGCGTTCCTAGGACTTTCCATCCCCCCACCACGATGATGCATTCACAGGCAAGTGGCAGGTCGCCGGTCGCCCCAAAGCTGTGGTCGGTGCAATTATTGGTCTGCCCCTCATCCGCCCGCGGTAGCAGGGGCTAGAAGTATATAGTCCTCTTACTTTTCCTCACTTCCCGACAGCGATTTCTAAATTTTTGCAATAGCAGATTCTCATTTCTGAACTCATACACCATATTTCCAAAGTCCTACACTCTTCCCAAATACCATACAAAAATGTCTTTGGCTGCCGCTCCCGCCCAGTGCTGCACCGTCGGTGTCAAGCATGAGTAAGTTGATAATCCATTTTCCCCCAGCCGCTACGACGTCAGTGCTTCTGCACCTATCCAATCTATCTACCCCGCCAATTCGACGCCTCGGCATTGGAGCTTGCAGCGTATAGCTCTCATGCTGGTCGGAGAGAATTCTCGAAATCCCCGATCTATGAAGATGTCGAGAGACATCGGAGCTCCGGATGACCTCCGTGTAACGATACACAAGACCTCATTTGGCTCGATTTGCTCGCGGCAGGCTCGGCAACTCCAGTTGGAGCTACCAAGCTTTTTCTTGCCCCTCGAAAGCAACACATCCACCAGCACTACCAATAGCTGAAAGACATAAAACACCATGACTGACAAACCCGCAGTGGTCAGCCCACCGGCAAGGACTTCAAGGTCGGCAAGTACGACGCCTACCTGGCCGAGCCCAAGGCCGACAAGGCGCACAAGGACGCCGGCATCCTGTACATCCCCGACGTCATCAGCATCTGGCAGAACAGCAAGCTGATGGCCGACCAATTCGCGGCCAACGGCTACGTCTGCCTCATCATCGACGTCTTCAACGGCGACCCCCTGGACCTGAACCGCTCCGGCGACTTTGACTTCATGGCCTGGCTCACCAAGGGCAGCACCGGCGACAACCCCCACACCAAGGAGTACGTCGACCCCATCGTCGAGGTCGCCATCAAGTACCTCAAGGAGGAGAAGGGCGTCAAGAAGCTCGGCGCCGTCGGATACTGCTTCGGTGCCAAGGTATGTTCCACCCCCAATATCTCCCTACCCCCGGGTGACGCCTTTCTAACACATTCTTCAGTACGTCGCCCGCCACTTCCCCGCCATCTCGGTCGGCTACTTTGCCCACCCGTCGTTCGTCGACGAGGAGGAGCTCGCCGGCTTCAAGGGCCCGCTGTCCATCGCCGCCGCCGAGACGGACGAGATCTTCCCCGCCGAGAACCGCCACAAGGCCGAGCAGATCCTCGCCAAGGGCGGCCACCCCTACCAGATCAGCCTCTACTCGCAGACCGTGCACGGCTTCACCGTCCGCTGCGACACCAGCAAGAAGGTCGAGCGCTTCGCCAAGGAGCAGGCCTTCATCCAGGCCGTCACCTGGTTCGACACCTGGTTGGTCGGCGAGAACTGAATGCGCGGCGGCAGCGCCAGCAGGTTATGAAGAAAAAAAGACAGATACAAATGTTGAAATTAGCGTACCTGGGATTCCCGGGTAGTAGATGAATATTGATGATTTTACGGCAAATGGTTTCTTGCACCTTGATCGGTATTGATTGTGACATTATGCGTTTTATATTCATGACGGCCTCTTAGTTTTCGTCACTGCCCTCTTTGGCAGCTCCCTCATCCAGGATGCCCTTCTCCCTCTCTTTGAGGAGCTGGCTGTGAATGCCCTGCTTGCTAATCTTCATGGCCGCCTCCAGCTCCCGTTCCTCTTCTCTGAGCGCAGCCCGGCCGTGCTCGAGCTGCCGTCTCTGCTTCCTCTTCTCCTCGGCGACCTGCCTCTCTCTTTCCGCCAACGCTCTTTCTCGCTTGTTCCTATCGTCCCTTGCCTTTTGGGCTGCTTCGTCTTCCGCGGCCTCGCCCTCTTCCAGTGGCGGCGGCAGCGTCTCAATGTACGCCAAGATCAACGGGTCTCGCGTCTTGCTGTCCAGGGAGACGTATCTGACATCCGCCAATACCTGGCTTGGCAGGTTCTCCAGCATGGTCTTGTTGTTCAGGTGTTTCGTAGGGACGCTCTTGAGCAGGGCGGTCAGGTCCTTCTTGAGCGTGTCGATTGGCATCTTTAACCGGCTGATGTACTCGCGGTACAACTTCTCTCGATCCCGGTCGTGTAGCGACGTATCCCTTAGGGGTTCTTCTTTCCTGTACTTGCGCTTGAACTCGGGCCAGTAGAGCTTCGGGTTCGCCTTTTCCTTCAGGAACGCGAGATATGGTATCCGGGGGTCCTTCTTCTCCTCCCTCTGCCTGCGCTCCTTGATGACCTGAATCTGCGCCCGCGACCACTCTTCCCAGACGTCCTTGCGGCTCTTCATGTTCGGGAGCACAGTATACCGCGGATCGTCGACGATCTTGCCGTCCTCCAGTAGCTTGTCCCAGGTCGAGAACGGGCTGATGTTGTAGTCGCTCAGCATATCCTTGAACAGCTCCCGCGCGTCCTCGTCGGACAGGGAGAAGCCCTCGGCGCCCTCGGGCCACGTCGAGGGGTCGGTGCCATCGTCGTACTCGCCGGCCTCGAGGCCGTAGTCTGCCCCCATGGCCTGCAGCTGGAACGCAATGTCGTCCTCGGTGAACTCTGCGGGGAGGTCGTCCATCGGCTCGTCGGTGCGCTGGCGCTTCGTGGGGTGGTCGTCGTCTCCTTCGGCTCCCTCTTCGCCCTCGGCGCCCTCGTCGTCTGTCACCTCGACTTCTTCGTAGTCTGATCCGAGCTCCTCCTGCTCTTCCTCCTCTACCTCCTCGTCGTGCATTTCGACATCTCCTACAGCCGCTGACGCTGTGTTTGCTACAACCGGCGCGTCGTCTGACTCCCCAGCTTCGGCCCGGGCAGCCTGGTCGGCCTTTTCCTTCGCGCTTCGTATGTCCAGCTCAATTATGCCCTTCATCAGCTTTTCGGGTATCCGCCAGTAGCTCGCGTTCTTCTCGGGATGGTACGCGAACCGCCGGCCGTACTTGGTGTATACGAGGGTCCACGGCTCAAAGCCGGGGATGACCACACTGGACTTGGGCTTGTCCCGCGGCTCGGGCTTGGGCCGGTCGCCGCCACCCCGGTGTCCTCCTCTGCCAGGCCCGCCGGCAGCATCGCCGCGCCCAGCCGGCCGTTGCGGCTGCGGTCCATACTGCGCGAGGAACGCGTTGGCCGCCGACGGATCAGCCAGCGAGCCCGCGGCAGAGTACTGGCGGAAGCTTGCCCGTGGGTCCTGGGCAACATGCGGTAGGGACGAGGGAGCGGGCGGCGGCGGCGGCGGGGTGGTGTTGATCTCGGCGCCTGGCCTCTTGTAGGTCGACTCTTTCGTGGCGGCATTGTAGAAGTAGGTATGGCCTGTAGGGGCCTTGTGCTCTGTCCATCCCGGGGCCAGGGGCGGCGGAGCATGCGCCGACGGCTTGTATGTTGATTTGAGCATGGAGACTGCAGAGGAGGCGTGCAGCGAAGTGCGCAGGTTGTTGTTTGGTGTCTCGCGGTTCACAAATCTTGGTCTCGGTTGCGACCTTGCGGCGGGAATGTTTTTTTCGGAGCTCACCAGCACAGCAACCAGAACCTGGAGCTCAACTGTAGCGCGGAAACGGCCCGCTACTGCTACCTTAGTGGGCTTGCGCCGTGCAGTGAGCTCTGTCATAGTGGGGGTTTCAATGCACCCAGTTGACAGACAGCGCTTCAATACCTGACATGGATAGAGAAGAGGAAGGCTGTGAATTATGATCCGTTCTTTTTTTTTAATATTGTGAATTCTCGTTCTTATTTGATCAAGATATCTATCTACATATTCGGTTGTCTTTCAAGACAAACTTCTCGCTGTGCATTGTCATCTCTGGTGATGTGCCTTCCTAAGGTAAGCACTTTCTGGTATCGATTGGTGGTTGTAACCAATTCCGAGTTCCCTCCTGTCCCCCAACATCTTTGTTGTAACGTTTCTTGGTATAATATAAAAACACAAACTCCAACAACTCCAATCAGCAAATTTCCATCCTTCCCATCTCTTCCGGTGGTTCCACAGAAGAAATGGTCTCTGCGCCAGTTTGTTTCCTGACTACAGTGGCTTTCCCAGTTCACGAGTCTTGGGTGCCAGCTGCTGGTTGAACATGGCCTCGAACCATTTCCTGTTTGGCGGCCGCCATCTCCCGACTCCGCTCAAGCAGTGCTCCTGGTCTTGGTCGATATTTATCCACACCAGCGGGACGCTGTTGTGTATCTTGCCGTGGACCACAAAGTCTCCTAGGGCCTCGGGGAACCTCACGGGGTCCTTGACAAGCACTGGCTGGTATGCTGGAATGAGCAGATGCATCTTGACTCTGCGCTTGCTCTTGCCGCCGTTCCCGGCCTTGCGAGCGGCCCTGTCCGAGTACTCCCGGGCGGCGAGCATGTACACGATGGCCGCGTCGAGCTGGCTGCTGTGGCCGCAGAACCGACGGTGGAGTCCCTTTTCCTTGACGAGTCGGTGAAAGCCAGGCGTCCACAGTGTGTCTGGGTGATAGACGAAGAACCAATTCGAGACCTCGTCCGTGTCTGGGTAGTTGTGCAGGGCCTCCTCGACAATGTCATAGACGGCCTGCGGGAACTTCTCGATCGACATCAAGGCCGTCTGGGCTTGAATAGTATCGTTCATATTGTTGAGGTGCGTTGCAATGAGCTGCAGCGCCCTGGTGCCCTGAAAGGTCACAACCAGGTTGCCGACGGTGCCTAATTGCGCTGCGATTTGGCTGAACGATACGGCGACTTTTGTGCTGTCGCAGATGGACTTTGCCATGACCTGGAATATGGGAATGGTCTCGTTGATGATGCTGATGGCCTTTGGGATGCTGTCAACGTCCTGCGTTGCTTTCCACAAGTGGGAGCCGGCCTCGATCATCTTGACCACGGACATGGACCCGGATCCAAGTCTGATCATCTTGCCTCCAGGGCGCTGCGATGAGCTGAGAGTCCTGACCAACTGTTCCATGGTGTTTTTGTCACCCGGTTTCCGGATGTGGTGTAAGTGGGTGTATGCAGTGTTTTGAAGATTTGGGATGAATGAAACAAACGGGCTCCTGTCCCGCAGACAATGGGCAGCATCTCGAGCACTGATATCAGCCAGCGCCGAGTGAGCCCAGACTGTTTTGAACGACAACGGCCATCGTCAGTTGCGCTTGGCCATGGCTCATATTCCAGCCATGCAACGGGTTGGGAGTTTGATGCGTTGTCGTGTGGCACCAACCCAAGGCGACCAATCACGGGTGTCTCCCAGCGCCCATGGACTCCATTTCCGGCGATAAAGGGACCGGGTTCGTGGAGGATAGGGGAATGCATCTCTCCTGCTCCATCGCTGCCAAATGGCGGTATAGGATTCGTCCCTGTCGAATGCTTGTTCTCTCGAAATTCGCCGATTCATGCGCGTTCCTGAGCTCCAGTCCACGCTGTCCACGGTAGCAGCACAAGCAGCGCTACTCATTCGTCCGGTGCCGTCCTAGGAGCCCTCACTTCTCCGCAACACTTCCAAGGCACAAGGTACGGAGTACAGAGCGGCCCAGAAAACCCCCTCAAGGACCCTCAACTCCCCATACTATCAACCCACAACTCCAGGTGAGGGAAAACATGGCAGCCATGGCAAGTTTGTTTGAAGTTTCCACCAGTCGAGCACGGGATGGAGAATGATAGGTACGCCTGGCACGCTGCCAACTCGCGCTTATTAGTCTATCGCGAGCACCTTATCCAGGCTTATCAGTGACAAGCATGGCCCTGTTTAGCGACGTCCGGTACGCCCCGGAATGGCCGCAACATTGACGGTCCAATGACTCTAGAAGCCCATGGAAGCAAAGGTCACAATAGAAGGCCAACCAACATCAATGCCTCGACGGGTGATCGCAGGTGTCCTACGGGGAAAAAAAGCATGACGTTTGAAGAGTGTTCACCTTTTGCGATGAACTCGTCATCGGGACCTGACAGCTGAGCAACGGTAGATGGGATGAGATTTGGAACCTCCCATGTGCTTGACTTGGCGAATACGGATGGCCCATCCCAAACAGGAAAGTCCTAATACAATGATTGGACATGAGTTCTTACCGTCTTGATTAAGCTTCGATCGCCGCTACCCTTGATAATCTACAGATGAATTAGCCTACAGGGACCTTCCGAAATGGTGTCTGAATCGCAGCAAAAGTCAGGTCTGCAATGTGACCGTCGTTTTCTCTAAGACAATGGTACGGCGTACCAAGATTTGCCATGGCGATCCTCTGAACAAAAAGCTGCCCGGTCGCAGAAAACTCCCAAGCCTCTGGGCGTGAGCACTCTCGAGTCTTGGCTGCCATCCCGCGAAACGACAGTCTCTCAGCATGCAGCAATCACTATTACTCGCTCTTGGCCTCCCGGCTGTGAGCGCCGCCGCCGTCGCCTCGAGCCAGAAGTCGGGCTACAGCGGACCACTGTTCACCCGCAGCGGCATCTCCATCGCCGAGGCGCCGGCGGAGGGCCTGATTCAGCTGGGCCAGAATCCCAAGCCCGACCACCTCCGAAGCCCGGTGCGCGAACGCATCGCGGCCAAGACGCTCGGCAAGCGTGCTGGGACGGGCAATCAGACGGTCAATACCCTCTTCAGCGGTGTCTACCCGACCGTCAACCTCACGTGGGGCAACACGGATGGGTCGCCAGGACAACAGTTCATCAGCTTCATCGACACTGGAAGCGCCGACTCGTGGGTGGTCTCCAGCGATCTGCAATGCGTCGACATTGAGACCAAGGTGCCCCTCAGCCAGGACGCCTGCGGGTTCGGTCCGCTGTACGACTCCTCCAAAGGCTCGTTCACCAACATTACCGATGAGTCCTTCTCCATCAGCTACTTCCCCGAGGGTGAGACCCTCAAGGGCGACATGGGGTATGCGCCCATCACTCTCGGCGGCCTGACAGTGCCCAAGCAGCAGGTGGCTCTCGTCAACTATGCGGCATGGATTGGCGACGATTCATCCTCGGGTCTGCTCGGCCTCGGATACCCTGCCATCACCTCTGGTCGCAACCGGACGAGTGGTAGATACGTCGAGTACGATCCTCTCTTCACCACGATGATCAAGGACAATGTCGTCTCGGATGGCATCTTCACCTTGGTCATTGACCGTGTGCCCCAGGGAACCTCGCCCCTGGCACCTGCAGGTCTGATGGCCCTCGGTGGATTTGTACCCGACACGTACTACGAGGCTCCCATCACCAGCGTGGATATCGTCAAAGACGGCTCTGAGTATACCTGGTACAACGTGGACGCCAAGATCAAGTACGGCTCCAACGGTTCCGTCACGGACTTTGCGACGTCGGCCTCCTTCGAGACCATTGTCGACAGCGGAACTGCGCCCAACTTCATCCCGACGGCGGCAACCAAGGCGCTCAACGCACTGTTCGACCCACCGGCCGTGTATAATTCGACGCTCGACTACTATACCGTGGACTGCGACGCCACGGCACCGTACGCTGCCTATGTCATTGACGGGGTGGAGATGCCCATGGACCCTCAGGACATGATCGTACGCAGCCTCAACGGGCTTCCCGGCTATGAGGACGTGTGCTTCAGTGCCTTTGCTGATGGTGGCCCCAATACTGCCGGCGCCAGCTTCATCATTGGCGCTGTATGGCAGAGAAACTATGTTGTTGGTTACGACGTGACAAACAGCTTGATGCACTTTGCCAAGAGGAAGCCTTACTGAGCATAACGCTGTCGAAATGTTTTGGATACCACGTTGGATAGCAGAATTGTATGATCGAATGCGAGTTGGACTATGAGTAAAGTATAGCCTGTAAATCAGAATTTGTACAAGTAGGACATTATCAGTATTCGTTGCAATCAAAAATAGGAAAAAGTTGGCAAGTCGTGGCCTTATCACTCGCGATCGATTTCTGTCAATTATCTCAGTGTTATCGTATGCGATTCTATACTCGAATATTGGCCCGAGTTACCAGAACTTGAGAAGTGACGTGAACGCAGTAAACATGGCGGGCGACTTGTTTCCCGCATTAGCTGTAACTTTGTGTCAAGTCGGGAGGCCTCATTTGCACTTTAGGTATGTTTGTCTTATTTTGAGCTCATCTACAGCTTTTCCAAGTCAAAAGCCCCATCCTGCTCTACTGTCTCCCATATATCATTCAACGTACCCTGGCTCCTCTTGACGAACTGGCCGTAGCCCTTTGGTCCCACGATGCCTTCACCGTCCCGATCCCATACGACCTTGCCGCGAATGATGGTATACCGGGGCCAGTTATTTACTTTGCGACCCTCGTACGGCGTATAGTCTACATCGTGATGGAGCATGCTGTTGGTGACCTCGAGGCCCTCCAGCTTGCCCTCGGGGTACCAAATCACCAAATCGGCGTCGGACACGCCGGGGATCATGCTGCCCTTTTTGGGGTACAGGCCGTACAGCTTGGCGGCGTTGGTGCTGGTGACCTCGACGAACTTGGTCAGGGCGAGCCTCCTGGCGGAGAAGGCGAGCGGCATCCGCGTCTCGACGCCGGGCAGCCCGTTGGGGATGTAGCGGAACTTGCCGACGGGGTGCTCCTCGGTGACGCACGTCTTCTTGCCGGTGACGGCGTCGTCGAAGCGGAAGGGGCAGTGGTCGGAGCTCAGCAGGGCAAAGGTGCCGTTGCGCAGGCCCGTCCAGATCTGCGACTGGTCCGCGGCGTTGCGCGGCGGCGGCGAGCACACGCACTTGGCGCCCTCGAAGCCCGGCCGGTCCAGGTCGTCGCGCGTCAGGAACAGGTACTGCGGGCACGTCTCGGCGAAGATGGGCTGGCCGGCCGTCTGCGCCTGGCGGATGCGCAGGGCCGCGGCCGGGTCGCTGACGTGCACGAGCAGGATGGGCGTGTTGGCGATGAGCGAGGACAGCGCGATGGCGCGGTTCGTCGCCTCGGACTCGAGCACGGGCGGCCGCGAGTTGGCGTGGTACCTCGGCGCCAGCTTGCCGGCCGCCTCGAGCTGGTCCGTCAGCCACTCGAGCACGTCGCCGTTCTCGGCGTGGATCATGGTCAGGATGTGCCGCTGGCGCGCGGCCAGCAGGATGGACAGGATCTCGCTGTCGCGCAGCTGCAGCGCCGTGTACGTCATGTAGATCTTGAGCGACGTGATGCCCTCCGAGTCTACCAGCCGGTCGAACTCGGACAGCGCCCGGGGCCCCGGGTTCGACACGAGCAGGTGGAAGCCGTAGTCGCAGTAGCAGTTGTCCCGGGCCAGCTTGTGCGTGTTCTCCAGCGCCTGCAGCAGTGAGTCCTGGCTCTTCTGCTGGGGAGCAAAGGCGACGATGGTCGTGTTTCCTCCGGCGACGGCGGATCGCGTGCCCGTCTCATAGCTGTCTGCAGACGATCCCTTGCCGAACATGCTGGGCTCCTGCAGGTGCACATGGCAGTCTATTCCGCCGGGCTGTCAAACAGTGTAAGTCGTCTATCTTGGGATGGGAACCGGACGGGAGTGTAAATACCATGACATATCCGCCCTCGGCATCAATCAGCCTCTTGGTTTTTGCGTCCTTCAGAGACCCCGATGGTGCTAGGAGGACGATTTTCTCGTCCCGGATGGCCACATCGTATGGCGACACATCCGCCGCTGTGACGCAGACGGCGTTGGTGATGACCAAATCGTACTCGGCCATTTCGTCTTGGAGTTTGGCGGCCAAGAGACAAAATTAATGATAAAGAAAATGATCTCCAAAAAGTTAATGAAGTCCATCTTCTCTCATCTGTACAGCTACATTTGGAAGGTCTTATTGCCATTTCCAACTCGGCGGCGCCTACCCGCGAATAGGCGGGATTGGCGCCGACGCGCCGTTATCGACAGGCATCTCGGCGCTGTTCCGGGGCTATCCAGTAGTCAATCAGTTCAGTCCTCGAGTCAGCAAACGCTCCCAGATAAAGTCGCGGGGTTTCTCCAAAGATAAGAGTATCCATTGGCAATAGTCATACTACTCAGTCTCGCCAAATAGTCAACTATCATAAGCCAATGAGAATCCCCCGAATTATAGACTTAAATACCAACAGATCTGCCTCTTCATCCCTCAAAATCTGGAGGTCCTTCGAGTTTGGCTAGTGGACGCCCCCACAAACCCCCAGCACCTGGGGAAGCTCGAAACCGGAATATAGTCGGCAGTTGGCTCCCGACCTTTGAGACGACCCGGACCCCTCTGATTGCTTGATTCCTTGCTCCCATACAGTATAATGGAATCAAGCTTTCCTGCTGGTCTGGGCGACTATACCTGCGCAAATCGTCGACTCGAATGGGATCACTCATACCTCATGCACGACGTCTCATTCGGTAGCTTCCGAAACCCCGGAGACTATGGCCTCGCTCGTAGGTTGAGTCCGATCGTGAGGCGTTCTGCACGTATCGTATACGATATATGTATGGTCTCGCGACCAGAAGTCCCAACTCCTTCTTCCGGGGGCACGATCCCTTTATGAAGACAATCTTCGACATGTACGACCGTCGGAAGCCATCCGCATCACTGATACTGGACCAATGAGCCGCGCGGCCTTTTATACTGATTGTCCTCCTGCACCATGTCGCTCTTATCTTGGTCTATCTTGGCAAACCACCATCCCCTGTGCAGCTATGCAGATACAACGCCATCTTTGCGGTTTTCAGACGTCGCTCGGCCAGGAAACCAGGAGCAACGTTACGAGATAGCACGAAATATTGCATGATGGATGGGGTTTGAGCGTTCGTGGCCTCCCTGTCCGTTGGCCGAGGAAAAAGCTGGCAATGGCGCAATAGCAGTAGGGAAATCGCCATTCACACCAGGATGTTCTCGTCCAGGGTGTTCACTCCACTTTCTTAGACCGCGGTTCGAGACTCCAGAGATCGAGAAGGCAAAGTGTTCCCAGACAAAATAAAACGTTTGTGGCTGCCGCTCTTTACGAAGTTTGTATTCATTTGTTTCGACCTTCCATTTCTGGGATCTCGATACTTCTATTGAGAATGCAAGCGCGGACCGCGTCAAGATAATCCGGTCTTTATATCAGGGACCAAGTGTTGGCTTGACAGTTCTTCTGGTGATCTTTTGGCTAAAGAAGCTGTCTGTGAGCGGTCTAATCATTTCGAAAGTCCAAACAACGCAGCAGTAATCGTTCGCCATGTGTAAGTTATATCTCGGGAAAACTACGATCCAACCATCACTGACTCGTTATTGCTGTGTTAGCCGAGAACACGGCAGAAAACGTGATCGGACTGACGCTCCAGAAGGTCGTGGAGCCGGACTCTGACCAAGGACTTCATCCCGCCAGTACTCGGGCCAACCAGACCGAGAAGTCTGGTGCTGTGCCATCTGTCCATGATGATACCGGAGTAGAGTCTCAGACCGGCTCGACCCATGACCATGCTCGAGTGATCGACCCGGCCGACTACCCGGCACCGACCGAGGAAGAGCGTTCGACGCTGCGCAAGGTTCACGACTCGATTCCCCTGATCTCCTGGTCGCTCTGCTTCGTCGAGATGTCTGAGCGAGCCTCCTACTACGGTGTCAAGGCGGCCTTCAACAACTATCTCCAGTTTCCCTTGCCCGAGGGCGGCCCTGGCACCGGTGCTATTAATCCTGACAACCCCAATGGCCATGCCGGTGCGCTGAACCTTGGTCTGCAAAAGGCCTCTGCGATCGGCCTCATCTTCACCTTTCTGGCCTACGTCGTTCCCATCTTTGGCGCGTGGATCGCAGACGTCAAGATTGGCAGATACCAGGCCATCGTCTGGGGTGTCATTATTGGCGGCGTCGCGCACGTCATCATGGTCGGAGGCGCTGCGCCAGCTCTTCTCCAGGCCGGCAAGGGACTTGCGCCGTTCTTGGTCAGCTACCTCATGCTGGCCATCGGTGCTGGTATCTTCAAGCCCAACGTCGCGCCGACCGTCATTGATCAGTACAAGTACCAGAAGGAGTACACCAAGGTGCTCAAGTCGGGCGAGAAGGTCCTCGTCGATCCCGAGACGACCGTGAGCCACATCATGCTCATCTTCTACGGCTTTGTCAATGTCGGCGCCTTTTTCTCCATCGCGGTCGTATATATCGAGAAGTACCACAGCTTCTGGCTCGCCTACCTCGTGCCGGGCATTGTCTACTTC
Source organism: Pestalotiopsis sp. JCM 9685 (assembly GCA_001599175.1). NCBI lineage: Eukaryota > Fungi > Ascomycota > Sordariomycetes > Amphisphaeriales > Sporocadaceae > Pestalotiopsis > Pestalotiopsis sp. JCM 9685. The sequence continues at coordinate 3,789,008 of BCGF01000005.1, read as the reverse complement.
CTGCTCCCCGTCCTGTTGGCCTTGACCTACAAGCGCACGGTCAGGACGCCGCCCCAGGGCTCGGACTTGAACCGCTTTGTAAAGATCACCTTGCTCGCCCTCAAGTCAAGCAAGGGCAATATTTTTGCCAAGAACTTCTGGTCCAACGTCGCTCCCTCGACCCTCACCGAGCGCGGCGTAGAGGTCGGTTTCTCGGAAAAAGACGTGGACGACGCGAAGCGTACCTGGCAGGCCGTTCAGATCTTCTTGTATGTTCCCATCTGGACTCTCAATGATGGCGGCGTCGGCAGCGTCCTGAGCAACCAGGGCGCGGCCATGACCTCGGACGGTGCGCCCAACGATCTCCTGGGCCATTTCAACCCCCTGGTCATCATCTTCTTTGCCCCGTTCATGGCAGAGATCGTCTATCCCTTCCTCAAGCGCAAGAATATCAAGTTTGGCAGAATTAGCCGAATGACGTTTGGCTTCGTCTTGACCATCATTTCCTCCGTCATTGGTGCGATTGTGCAGTGGAAAGTCTACGAGACGAGTCCTTGGTAAGTCGGAACTACAAACTCTCTGCTTCTCTACCTTGGCTCACAACTAATACAATTTACCAGCGGCTATTACGCCAGCGACTGCGACGGCGTGTCGCCCATCTCGATCTGGTGGCAGGTGCCCAACGTGGCGCTCGGCGCCATGTCCGAGATCTTCGTCAACGTGACGGCCTACGAGCTCGCCTACGCCCGCGCCCCGGCCAACATGCGGTCGACCGTCGTCGCCCTGTTCCTGTTCATGACGGCCCTGAGCTCCGCGCTCGGCGAGATCCTGATCCCGGCCATCGCCGACCCGACCCTCGTCTGGGCCTGGGCCGCGCCCGGCATCGCGCTCTTCGTCCAGACCATCATCTTCTACTGGAGGCACCGCTCCATGAACGAGGACGTCTTCATGACTCAGGAGGAGGACTTTGAGCAGAAAGTTCACGAGGAGAAGACCATTATTGATTCAAAGGAGGAGTAGCAGGTCGAGGAAACAGGGTCAGACTAGGTATCATGTGATAGATGACTCCGAGAACGAGTGATACGTCAATGGTGTAATTCAAGGCCAGAGTCTATCGGATAATTCACTATTAATATCTCATGACCAATCGTGGCCTTTTCATTTCTGAAAAAAAATTCAAATAACCACGGTTTCGAACCCGCAAAAAGATGTGTCGAGGGCGTTGTCGATACCCTCTGGTACGACCAACTGACTAGCTTGTCTTTTATTGCAAAATGATTATCTGACTCGAGGTAAAACAGGATTAAAAATAAATACCATGAGGTTTCGAACCCCAAAAGTCGAGGGCCTCAAGAACGTTGGTTCTTGCGGCACTCGGAGAGAGAGAGAGATTTGAGATTTCTTTTTGGATAACAATATTTTTAGGAGCGGAGCGGTACCACTACACCACTGTGTCCTGTGGTGTAGTGTTATTTGTGTCTGGGTTTATTTGGATATATAAGGGGCTTCCAGGAACGTTGTGAATGTGCGAGAAGGTTGTAAGGTTTGTATTCGGCGCCTCAGGTTTGTGCCACTCCCCGAAAAGCTACGTACACGCAGTACCGCAGCCATGCTGGCATCGGACGCTACCTAAATTGATTTGTTCATGCCATTGAGTATGTGCCAGAAACTGCGACAACAAATTACGAAATTCTTTTGTAAAAGTGCTCCTGACGATTGACGAAAAGCAAATCGCCTTGTGTATAACTCATTGATTTGTGAAAGTCCGGAGCATTGCTTGTTTGAGATCTGCAGATGACCACTTGCCAAGCTGTGTGCTACCAATACACTTTCAAAGTAACGATAGACTTGACGTGCAAGAAACAAGAGCCGAAGGCTCCAAGAAATAATAGGTCCTGAACATATTAAGAGATCCCCAGTCACGCATTTTCCCGGACCCTGGCTGCGCTCTTGTGCCAAATATGGCTGGCCAATCGCGAGGCGACTAGGACCGCGGATAATATGAAGGAGTATATTGGCAAGTTTGTCCCCGCAGGCAATCCGACTGATTGCCTCTTTGGGAATGACGACGGCGACATGTGCCGCGACGCATATTTGGGAGTTCTGTATTTGCCGGCGTTGCTTCGATGACATCGTACATCCTTTCATGCGAAGGATATATATCAACAACGGCCTTGCGCGAAATGTCGCGGTACGTTCGAGGTTGTCTCGCCGCTTATCCATTTCATAATCGAGCGCGTAAAAAAGAAGAAGCTAGAAAATGATTTTCCTCAGTACTTTACTCTACCTAGTAGCCTGGCTGTGCATTGGTAAGCAATCACTGCAGATCACTGAGATGAACTAAGCCGACAAGTCGTGATAGACCATGCAGTGGCCGACATCCAGGCTCTGCCGGTCCCGACGACCTGCAGCGGCGTGGCTGCCATGAGATTCCAGTACAAGCTAGCTTCGGGGTGGTCGGTGACAAAGATCGCCGGCAATCTGAAGCAAGTCAGGACCATCGTCTTCGACCCGCTAGGAAACATGCTCGTGGCCGAGGCCACCAAGGGCATCTCTGTGCACCAATGGGGCTCCAACGGTTGCATCAACAGCAGCTCGACCTTGATCTCATTGACCTCTCTCAACCACGGTCTGTCGCTCACTCCCGACGGCACCACCCTGTACGCCAGCAGCGAGACGACGGTCTACTCTTGGACTTACAACCCGGCCACGCGCGCCGTGTCCAACCAGAAGACGGTCGTCAAGGGCATGGATACGGGCATCCACTCGACGCGCAATGTGCTCGTCGTGCCGTCGCAGCCCAACATGGTGCTCGTCCAGGTCGGGAGCAACCAGAACATGGACACGGCCGCGGCGAACAAGGCGACCGGCCGTGCCATCATCAAGATCTTTGACATGAGCCAGGCGCCTTCCGCTGGATACACATACAAGACGGACGGTGAGGTCTTTGCCTATGGGCTGCGCAATGAGATCGGTTTCATTACGGACCCCAATGGTATCGTCTGGGGCGTCGAGAACAGCGGAGATGTAAGGCCTTTATGCTTTTGATGTTGGGCAAGTACAAAACTGACAGAGAGACAGGACTTTACCCGCACGGTCAATGGCGCGCGGACCGACATTCACATGAACAACCCAGCGGAGAAACTCAATAACCGTATGTGACTTCGGCTGACTGACACACAACTCCTCGCGGCCGTTCTTTGCTGACACTTTCCTCGCAGTGGGCGACCCCCTCAAGGACCGGGACCGGTGGTTCGGGTACCCGACGTGCTTCACGGTCTGGGACCCGAGCCTGTTCAAGGACACGACGTCGCTCAAGGTGGGCGACCACTTTGTCCTCTCGCCCAACAGCACCTACACGGACGCGAGCTGCAACGGGCAGGCCGTGGCGCCGCGGCTGTCGTTCCAGGCGCACAGCGCGCCCATCTGGAACGCCTTCGACGCCGACGCCGCCAACATGTACGTCACGTTCCACGGGTCCTGGGACCGGCAGCCGCCCACGGGCTTCAAGGTCGTCCAGGTGCCGTTCGCCAAGACCGCCGCCGGCCAGTACGACCCCGTGGCGGCGGCCACGAGCACGACCGGCTACACGGACGTGTTCTCGGCCACGGCGCCCGAGTCGTGCACGGCCAACGGCCTGACGCAGAGCAACTGCTTCCGGCTCACGGCGTCGACGTGGGATCCGGCGGGCCGGGGGCTGTTTGTCGGCAGCGACAACAGCAACGAGGGAGAGATCTATCTTCTTAGCAAGAAATAATTTCTGATATTTTCAGTATTCACTCATGATAGCAGCACCAAGGAAAAATTGTCCCGGGTGTTGCGTTGTCGTCACATACCATTTACAATATATGAAGAATGTCATCATACATTATTGCTTACCGACCTAGACACTATTATTGTTGTTGATTGACAGGGATGCCTAGGTTTTCAAAAAATTGAAAGACGTGAGCATTCGAACCAAGAATATAACAGCGGGAGGGGGTCTCTTTTTTTCGGAGTTCTGTTCGTAGCTCCAACTATTCTTCTTCAATCACTATTCTGTACATCTTTGTCTAGAGACAAATTTCATCGGGATAGCTACGGCCGCACAGCTTCCTAAGGCTCACGGAACCAATCACCCTCATCTTGAACCATCCGTCCGTTGACCGAGCTCTGATTGAGACTGGCGACAGTCCATGGCGTATAGGTATAACCAGGAACGCCATTTGTGTTGCGGAATGGTGCACCCGTCCGGATATGTTCGGCACACTCCTGGAATCTCTCGCGCGCATATTCCTCAGGGTCATGATCGACTAGCCATGGCGCAGTCAGGCCACCAAAGGGGGTGGCTGCATTTTCGGGTGCGTTGACCCAGTCACTCTTATGCCACAGCTCCCTAGTTTTGAAGCCCATCTTCTGTGCACACGAAGTTCGTTCATATCTGGTTCGAATAGATTGAGATTAGTTTAGTCTTTCGAATACTCTTTCGAGTACGGCACCGTTTCCTCACCGAGCACTGAGAAAATACACAACATGGTCTATGCGTTTATCGTGCAAGAAGGGCTCCGGGATGGTCTCAAAGAACCGAAAGAATCTCCGCAAGACAACTTGATCGTCCAAGAACAAGAAGCATCACATACCTGAGGTGATTATGAACCCGGAGCGCGAGCCCGATATCTTGCCGCTCAAAGTGCGAGAGACACTCGGCGAGGGAGTGCCCATCCTCCATGGCCGTCGAAGCACCATAACCGGAAGTAGGTAGGAAGGAATGAGCCGCATCTCCAATTTGAACAACCCGCCCAAGCTCCGAAACCCATATCGGTTGGGGATCTCTCCATTTGAGCTTCCAGTCATAAACATGATGACCTGGTACTTCCTTGAGAACTTCAATGACCAAGGGGTCCCAACCCTTGACGAAACGCAAGGCTTCGGATACAGATACAATATCTCCTAGCTCGCTCTCCTCCTAGTATAGAACGAACGGCATTAACAGGTGCCCCGTCCACAACAGTGGTACATGAACTCGTAAACGAAATTCAACCAAGGGTGGCATACCTTGTGAGTCAGGAGGAAGCCGATCCGATTACGCGATCTGCTTATAATTATATGGGCATCAGGACCGAGAAACGCCACACCATTGGTATCAAGCTCATCAAAAGCTTTGGAAATGATTGGGTTTTGGAGAGCTGCCAGAGCCGGGTAATTGTCCCGGAACACGCCGTAACCTGTACGCTCGGCATCGTCCTTCCTCCCCAAGACCAGGCCCCACGAATGGGACCCGACCCCGTCAGCGGCCACCACAAGGTCGGCAAGGACCCGGGTCCCGTCCGACAGGAGGACTCCTCCACCATCCCCATCCTCGAAGTACTCGGTGACCTGTCTGGAGAAGGAGATATCTATACCGCACTCGACGGCATACTCGTGGAGCAGTGCGTGAAACTCTAGACGGTGGACACCAGTTCCGAGGCCGTCGTCACCCGCTACCGTTGCTTTTGTGATCCACTCGCCTTTGTGGTTGAACGCGTTTATGCCTGGACCTAGACACACGTCTTGGAATCTGGACCAAAATCCTGGCCAGTGTCGTTTAATGCTGCGAAGGCTAGAGGCTTGCAATGCCAATACATCGCCTATACAAATGTCAGCTGGAGGACATAATGATCTTGAAACGGATATATCGATGGGCTTAGTAGAAATTTCGAAATTGATTTTGTGCATTTTAGCGTATGAGGATAGTAACAGACATACCAAAATCATCTAAGCCTGGGTTCTTCTCGAGAATGCGGACTTGATGGCCACGCAATTTTGCATCGATAGCGAACACCAAGCCTCCGATACCGTGTCCAACTACCAGAATATTGAATATTGCGGCACTGTTCCTATCCGCAGATGACTGTAATGGGCCGGCCATGATGGAACTGACCGGTGACTGAGCTTCTTGCTAAAGATATGATATAGGAGGTGATTGTGTTGGTATCGAGAGGTATTCTGCGATACAATGTCAAAACAAACCTCCTGTAGTATTCCATCACATTGCCAGTCTCCTTACGCAGTATGGAACAGACGGTACTATGAACGATTATGCCATGGGGAACTGCGGGTCTGAGTTCGGATTCTAGTAGTATGCCGCATCCGCGGGCCGGCCCACAGCCCATCAGGGATCGGCAGTTCCATGATGACTTATCAATTACTACGGTTAGGAAAGAATAGGCCTCGGACTCCGTACTCAAACTAAACGCGCTTTGCCTTGTGTCCGAGTCTTCCGCTTTGTAGTAACTCTCGATGAGCTTTGATCGGCACGTCCAGCAACCAATGTTCTTGGCAAGGATGACTATATTCCAGATGGAAGATCTACCCTGGTCCTTACAGCTCAGGAACTTCGCGGGGAAACCGCATCCTCTAAGGCAACCGACAGTCCGAGTCCAGATCTTCTCGAACCGGCATCTGGATGACATGGTATTGATTTGTAAGAGACAGAGATATGACTCCATTACAAATAGAGAGGACCCGTATGGCTAGACTCTAGATTGGCGTGGCAGACGTATGGACAGAATGCATAAGTCGCGTATAAGGAGAAGCGGGTTGTATGAAAGTGTTGCGAGATTATCTCGATCATTGGGTACGTATCAAGCTGGCAAGACGATAGCTTCCAAGACTCCAATGAGAGACAGACATGGAAAGTAGTAGGGGCTGGATTCATGTACCACTTCGGCAAATGATAACGGCATAAAAATACCCTACCTCTCACTGAACCTAGCCGTTGTCGATATATAAGATACTGGATCTTCTGCTTTCACTTCTTGGTGCTCTATTTCAGATAAGGACCATCAATCCCATGCTCAACCGTTCTGCCGACTTATATACTCTTTGCTCATATCTTGATCGCCAGCATGATTTTTTCCGGCGATATTCACGAATTTCCACTCTACAAAGGGGTCTCATACACACTGAGTCGAATCGAAGCTATTCGTCGGGCTTTGCCACAGCCTGGAGGCTACAAATGGCTTGACAACTATTTAGAGTCATTGGACCCTGACCAGGACCGAGAGCAGATCATACGAGCCGAGTTCAATTTCACTTACAATGAATTTGGTGGCCCCATCCCCCCCACCACGGCCTTTATCAACGTGATTCAAAATCCTGTTGGCGCCAGCACTCTCGCTGGTACCGGAAAGGTATTCGGCCATTTCCATGGCCACGACAGACTGATGGACGCCAACGGGTTCCTCTTCTCCTGGATGCTCGACGGGTTATCGAAGCCCGAAGGAAAGAACTCAGTCGCGAGATTGAACCGCCTCCACATGGGCCTGGCCAAGAGATTTCCCGGCAATTTCGCAGACAGAGATGATTACATCATTGCTGTTGTGAATCTGGCCCTATTCCCGGCTCGCCTCAGAGAGGTGTTTGGGTTGGCGCCCCTCTCCGAGAAGCGGCGCGCAGCGCGGGTTCACTGGTCCCGAGAGCTGTGGTCGAACATCATGACCGAGGTCGGGCCAGCCGAGATGGCCGATTCCCCGAGCACCCAGGAGGGCATGGTCAAGTGGGAGGAAGAGTTCAATGCACGGCCTCACCCACCGACCGACGACGGTCACCGGGCGGCCGAGGCACTTATCAAGCATTTCACTTGGCAGTGGTTTCCTGCATCATTGGAATTTGTCGGCAGGGAGTTTATCCTCATGATCCTTCCGGACTCTTCTCTGCGCAAGCATCAACTCGGAAACAGGAAGCGCTGGCTGGATTTCTGCATCTATCATGGCTTTCGTTTAATGATTTTCCTGCAATATCTAGCGCCGGACCCACGGGCTGGCCTGATCGACAGAATTATGGCCGAGGAAGAGAAAAAGGGTGGAAAACGCCCTTTCGATCAAAGATATTTCACTATGCGCCGATCACTTGCTTTCATGTTGATAGCAGTAGTAGCCTTTTTCTTACAACATTTGATTTCCTAAATATACTCAGATGTCTCCTTTTTCTCTACCTTGTTCTTCCCACTTTGGCTCCATGTGGTTTCTCTAGGTTGCAAGCTTTGAACTCGGTGATTTCTTGTGAGGTCCTCGGCCATTATTTTATGATCTCCTTCTTCGCTGTAGCTTATAGTACAATCTATTCTATCGTCTTGAATGGCGGCAGGAACATCATGGTCTTGCCCCAATCCGCATGTTGGATCGGTTCAGGGTCACTTTCGCAACCCTGAGCGCAAGGCTGGATGCGTTCCCAAGAAGCGCAAAGGACGTTCAAGTGGCAATGTAAGGGATTCAAGGGTCCTAGTATTCTCATTCCCACCCTCGCCTTCAATCTTACACAGACTGCACTTGCATATTATGGGACCATGATTCATACGATTCGGCGCGGTACGGGAGGTAGTGAAAATAATTCTCAACTCTACAGACAATTGTAAAGTTTAGCATGCTGCTACTCCTTCTCAACTGTCGCATGCGATGAAAAATTCCACTATATTTGCCCATGCCAACATATAGCCACAGAATTGAATGGCTGACGAGTGTCGATATAGCGCAATTGTGGCCATAGGGACAGGTTATCATGATCAAAGAACCCAACGTCGCGCAAATGATCAACGGCATCTAGAACGTTCCTGATCCACAGATTGACAATAGGAACGCATTTACAATGGGATCAAAAATGAATTGTGGTTGTCAGCTCCCTTATGATGGAGAAAGCGGCCGCGAGATGTGGGGCCCAGCACATGTGCATTGTGCTTGTGCTGTATAAAAAGACGAGCCACATGCTGAACCTGCATCGGAATCCTTCGCCCGCTCACATGTATATAAAATTAAATCAAGATACATAGACGATGATGGGATTGAGTTGAACGGGCAGGGGAGCAGTTCATCGTCGGGTTGGTGCACTTGGACTAGGATTTTTAGTCTCACGTAAGCCGGGCGCATCGCATGGCTTTTCATCGTCTTTCTGCTTTTTGTGTTCTCTTTAGCTTGACTGGAGCTTCCCGAAGACGTGGCACCGCCTTTCCTTGCCTCATTCGAAAAGCCTCCACCGGTGAAGTGGTTCTGTCCTGTCTTTCCTTTTCTTCCGGCGAATTCTGATTGATCTGTCCAGTGTCCACTGTGCGATGGGACACATGTTGTGGCTTGGCAGCTGAGATGGTGCAGGATCCTGGGTACCTACCCGGGGAGAAGTGGTGATCTCTGACTTGTTGAAAGCTCCCGAGCTTGCGCGTTCTGCTTCTGATGCTTTTCAAGCTGGGCTTCGTCTAAACCATCATGGCTGGCGAGGTGAATCCTTCAGCTGTTCAAAGTCGGCCGCGGACTCGTCTTGTTGCTTATAAAAGTCCTACATTAGCGGATGCACCCCCGGCAACTAAGAAGTACGTCTAATAAGCTTAGCTGGAGCCCTGGAGCCCTGGAGCCCTGGAGCATGGGCAGGACAAATAGGATAATACATTTGACTTTTTGCTAGACAGCGACGATACAGGGCTATGGCTGGCCATGGCTGGCTGTCATGGCCGCATGGTCAAGGACCTCAATGCGGTCTGGACGCTGGAGTTGGTCCCAACCATGAGAGAAGTGCAAGGTTGTTCGCGGCGTGTCCAAGTATATCGGCCAATCACCGCCCATCGGAAGACGATGGCGTTGAGTTGACAGATTGCGGAGGGGTTACCCAGCGAAATCCAGCACGTCCACCACCCCGCTGGGCACGAGGTTTGCTGGCTGTCGTACTTTGTAACACAGCATGAAGAGGGAGAGGACGGCGTTTGTTCATTTGTAAAATAATTGTAAGATCTTCTTTTGTATATACGGAGTCCGGAGTAGGATGCAAATGCCTTTTTTCCCCTCTCCCCTTTCCTCTCCACTATAGGGTCTGCAGACTGATCAATTGATTTTCTTGATTTTTTCTCTCCTGGCAATCTTACTTGTTGTCAATTCGGGACTGCCGCATGTTCCAGCGTTCCCGTCGTTTGGGCAAAACGTGTCTCTGTTTTTTTTTCCATGGCCCAATTGCCCCCGGCTATCGCTTCTGGATCTGCCGATTTCGTAAGAGGTAAGGAGGCTGACGATCGTGCACTGTTTTCATTTCTTTCCGTTCGAATCCCATGAGTTTTCCCTTCCAATATATCAGATACTGATACAATTCAGACTTTCTTGTCGACTAAATTCCTTTATTAGTCTTTCTTTACTTTACTTTCTCTCTTTTTCTTTTTTGGGGGCTGCAACGACGTCACATAATTATTTAGCATGTTTTAAATGAAGGCGCAATGGCCGGACCGGAAGACTGGAATCGCGCCTTCCCAGGCCAGGAGAGCCAAAGCAAGGACCAGGCCGCTTATGAAAACTCGTCGACGGCCCAAGGAGAAGCTCGAGAGATTGGAGGCGTAAACGCATCGGCCGATTCTCTGAAGAATAATAATTCCTATTTGCAACCCGGCGACGATTCCACATTCTCAGATTCTCAAAACCGTCCCATCTCGACAGAGTCGCGAGCATGGTTGCCAATGCAGGGCGCCAGATACAACGACCCCAGCCCTACAGCAGACGGCGCCGGCGTATTACATGACGCCAACATGGTTTCTCCCGCTCTGGACTCCCCCTATAGCCCCCCACCAGCTACACACATCTCTTCGCAAATGTCGACGAGGTCGTTTGGCGGCCGTCGACCGCACATGAAACCAATGCAGCCCATGGAGTTCGAGGACAATTATGCGCCCTACCATTCTCTCGGGTCGGGAGGCATTGGAGGCGCATTCGCGTCTCCCCGCGGCGCGTATCAGCACGCTGGGCGGACCCCGTCCGATACCTCTCAGGCCTTTCTCCTGCAGACACCACCAGTGACGACGGAATGGTCGCGGGACCCTCCCACTCCGCCGCCATACACGGCCGGCCTCCCGCCGAGACAGCCTTCCAAGAGGTGGTTCCACTGGAGGCCCGAGTGGATCATGTTTGTTTTTCTCTTGTTCGGGCTGCTCGCCGCCGTCGGTCACCATATATTCTACTCGACGTTGGACGGCCGGGTGGCCGACAACCAGGTGACCATGCTGCGATACGGCACCATACTCGCCTTTGCGGCCAAGGCTGGGTTTGTCGCGGCCACAGTGACCGCGTTTCGGCAGCGCCTCTGGGTCACGGTGCGGAACAAGCTCCTCAGTGTCGGGGCGCTCGACTCCCTCTTTGCGGCGACGAGCGATGTCTCGGCCCTGTGGAACAAGGAGATCTACCAAAAGGCCAAGATCGCGATGCTCCTGGCGGCCCTCGTCTGGGTCACGCCGCTCATGGTCATTTTGACGAGTAACACCCTGACGGTGAGGCTGGTCAACAACATTGTTGACACAAAGTGCCCGAGTGTTAGGACCTTGAACTTTACCTTTGAGGAGATTGAGGATTTCAGGACGCCGACCAAGGTCAACGGCCTCTATGCCTTGTCTCTCAATTTTTGGAACACGACTACCCCAAACACCTCTACTGAGGGCTGGTATGACTACTACACGGCACCCACAGACCTGTTCAAGGCCACGGCCAGTCTGGGCATTTTCTCCAAGCAGGTCTCTGCCGCTGCCGACGCTGCGCACGATGTTTGCGGCGTCGGCTGGAACTGTTCGTATGTCATCGACTTTGTCGCGCCCGGGTACAAGTGCAGTGAGCAGGCCAACGGTGTCGGTTCTACGGTGCAGGACTTTGGCAATGCCACGGCGCCATTCGGCACCGACATACTGCTCCCGAACGGTGATTACAGTTACTTTGTACAGGCAACCGAGGGCGACTATGCCACGGCACAGCTCAAGGAAGTCTCTCCGGGAGGAATGCCGCTGACGGACTACCCTTGGCCGAAACACCTGGGCGCATTCCGGACAGAGCCCATCATCTGGGCCGGCTATGCGACCATGAACGACCCCAACAACCTACCTGATAACAGGTCCGTGGCAGGCTGGAACGAGTCCTTTGTTCCCAAGATCTTTGCCTGCGAGCATTATGAGACACAGTACAAGGTGAACTTTACCTATGAAGGCAAGGACCAGACCACGACAGTGCTCGACAGGAAATTCCTGTGGCCCGTCATGAACACGACTTATGAGCGGGGCGTCGATGCCAACGATGGGACCAACGACAACACGACCGCGACCCCCGAGAGCAACTACGTATATCCCTACCCAATGTCAGACTATGACAATACGAAGCGCTACCGGCGATTGGCATCGTTTCACTCGATTGGTCTTGTCATGCGCGACGTGATCAACGGGACGCTGAACTCAGCCTCGGTCCAAGTTCCGGTCGCTAATAGCCGCGCGCTTCAAACGAAACTTCTTAATCCAAAGCAGCAGTGGTTCCCGTACCCGGACCTCCAGCAGCGGGTGCAAGATCTCTACGAGGACATTATCTTATCCTTGCTCTCGAATCATATGCTGCTGTCTGTAGTGTGGGCTGCCAAGCCTTGGGAGATCTCGGGCGATGAACCGGGGAACCAGACAACTTTGTGGCCATGTACCCGGACTAGATGGGAGAATCGATACCACTATGTACTTCGAGATTTGTGGATCGTCTATAGTTGCGCGCTTGCCTGCGCCATTGTGGCCGTCATCATGGGCACAGGCGCCGTGCTGGAGAACGACGGCCGTGTCTACGACACGCGCTTCTCCAGCATCGTGGCCGCAACCAGAGGACCAGCCCTGGAAAAGGTCGACTGGCACGAGGACAAGGGCTCCGACATCAGAAAGATGAAGGTCGGATACGGAGTGATACACCGGGCGACGCCCCTCGAGGTCGTGGCCGAGCAGGAACAGACTGCGTACACGGGAGCGAGCACGCCTGGGGCCAGTGGTGAAGCGAGGCAAAGGCCCCGATTTGGGTTTGGGCTCGAGGGCGACGTGCGGCAGACCAAGCGCGCGGGCACCTTTTTCCAGAGAGCGTCGTGATGGTCCGATCGGCCAAATGTTTTTTCCATGTACCATACGGAGTAATCGATAATAATATGTGGGTAGAAACCAGGGTATAGATAGCAAGCGTACGATCGTCTTTTTGTATTTGACAGAGATAAATCTTTCTCGAAAGATCTCCGGGTTCAGCTGGCCACGCAGCGTTGCATCCGGTGTCCACTTGTGATCCATAGTCGCTCGAGCGGTGTGTTGGTCTGCAGCAGATGAGATGACCCACGAGATCGTGATAGGTTAGGAACACTGCTAGAAGGGCCAGCGAAGCACGGTCGTCCTGCGACATGCCCCAGATCTATCTGTCCCTGGGAAAGGCAGCATCTGATTCATGGGGGTCCCTCTCTTTGCGCGAGCGCGTGGGTATGTAGGCTCGAGAGGTTGGTGGTGGGATTCCATCTCCCGGGCCACATTTCTCGGGCACTTTCTGAGCCTCTCAGCATCTGTCTGCTGTCTGCCCCCCGTGCGTGCTGGCCGCGTAGATGGAGGCCAAGGGCGCCGATCCAAAGTTGTGTCGCACAACCTGACGTACCCCACGGAACCCAATCTATGTATGCCAAAAGGTTAAACATGTTTTTTTTTGGCAGATAACGCTGACCTAGGTGACGGTTTGTGAGGCTGCATTCTTGGGCAGCCCAAGCGGATGCATGCTTCAGCATCGTGACATGGTCACATGGGGCTCATCCCGTCCATCTCTGCCGGGTCGGCATGAATCAATCTACTTACCACCAAGACCGGCTGCAGTGGACAGACGAGAAACCTCAGCCCAACCGGACGGAGGAGACGGGAGATCCGAGTGGACAGGTTCGAAAAAGAATTCTCCTCGATTGGCTCTCGGGTCTCTGGGGGAGGTGGTAGGAGTGTACAGTAGGTATCCAGCAGCAGCGGCACCGCTGATCAGATCATCAAAGAAAGTCTACACTGTGGAATCACGAATGGATAGCATCCGTACTCCGTAAGATGGATATACTAGAAGGATATCCACCGGTATGGGCCATATGGCGCCTTTTGTCTAGTTCTATTCCTCCGACCTCCTCTCACCTTGGATCTTGACCTCATCGTAAAACGTGCGCACAGGCCCGTCGAACGATGGGATTATGCCCTATGCCCTATCGTGCCCTGCAGAGTCTGGCAAAAAAGAAAGGCGCCGGAATGCTGGGTGAACTGTCCGGCCAGAAGCGGTCAACATCGCTACAGTAGTCTCTGGAGTCCTTCCTGTCATGGTCCCCTTCCAGCAGCCAGTGGAGTGCCGGTTTGTTGCGCTTCGGCTGCCCCGCTAGCGGTTAGGGTGCTGATGGATGAGATGCGATAGGCGCCACTTGTTTCCATACAGGGTCCTTGCCTCTGGCTTCTGGCGCAATCGGGAGGCGAGTGATGACCAGGTTGGCGATTATGCCAGATGACAGATGATCGAAGCCCGACCATCGATAGCCGTCGACCCGCGCTTCTGATGCCTGGAGGCCCGGGGAATCACGAGCTGGGGAAAGAAGGGACCTTCGTCGGGCTTCGTTTTGCGGAAAAATAAGGGAAGGGGGTTCGTGACCGGGCCCAGCACGAATACTACCAACGTCTGTAGAGAGATGGAGTCTGTCGCTGTTGCATCCGGGGTTCCTGTCCTGTCCTGCAGTTCTGCTGCATGGAGGTCCAACAGCCAGCAGTAGCCAGAGTGCCAGAGGTGCTGCCGGAACCATGTCTCGCTACTCGCTTGCACGTTTCTGCGGTGTAACAAGCTTCTAGTGGAAAGCTGGGAACGGGACTAATGCCTTCTGGTCACAAGTCTAACATCACCGTGCATGTTGCGCGCATTGATGCGAGATTGATTGTTGCTGCTATCGAACTGTGACGGCAGAAACGGACGAGCTGGTGGCCACCCCTTGCGCGTAATATGCGTGCTGTCCTGTCCCTTCCCGTCCCCGTCGACGCAAGAGAGACGATGGATGCTGAGATGCATTGCGCTGGCAGAGGGACTGACTGGGAGGGAGGGAGTATTTTCCGGATATTTACTGTAGCGAGACTAGGCAAGGTACAGCAAATAAGGGTTTGGCGATCAGGAAGATCATGCCGGCTTGACGCCTGATGATGATCAATCGACGTCCAACCATGGCCGACCAGCCACGCACTCACTCAATCAGGGAATCCGAGAGGGCAGAATCGGCGGTTAAGCAGATTAGTTAGTTGGGTGATGGATGAGAGTGAAACCAATTGGCCATGGTCCAAATGTGTAACACACCTCCTTTCTGTAATTCGTACTGTAGCACTGTAAATATAGATGGGTGGACTCACCAGCGGTTCCCAATTTTTTTATTCTCCATCGACAGGAGATCCCTGAGTTCGTTACTATATCTTTATAGCAAACGCCGTGGCAAGCGCATCGTGAGAAAGAAAGAAAAAAAAGGTGTATGGTCACCGTACATTTACATGCGCCAAAAGTCGACCGAGTTACCTTGTTCAGATCAGGGTTCAAAGCAGCTCCGTTGTGTCAAGTGCGCCCTCACCGCCAGAGTGCCGTGACTGCCACTGAGCGGCTTTCTCCTTCCTTGCCCTGCCCTGCCCTGCGATTGAGTCGCGACTTACATCAATCGTACATTACATTAAGTTAGCGCTCCCGTCCCAGGCCTCCCGTCGATCGATCAATCGCCCGCCAGTCCAATCTTGTCCGTCCTGTCGCATCCTCAACCTCTTCTAACCCAAGAGCTACGAGGTGCGGAAAAAGTGTGTGTGTGTGCAACACGCAGAGAAACAACAAGTATGGCCATTGAAACGGTGACGATTATCAACAACTCGGGGAAGATTATAAGCAACGTAAGTCACCTTTCGTCATATTGCGCTGGTCGCCTTTTCCCCCCATGTACCCCGCAACACCCAACCGCCTAAAGCACTACAACAGCGTTTGTCGCGCTTAAGGGCCTCAGTTATATTGCGCATAGGCGACAATTCCCATACGCAGCCAGAAGGAGGAGATATTGCTGCAAGAATACATCGCTGACATTCACATCGTTTCCTTCTGTAGGGCAAGCACCTCTTTGGTCTATTCAAAGAGGCCAAAGCATCATACCAAGAAAAGAAGGCGGCTCTCAAGGCCGAGCGTGCCATCAAGCGCAGCAACACGTACGATGTTGCGGCCGTTCCGCAGTACTACGATGAGGTCGAATACATAAGACCCGCCCCGGGCCGCCGGGTATCACACGATGATGTCGAGTCTCACACGTCCTCCCGGCGGAGCCACCGCTCGCGGCACTCTAGACGTCCCGAGGAGCGCTCGCGGTCGAGGGGCAGGACCGCCTTGACGGCCACAAATCTCGAGACCCTCACCGAGGTCTCATCTCAGGCTCCCTCCAGAGTTCCCACAGCATACCGGTCTCCATACGCCGAGACCGTGCCTTGGGAGCAGGCCATGAGCCGTCAAACGATGCAGCACTACCCCATCAATGGCACCGACTACGGCCAAATGGTGCCGCATCCGGGACACCAGCTGCAGCGGGCCTACACTGACCCCTCGATGATGAAGACGAAAAAGAAGGAGAAGGAGATTGACATGAACTTGGCCTACGGCAACATCCCACCAGACCTAGCGTCGCGCGTGGACCTGGACCCGGCGTACAAGGCGGCCGCAAAGGAGCAGCAGGCGCACACGCTGATGGAGCGCGTCGAGGGCCTCCTCGTCGAGGCGCACTGCATGCACCACACGGCAACCCACATGATCGAGCACCTCAAGACGAAACCAGAGGCGGCCGCGGCCGTGGCACTGACCCTGGCCGAGCTCTCGACTTTACTGGGCAAGATGTCGCCGTCTTTCCTGGGCGCCATCAAGGCCGGCAGCCCAGCCGTCTTTGCCCTTCTGGCCAGCCCGCAATTTTTGATTGCGGCGGGCCTGACCGTCGGCGTCACGGTGGTCATGTTTGGCGGCTGGAAGATTGTCAAGCGGATCAAGGAGGCAAAGGAGGCAGAGCAGGCCATGGCCTTTGAGGCACAGCCGGCTCCGCCCGTGCAGTACCCTGTCGGCGACCTTCCCATGGGTCGCGAACGCGTCCTGCCGTACCCGCCCACCGAGTACAGCGCCGGCTTTGACGAGGCGATTGAGCTCGAGGAGGAACTCAGCACCATCGAGACCTGGCGCCGCGGCATATCGGCGTATGGCGGCGATGATGACGATTACGACGAGAGCATTGGCGAGAGCGCCGACCTTGAGCTCATCACGCCCGATGCCATGCGTAGCCAGTACAACCTGGACGATGCCCAGAGCGTGCGCAGTGGGCGCACCAGCCGGACCACCAAGACGCACAAGTCGTCCAAGAGCCACAAGTCCACCAAGAGCAGTAGGAGCCGCGCCGTGGATGAAATGAGCATTCCCGACAGGCAGAGCAGCCGCAGCTTCAAGGATGACGCGCAGAGCGAGGCGGGAAGCGAGCGCAGTCACCGGAGCCATCGGTCCTCCGCATCGAGGCGCACGGAGAGGACGGAGAAGTCCACGCGGTCGCGTGCCACTATGATGATCGAAGACGGCGCCAAGGACCGGGAGAACACGATTGACGTTGTCATCCGTGGCAAGAGCAAGGATAACATGCTGAAGAACATGTTCAAGAAGAAGAAGAAGGACGACGACGAGAAGTCGAATCGGCTGGAGAGTGTGCTGTCCTTTAGGACAGACACCCGGGTGTAAGTAAGTAGATGATTGTTTTGCATTTCATGGTTGCATCTTGCGAGTCAAGCGGGGTTTTGGCGAGGTTTGCATTTTTCTGGATTTGTCTTTTCTTGTACAGACGAGTTCATAGATGATGAGGCATGACCTACATTTTGATTTTCCGCCCTTCAGCTGGGCTTGATGTTTGGATAGGATCTTACTGGGTATTGGGACTTTTGGATCGCTGGGGTTCTGGTTTGTTCCTTTGTTTTGATGGTGCAGCATAGCGCAAAAGAAAAGACATGATAGCAGTATCATAGATTCGGTGAGTTCATAAACTCTAGGTAGCGTTTATATAGTCAAGTCGGCATGAGTTGCTGTAGCTGGCATCTATATACATTATGTGATTTAAACTATCGTCGCGCCTACATTGTGTCAGAAAGCCACGCGGGAAGGCTGAGTATGCTCATCAATCACAGTATACGAAGCGATTGGGATGATCTTAATCAACATTCGCAATATACTCAAACTAGTCGGATCTGATCGCACTATAAGTTGATTACGAGAAGCACAGATCTGAGTCGCCGCCGGCCGGGAGTTCCTTGCTCGGTGACTCGGGTCAGTGTACGTACGCATGACGAATCGAGTCAGTCATGTATGGCCTGATGACTGAACTGCATTGCGCATCATGCCAGTCTCGCCAGTCTATGCCAGCCCAACGTTGTGATGCTCCGGCAGAAGCTCTCAATGTTTTCTTTTTCTGAATCGTTTCTAGAACTACTCGATCGAGGGAGACGGTCTCGTGTTACGTTGCCCTACGTTACGTAGTGGCGCGACGGCTTCAACGGTGATGCTGTACACTACCTTACCGGCGGGAGTCTCTTAGTCCTCCCCACAATACACGTCGCTTTTTAGGAGGATTGGGGAAGATGCCACGCCATCTGAAGTTGAGCAAGAGTGAGGCTGAACGCTTGCACACCATCTCTGTGTGCTATTTCCCCGGACGATACCATCCTTTGGGGGCAAAAAAAGCTGGGATGGGATGTGATGGAGGGAGACGGGGACATCCGGTTGGGCCACGGCTGCAAGCGAATCCTTGGGACCTCGCCTTTTCTGTAATGAAATCCTTCCCGTCTCATTCCCAGGAACAAAAAAAGCATGTTGCTGTCATCAGGCGCCTGGGCCAGCGAAGCGAATATATACCCGGAACAAATCATACACAGTAGAGCAGGTGCCCAGAGAGCCCAGACCTCCTGACTCCTGCGTCGTGCTTCAATCACCATGTATGCACGTCTTATCAGGATTTTTTTTTATGTACTTCGTACGCATGTCGATGCAAGCACACTGGCACAGATTCACCGGTGCAACCATTTGGATTGTCGACTGCATTTACGAACGGGCATCTTTTTCCCAATTTAGCAACAACACGTACACGGCCGCATGTCGACTCATGGCTCCAGACGCTGGTGGAGTCGTAGGAACTGGTCGAAGTTTTTTCCTAGTATTCGTGTCTGATGAGTCTCCATTCGTCTGAAGAGAGGCAAGAGAAAAATCTCGGGGCCATCTGCCGAGGGTTTGACCATACCCAAAGGACGTCTAGACTCTCTGGACCGCGGTCTACTACCCGACCCGACAGTGCTAATACAAGCAAACGTCGTGTACATTTACCTCCGCGTAGCTCCGTCGCGCGCGACTAAACCGACACTGCCACAATGGGATGCTCCCCATATTGCGTATTCTTGGTGTTCTTGGTAAAAAAAAAAAGCCATGTACGTATGTGGTAGCCGAGTGAAATTGCCAATTGTACGGACACGAGGCCCGAGGCGAAGGGAGAGAGAGAAGGCATACAGAAGCAGAAAGAAAACAAAAAAACTAGACGGGTGGGTAATCCTGACTTCCCCAGACCCACGAGCGATCTCGAGTGACAATAGGCGACCACAGCGCACGTCTGCCGATATGGTCACTGCATCAATCAATCACATCAGTCTGCTTCTTCTCTTTCTTGCACGGCATTATCAAATCGATCATATCGACTGGCCTGCAACCACACCCACACTGCAAATGTTTCCGTCCTGTTTCTTCCTTTGATCAGGATGAAACACATCTATGCACCTCACCTTTCGCTTCCCGCTCTGAAGTGGCTGCCAACCTGAGACTGCCGCGGTCTTGACCAGCTCGAAATGGACAGGTCCCCATGGTCCCCTGAACCAGACGACGACGACGAAGAAAAAAAAAAAAAAAAAGAGTTCAGAAGGATCAGGAACCGCACTTGGTCTTCCCTGGTCCCCGCTAGAAGGGCTTGGCGGAGCCCTCGCTGCTTATGGAATATGCGTACCCCTGACGGCCAAGCCTTAGCAGCGGGAGCTACGGTCAACTGCTCCCAGTCCCATTCGGCCGCTTGCCCTTCACAGCGCTGCCCTTGGGGGCCTTTGTTAGGTAAACTCTCGCCCCTGTAACTAATCGAAATGCCCTGGGCACTTGGCTGGCGCCCCTGGCCTTGTCGTCGGTTTCAAAAGTTGCAGCTCGACTCATTCGAGTTGCTGCCCTTGCGAGCTTGGGGGAAGTCTTGAACCAAAGAGAAGCCTCCAACAGAGAGGTCTCCGAGGTCTCCTACCGGGCCTTGATGCAGGCTGGGGTGGTGCTGGAGCGCTGGCTGGCGCTGGCGGGCGCTGGGCTCTCCCTCAAAGCTTGGCCAGGGAAATGGCGTACCACACATCACAGACCGCGACGGTCCAAGTGCAAACCCGGCCGGGGCCATTCTCCCAGATTTCAGGAAGGAGTTGGTTTGCGCGCGGCAGGGGTCTCACGGATCTACAGTCGGCCCCCCGGAGGACTGGGACATCTGCCATAGCTAGCTTGCTGCCAGGAACCACTGGAGAAGCTGCGCAGTGGATATTCTGCTCGGAGTTAGTGGGCTCTTTCTGGGCTGGGCAGTGAGTGGGAAGTGTGAGAAGTCAGGCACTGCAGAGCAGAGTAAAAAAAGATACCATCCGCACTTCGCCCGGGATATGCCCCGTTGGGATTCTCTTCTCCCTTCTCTCTTCCATTCCTCTTGTGACCCAACTAGTCCTTCTTTCTTTATTTACCCTTTGCGAGACTGGAGGCTATTGCTGATCTAGCTATTCGCCCAGTTCTTCACCGCAGCTTCTATTAATACCCTTCTTACGCTCTTTAGCCTCTTTCCCTATTTTCCTTCCTTCCCTATATATCCTACCATACCTATAAGTGCCTATTTGTCTGGCGCATTTCTTCCGAGTCGATCCTAAGAAGAATACTATTTGGTGTTTCAACTTGAACCCGGATAATACTCCAAGACAACTTCAGGCTTCCGTGGCTGCAACTATAATTCAGGTTGCGACGAGACCCATAAAAGAGACGATCAGTCCGAACTATACCCACGCTTCATAACCGTTGCAATGGGCGAAGAGGGAGGCAGTGCTCCGGCCCCGAGCGGCGGCGGCGGCGGCGGTGGTGGTGGTGGACAAGGTGGAGGAGCAGCCGGTGCTGCTAACGGTCACGCTGGCGGTGGCGGAGGAGCTCACGGAGCCGAGCCCGCCTCGGTCAACGGCGGCGCAGGGCACGGCAACGGTCACGCCACAGCTGACAACAACCCTCCTCCGATCAAGGTCGAAAAGGTGTCCACGGTAACGGCCGACGAGGAATACCCCATCTCCCCGCGGTGTCACACACCAAACCCTTTCAGTCGGAAAAACACACATCTGGACCTGGATGACTACTTTGTAAGTGAACAGACACCACAAGAATGTAGTACACGGATCGTGACTAATACGTCTTCAGTCGGGACCGAGAGATATTTCAAAACATTCGAAATGGCCACTCTTTCTCCAAATGCACGGTTCCATCACCCCCAAGATGGTCGTGCCTCTACTTTTTGTCGCCGCATGGTCAACTTGGATTACTGCTACCAGTCTCTTGATTGACAGCATCGACCTCAGTGTTGGCAGCGTTCTCCTGACTATCACCGGTTTCGTCGTCAGCATGGGTCTCTCTTTCCGAAGCTCGACCGCCTACGAAAGATATGCCGAGGGTCGTCGGTACTGGGGCACATTGACCCTCACCTGCCAGACCTTGGGCCGTGTCTTTTGGATTCACGTCAATGAGCGTCCTGACTCCAAGAAGCAGGATCTTCTGGGCAAACTGTAAGTTGGCTTGGATACTATTTGAGTCCCATGAAACACTCTCGCTGACCGCACAAATTAGTACTGCCATGAACCTGCTCGTTGCCTTTGCCGTCTCCCTGAAGCACCGACTCCGATTCGAGCCGTACAGCAACTACCAAGGTCTCGACGAGCTCATCGACCATCTCGAGACCTTTGCCAAGAGTGCGACGGAAGAGGACCCCTACATCGCCAAGCAGCCCGGCATGATCAAGGACTTTGGTGACCGTCTCGGTATCTCGTTTGCGGCTTCCAACCCCCGCAAGACACTGAAGAAGGCTACGAGTCCGACCGGCAACCTGCCGCTTGAGATTCTCTGCTATCTTAGCGCGTACGCCGACGAAGTTGTAGGAAACGGCCAGCTTCCTATTCCGATGACTCAGACCAATCTCTACAACGGTATCGCGACTCTCAACGACGTGCTCACTGGTACCGACCGTGTCCTCAACACCCCGTTGCCAATCGCCTACACTATTGCCTTTTCCCAGATCACATGGGCGTACATTCTCGTCCTACCGTTCCAGCTTATTGGCTCGCTCGGGTGGATTACTATTCCGGCCAGCATCGTTGCCGCGTATATCATTCTCGGCATTCTCTTCATTGGCCGCGAGATTGAAAACCCCTTTGGTTCCGACGTCAACGATCTGCCCCTCGAACTGTACTGCAAGCAGGTCATGGATGATATGGAGACGATTGCCGCGAAGCCCAAGCCGCGCATGGCGCAGTACGTCGAGTCATCGCGCAACAAGGTCCTGTTCCCCTACAGCGAATCGAGCTACTATGCTTGGGCTCAGCGTCCCGAGTCGGTGATCCGTGCTGCGCTGCGGAATCGCCCGTATAACAACTTTGAGCGATCCAACCCAACTGCACACGGCAAGCCATCGACGGCCGGCAAATCAGACGACCGCCACGAGCTCGTGTAGATATACTCGAGTATGTCTGCGCACACGCAAAGAAACATGGCCTCGGGAGGCCCAACACTCATCTCTCATCCTGCATACTTGGCATCTCAGATTGTCTTGATTTTCAACTCATTGTTCGGTCCGGAAAAAAATTGAATTACACGAAAGCATTAGCGGAGTTTTTGCCTGATACACCATCTATCTGATTCTTAGATAATCCTTGGAGCACAAAAAAGCCCTTTACCATACACATACATAGCCTGGGTCAATATTTCCTTTCTAGGTTGATCCCTCTCTCACTCTGCACGACCCGTTGGCACGACTGTTTTGCATGACTCAATATACAAAGTTCTTGCAAATATCATTTCTCTTTTTGATGTAGCTCTGGTGACCTTGATGTCCTTATCTATCATAGACCTGTTCTCATCAGGGAATCAAATTATAGAGATCTGCGGGGAATAGGCCCACCAAACTATGGGAGCATCGTCACTGTCCTTCCAGATATTGAGTGCGTGCAATAGGACCCCGGATTTAGCAGGGTTGGCCGAATGTCGTGGAGTCTTGAACCCGCCATCCCCTTGACGATTGGCCAAGATGAACGTTGCACATGGATGTTTGACCCGACGAGGCGAACGCCAAGAGGCAGCTGCGGCTGAGACGGGTTGAAGGGTGGCCAGACATGAACGATTGATCGACTAGTCATTGCTGAGGACGAACTTTGGCCGCTGCCTATGCGCAATACGACTTGCTACTTTCGCCATAGCTACCGAACAAGCACACGTTTCGCATTTATGTTCTGCAAAATCAGTTCGGCAGATGTGACCCTCTCAACGCGACTCCGCAGCGCCCAGTGGAGCACCCGGAAGAGGGTATAGAACACCCCTGGTGCCGGCCAATCGCTTCTTGGCTCGCGTATATGGGGCTCATTTCTACCTGCCTATATCGATCGATCAAGCACACTTTGGTCATCGAGATACTACCTCCTAAACTCAATTGAACAGGTCCCCAAGAACGAGCGGCGCTTCAGAAGGCCAAGCTTTTTCGCTACGCCGGTCGGCTCGGAGACGATCTAGAGCCTCTCGAACCAGTGCGACCTTGACCTGTCCATTCACAGATCTTGGGAAAGTTGATGGCTCTTGGTTCTGAAACAGATGCGCAGATGGATGCAACTTGAGCTTCGCGAAGGATTCCCGTCTGGAGCGCGGAGGTAGTAGAGAGCTCGCTAATGAACTAGGTAATGAGGTAATATGCAGGAATTTAGTGGAATGGCGCGAGATGAGATGAACTTGTACCGTAGACTCTGGCCGCCCGCATGTTGAGTAGGACATTTCTCTGTGTATCGTAGCACAATACATCATTCCGCAATCTTTCTTATTGTCTTTTCATCTCGGATTTTCGGAAATATTGTCAAATCGCTCGGTCCAGAGAATAAGTGTTTCCGTGATCTGTAAGTGTGTGATGTCAATCTGTCGAACTGAACTCAGTTATTCTAGAAAAAGGATCGTATAATCAATATTTCATTTAAAAAGTCTTGGCACGAGGTTGCACTGGCCAATATACACTCTGCCTAGGCGAAACCTTGCACTCAACGCGGCGGGCGACCAACAGCCCGTCGTTCTCAACGTGCGCGGGCCAGGGTCTGGGTTGACCTGCCAAGAACGGGATATGCTATAGGGTGATCGTCCGCTCCGCCCTTTCTTTCGCCTGCTGTAGAGCTTTGGGGGGGTATCGGAAGCAGGAAGCAGACAGAAAACAAGCACAGGTAGGCCCGTCATGTGATTCTACGCCAATGTCGACTTCGGATGAGCGTAAGGTTAGTTGTTCGTCCCATCTATAAAGAAGGTTGAGAATCCACCTCCCCATCGAGTTATCCGTCGTGCTATTACTCTGCTCCAGGATCCAAGGTTTGCAGCATTCGTTTCCAAATCCATATCTTCTTCATTCAAAAAGACATTCTTTACCAGTTCAGAAACAACAAGACCAAAATGAAGTTCTCCATCGTCTTTCTGGCTCTCGCCGCCCTGGCCAACGCCATCCCCGTCGTCGAGGGTGAGGGCGCGCTCCTGAAGCCCTCGGGACCCTTCCCGTCCGGCGAGCCTCACCACCACCACCCTCACCCCAAGCCTTCTGGTCCCCACGGAGCCAAGCGTGAGTGATCCGACATGCCAGGGTGTTTTGGTTGGGGAGAAAGGAATACTGACAGATCTTCAGCCACTGGAAAGGGACCTAAGCGTAGGTTTCTCGAATGTGAACTATCAAAGCCATGATGGAATACTGACCGGCCTTCAGCAACTGGCAAGCCTCCTGGCCCCAAGCGTGAGTAGTTGACTTAGACATATCTGTGGTTGGTATCAAGCTAAGATGTTCATGATCTCCAGCCACTGGCAAGCCTCACCCCAAGCGTAAGTTCCTACACCATGTCTCCATCTAAATAATCAGTGTCGATCAAGATACTGACTTCTACCACAGCCACCTCCCACCCCGAGCCCATCCTCGGCCTCGGCAATGGCAAGTTCCACCCCGGCAAGCCCTCTGGCAAGCCCTCCGGAAAGCCTCACCACGGACACCACCCCAAGCGTAAGTCCAACCTGCCATCCATGCACCACAAAGCCAGAACACGTTGACTAATTGTGTACTATAGCCACTGGAAAGCCTCCTGTAAGTCCTTCGTAGATAAGTAGACACTGCACTCGAGAACTAACAGCCGCCAAGGGACCCAAGCCCACCGGCAAGCCTTTCTAAGGGAAGCAAGAGACGGCAGTCCTGCCTCTTGGACAGAACAAGCGAGAGCCTTTTATTTCTACGTAGCTACAGGTGACAATTAGGTACCGTCAGGAAGAAGTTCGTTTGCTGGCAAAGGTACTTGATCGGGAAACAAGTTAGCTGTACATGATGTACATATTTTGACATTCACATTCACAATGGATCACTTTGAGATGAAAAATATTGCAACTGAGCTTGAACAAGTGTCTTGTGTTATATATGTGGACACAAGTATCTCGATGAGCAATCAACTATCCGAAATCTGCGGTTGTGTGTTGGCACCTCGGCACACTTTTGCGCTGTTTAACCCCCTCTCGCTTTTTTTGTCCTTTTCCTTTTCCCCCTTTTCTTCTTTTTCTTTTTCCTTCTCTCTCTCTCTCTCTCTCTTTTCCTAGAATCCCGTAAAGCGAGTTGATACTTGGGATAGAGTCCAACTGATAAACGCCGTGCTCAAAATCAAAAGGTATCACAAATCATCCGATAGGTCTTCCATCCCAAAAGGCCATGGTATCAAGCCGAAAACGCCGCGCATATAAACAAAGGGCATCGGACAAGTTTCCCGTCCCAAGTCTTAAAGAACTGGTATCAGGAGGCCGATAGTGCCTCGAGAAAAAAGAGAGAAAAAGAAGGGGAAAAATATCGCGAGAAAGTATGGCCACTTTCTCGGATGAAAACAAGCGGGCCCTGGCTCTGGGCTTATACAGCCCCTGGCTCACGAGGCTTAAGCCTCGGGCTCTTCGGGGTCCTCTGCGGGCGCCTCTTTGGGCGTCTCTGCGGGAGGTGCGGCGGCGGCGGGCGTTGTGGTGGCGGTGGGAGTGGTTGCGGGAGAGGCGTCGGCGGGAGAGACGGCGGCGGGCGGTGCTGGACGAGGCAGCCGGGCCTCGATGACGTCGGCGACCTTGGGGTAGGGGGCACCCGCCGCGGCGTGCTTGGCCGCCCTGGTCTTCTCGGGGCTGTTGTGGGAGCACCCGAGCTTGCTGCGGATGCACCCGCTGCACTTGAAGCTGCCGTACCACAGCGGGTCGACGGCCACGCGGCACGCCTTGCCGCCGCCGGCGCCCCGGCTGCAGTGCGCGCAGCGCTCCGCGGCGTCCCGCCCGTACTGGTCCTCGGCCAGCAGCTCGCCCTTGGTCTTCTCCCAGACCGTCTTGTCCCGCCCTGGGCCGGAGGGGTCGGGCTTGGGGTCGGACTTGGCGGCGAGCTTGGAGGCAGGCTTGGGGGCGGGCTTTGCGGCGGGCTTGGTGGCCCTGCCCGAGATCACCTTCTCCCGCGGACGAGCGGCGCCAGCAGCGGGCTTCCGGCCTCGGCTAGCTTTCTGAACGGTGGGCCGGGTGGAAGCAGGGAGCGGGCGGCGAGGAGGGACGGGAGCGGCCGTGGGGGGAAGGCCTGCCATGGGCTCCGAGGCCATCGGGGCCACGGGAGCAGACTCGGCGGTCTGCTCTTCTGCTGGCGTGGCGGGCTGCGACGGGGCGGAGGGCGAGGGAACGGACATGGGGGGAAGGCATGCCGTGGGCTGCGAGGGCACCGTAGGCGGTGCCTCGGGGGCGACAGAGGAGGCAGACTCGGTGCGCTCGCTCGACGCCTCGGAGTCGGCGGCGGGCGACTTGGGTGGTGTTGTCTCCGTCGAGGAGGGCAGTTCCCGCCATGCCATCTCTGCCACGCATGCCAGATACCAGAACGGGGGGTGGACACCCTCGGGGACGGGCGGGAGATCGTCTACCGACAACTCGGGGCCAGCAGCGGGTTCGGAGGGTTGGCCTACTGCGGCCATGGTCTGCGGGTGCAGCGGGCGCAGCGGGGGGAGGACGGTAGAGACGGCGGGCGCGGCGGATGGGTTCATGGTGATGGTAAACGGACGAAGCGGTGGCAGTCCGGTCGACGTTGCCACGGAGCCGGCGGGAACGAGGCCTATAGGTTGAGTTAGTTAAACATATATCAGATTAAAATTAAATAAAGAAAGTTTCACTTACGCTCAATAGTCCCGTCTATAATATTCAGGGACTTCTGGGCAATCTCTCTCAACTTCTTGTGCTCCATTGCTTAAGAGAGCTCGTATGTTGGTGGAGGAAGCTTGAGAATAACTTCCTGGTATCGGAGGGAATACGAGGGCTGCAATAGGTAAAACCTATTGAGGTATACTATAATGGTGTGTTGAAGAAGGATGTGTGAGAAAGAGTCAAGGTTGTGATCCGGTGATGTTCTCAAGAGTATGATTGTGAGTGCGGGTTCATGAGCAGGAAAATATCAGGTGAATGTGGGAAGAGCCCAAATAGTTATATAGGTTTTCAAGAACTTGTACTGATTGCAGTATATACAGAAAAAGCATAAGTTTTGTCTGTCTCATCGGGCGTTTTGAGCCCCGAAAGATGTGACGAGCAACTGCAAGTAAAAGGTCCAATCTTTTGGCGGTGGCGCTTGGGGTCAGCCAATACTTGGACAAAGTATTTCAGGCGTCTGGAATCCCGAGAATAATACTACAGC
This sequence comes from Pestalotiopsis sp. JCM 9685, assembly GCA_001599175.1. Lineage (NCBI taxonomy): Eukaryota > Fungi > Ascomycota > Sordariomycetes > Amphisphaeriales > Sporocadaceae > Pestalotiopsis > Pestalotiopsis sp. JCM 9685. Next base: position 3,761,216 of record BCGF01000005.1, on the reverse strand, counting down.
TACACCTTTGATGGGAGTACTCGGTCGATTTCATGTGAAGATGAAGACGCCCGATGGTGAAAGACGCCGAAAGTCGTTTGATCATGATACCATGAGAAGCTGCGATGAAAGACGGAGCGGGACTCTCTCAGAGCTGTATCCTGCATCCGATTCAAACGACAATAATACTAGATGTAAATTTGTTCAATGTGCTTAAAAATACGATCTATTAGCCAAAGTGCCTGAGTATCTACGTGTGTCTCTTTGATGACTGGAGGGCCCTGTTTTGTTACCCCCAGACGACAGGCTCGGCTATGAGTTGAACATTTTTCTCCGCGATACGTTTGTGTCAGAAATACCCCTTTCGCAGTGACCTCAGAACCTAGATACGCTCTCCCTGCCACCTGAATTGTGTATGCTTGGGGGGTGAACATGGCGATTCGAGGCTGCGCATTGGGCAGTCTACACCCCCCAGAGTGATTGTGTTGTGAGCCTGCCCCGATGACCATAATTTGGGTGCAAAGTTCTTCCACTATTGAAAAAGATGGCTATCGGGGCGGACTCCAGGTGGGAATTTGTCAAGGGCGTTCGGGGTGCTTTTGGGACAAGTTCCTCAAATTGGGACACGAGAATTCATGCCCACCACGCAGGGTGTATCTTCTGAGGACAGATCAAGTCAACTCTGACGTAGTCACGCCAAAGAGTCCAGATGTCTAGACTGTTGATACAGGACACTAACATGGCACGCGGGCTCAGAATATGAAGATCAAATCGATAACATGAGAATCTGAGAGTTTTGTTCATCTATGCTAGACAAGTTTGCATCTTATCAATGCTTTTGCCATTATTCGTCCTTGGTGTACTTTGCCCATTGTCTCCACCGGTGTCCGTACCTAAACAGACAAATTGGAATCGGGGCCATGCTGAGCATCATGGCGGCCAGGATGGTGAATCCCCACCCGTAGCCAAACGAGTCGATTAGGGGATTTGCAAGGAGAGGCAGAAAGGTGCTCATCAGGCAACGCGTCACGATCATGGCCGTGAGGGCGGACGCCGAGTACAGTCCAAAGGCATCGACGATGTATGTCAGTGTCGGCATGAAACAAAACGTCAGAGTGGCCCCGAACAGCGTAATGGCCAGGTACAGGTAGGGCACCGAGAGATGTAGCTGGGGCACCCATCCATAAAATGCAATTGCCAGGGGGAGCAGGAACGACCCCAAAATGACAAATGGCAGTCGGTACTCTGGTCTCTCGATACCGCCGTTCTTGTCCCGAAGCCTCACGAATACTTTGTCGAGGCTGTGATTGAGTACCAAAGTAAACGCTATGGAACCGCCGCCTAGAGTAGAGAAGTAAACAATTAGCCCGTGTTGACTGGGTGACGTTTTGGAGGCCGAAAAGCCCCCCAAAAGGTTATTGGCCACCAAAGCCCGGAGTAGTAGGAAGAAAAACAGTGGCTTACTGAAACAGATGAAAGATGCCCCGGTAAACGACGGGTCGAGGTGCATGACCCCTTCCACAATATCAGGCAGACTCGTGGAGATGATGTAGAAAAAGGTAAATGTCATGGAGCCAAAGAGTGCTGACAACTGTAGAACAACAGACTGGGAAAGCACAATCAGGGGTCTCATCATGGCATCGCGTAGCTTGGCTACACTATGCGCACCCTCGTCATATGCACTTTTCAGCTCGACATTTCCGGTCTCTTGCCTTAGCCTGGCGGCCTTCTTGTTTAGTATCGGCACCTTGTAGGTTTCCCGAAAGCAGGTCAGGAAACCAATTTCGGCAATACCAGCGAGAATAATGCTCATCCAGCACACGGCGCGCCAGCCCAGATTCTCGGAGACAGCGACACTGATCAGAGGGCCGACGGCACCCCCCGTCAGCGGAGCTAAGGAGATCAAGCTCATGGCAGAACCTCTGCGCTCACTGACGAACAAGTCACCCACAATGGCAGGGTTCAGCACGTTCGTCGCTACCACGACACCCGTCAGCGCTCTGGCAGCAATAAACATGGTGCTGTTCTCCGAGAGCACTGCCAGAAGCGTCGTCAAGATGAAACCGACGTTGCAAACGTTCATAACGGGGTAACGTCCGTACATTTCCGAGAGCGGCGCAATCAACAGCGGCCCGGCAGCCTCGCCCAGCTCCCATATCGTGACGAGGAGCACGCTGGCCGACTTGCTGGTCCGGCCGTCGTCCAGATCTGCCACGATGCGGTTTGCGACCGGCACAACAGAGATGCAGGTAAAGGTCCTGTCCAATCATGAGCAACAGTGCAGATTAAGATTTTGGCATAGTCGGTCTGTCAAAACCTTGTTTTCCTGACTCACACTGTAAAGGCCATAAAGGCCAGCAGCCCGACGATACTCCATTTGTACGTGTTTGGCCAGTCCAACGGGTTCTCAGCGTCGCCTTCGGGGTCAAAGGTGACGAGGTTCTTGTCGGCGGGCTGGTCGCGCTCCAATTCTGGGGTGCGAGCGGCCTCGGCGGGCAGCAATGGCTGAGTCTCGTCCATGATTGGTCTTTGGGATATACTCAATTATATCTCTGTAATCAGACCGTTTTCCTGCCAACTGCACCGCTGTGAGGAAGCTAGAGGTAGAAAAGAAAATGGCGGCGAAGGATTTCGTAAATTTCGGGACTACAAGATACGGAGTACAGGCCTGCGTGAGCCGAAGCCGGCTGTAAAGTGGATCGGTGGCGCCTGGCAGTGCTTAGGTACTCTGTATAAATTCACCATCCTTGCAAAGACGCCATTTTCGCGCCCTTTCAGTGACAGTATTGGGGTGTCTTGGCGGCTGATGACTGTGACGTGAAACATTATACGCGATATTCAGCGTGGGCATAGAATTATATTTATGTCGAATTAAACCAGATGAATTACACAAGAAGATGCATGTGTCACCACCCGAAAGGTATAATCTGATTCGACGCAACATCAGCCGCCATGAGTATTGTCCAGCTTAAAGAAAGTCATTCATACATATTGGCAGGGGGAGGACTAACGTGCTTGACACTAGTCCACCCCTTGTCAGTGCTCGAGATATACACATTGGCGTTCGTTTCCATCACAAACGTCATCGTCCTTCACCGCAGAATGTATAGCGATATAATTACTGCTCTATAGGAAATGTGCCCTTTGAATTCTTAGCTATTCCCAGGTGATATCTGTGACCACTATGCTTAACTTTGGGACATAATCCTAAAGGGCTTGGCCTTTTGTTATTTGATGATAAAACGGCATGATATTCAGAGCACACGGATATGCCAGTGTATTCTAACAATCTGCTGTGGCACCATTGAGTGTACGTAGCTCCCGGTACTTCATTGCACATGTGGGTGGCCCTTCCTTACAAGACCCTGTCGTGCCTTCCCGTATGTCGCATACAGTCGCACTAGTGTTTGCCCATCGGACTTCAATGTTGTTGGCTCTCTCTTCTACATAATGTTACAACATGAATTTTGAGGATGAACGTGGAAGATGTGACATCATGGATTCTATTCTATACATTGCCGTTGAATTCGATTATGTTACACCATCTCTGGACGTTTGTCTCCGAGCATCAGGACTTTGTCTCGGGTGATGCAGTATTCAAGTCGTCATCCGTTGAGCTCTGTGGCACGGTAGGGCTCTCGGTCTTCTCTGTTCCTTCTGTTGCGAGCTGTCCGCCAGACTCGACATCTTGAGTCGGCTTCTCCGTCACTGACTTGTTCTTCAGGTCCCAGCCCCCGCCCCAGCCGAACCATCCCTTCTCGTGAGGTCCCCGTACCAGCACCAAGAGGAGGGCCGCACCCATCAAGCCGATGCTCAGCGCGCCGCTGTGTATCCATCCGCCCTGGGCATAGAGATTATTGCCCACGGCCGTCCCGAACAGCTGGCCGCAGAACGTCATGACCATGTAGACCGAGTTGACCGCGTTCTGCGCCGTGTGATCGACATTGGCAAAGGCCATGCGGTTGGCCACGACAATGGTGTTCATGCCCAGGTCGCCCAGGAAAGCCCAGATGACGGGCCCGGCGAGCGAAAAGGTGCCGACAAACGTGCCGACCAAGACTGCGGACATGGTGACGAGGATAGCAATGATCTGGGTTCCGCTGGGGTGGATGCGTGAGGTCAGGAACTTGGAAACGACAGGGTTGAGGCACACGGGCGAGATTCCGACCAGCGCAAAGAGGCCGATGGCCAGAGTCGACAGGCGGAATTGATCAGCCAGCTGAAAGGTCAGTGTGGTCCAGAAGGAGGTGAACATGCCCATGGTGCAAAAGGCGATGAAGCCGCACTGCGTCAGCACAGGATGCTTGAACGGCATCTTGATGATGGTGAGCAGTGCCCTGAGGTACGTGCCGCCCGGCCGGAGAACCGGATAGTCTGGCATGTACGCGAACAGGAGAATGAAGATGGCAACCTGCAGGCCAAACGACATCCAGTAGACGCTCCTCCACGAGCTATACTGCGTAATGATACCGGCGAGCAGACGGGCAATCAGGATACCAAAGAACAGACCCGACATGACAATGGAGATCATGGTCGCCCGGTGCCGCTGCGGCGCGTACTGCACCACCAGTGGAAACATGAGCTGCGGCGTGACCGTCAAGACCCCGACGATGAACGACAGACCTAGGAAGACGGAGAAGGACCGCGTCAAAGTCAATCCCAACCACTGTGACCCATTAGTATCGAAAACATCAACCTCTCTTCCTCGGCCTCACGAGCGGCGACTCACGATAAAGGTTGTACAAAAGATGAGACCGAGAATCAGAGGTCGCCGATGAACGATATCCCCAATGGGAATAACAAACAAGAGACCGCCCGCGTAGCCGGCCTGCATGATGGTCGGCACGAGCGAGGCTCGCTCGTCTGTGACATGAAAGTCATCTGCCAAGACATTGAGAATCGGATGGCTGTAGTAGAGGTTCGCAACACTAAACGCGGCGGCCTAGTGAAGAGAATGTCAGCATTCTAATGTTATTCTTGCTTCTCGGTATAGCCCAGCCATTGCCAAAGCTGACGGAGTGAAAATGACTTACGCATCCGAAAATGATGTTGCGAGTCCACGTCAAATCATGGTTTGCCGTCTCGTCCCATCGCAGCCAAGACGGCGTCCACCTGAGCCGCTCCAGTACCTTGGCCGAGGGCCCACGCCGGGACGGCTGCATGTCATCTGGGGATTGTGCCTCTGCCATTTTAGGTTTGTGTTGGCACGTCGCCCAAAGCCGTGGAATAGGAAGAATGCCAAGACTCTGGCTTGATCCTTATTGATGCTGACGCCCTACTTATTATTCATGGTGCAACATGTAGACTGGACAATTGATCTTCACGTTGAGAGAAAGAAAGAAAGAAAAAAAAGAGACCCCAATTTCAATCCAATTATTTTAACGCCGTCACATTTCCGGTACCTTATCGCCGATCAGGGGGGCTATCTTCAGTGGAGTTGCATCATCGATGGTCACTGGGGATTAATTACCTATGACCCTCCGGGGCATTCAAGTGCTGGTGACGCCCGCTAAAGTCCGATGCTAGAATGGTGAAGCGTCTCTAGCGGCCGCTAAAGCCTGGAGTACTGTAGCGTAGATTTCACCGTAGCAGGGGTGCTCAGTCGAATAACTACTAATTGTTCACTGGCAGTCAATTGGGGATTATAACACCCATGTACCGTGAAAGGAACTGCCCGAGGTACAATCAAACCACTTGGGTGTTGGACGGACGGGGTTTATAATTAAATATAAGCCCCGAGCACGTGTTGCCGAAGGACAAGAGTTATGCCTTATTGTAAACTTTAATACTCCAAGTGCCGAGACCCCTTGTACTGTGTCGTACTGGGAGTACTACTGGCAAAAATATGGTGGTACGTATTTTCCTGCTTGTAAGACCATGAGTGGTTGGACAACTTATGGATGCGTACTTCGTAGCACGAGGTAGATAGGTAGGTATGGTTGGAGGTCTAGCTGAGGATCTCCGGTAGTAAGTTCACAAGTCAGAACGGACGGTATTCCTGGATGTAGCAACTGTTCGTTAGACCAAAATCCTGTTGTGGTCGAAGACTTTTTGATCCGTCATACAAATCCGTAAGTAGCATTCCTTCCGATATATCAAGGAAAGTTGTTATGGACCGCGGCAATGCATAATGTAATTCCGGAGTTTTCTATCATACTCGAGTAAATGCTGTTCTTTTCTATTGACGCGCCGCAGTTCCCATCACACGATGCGAGTCAACATGATTCAGCCGATCAGACACGCGTTGAATCCTCTGCCAGATGATCTGCGATCGTCCTCCCGGTATACTGACTTCTCGGTGGCCATATCTTGCTCAGCGCAATATACAGCACCGAGCTGCTCAGGAAAGCATAAAAGTATCCAATGGCGTAGAGATTCGACGCGCCCGCCGAGACGCTCAGGCTGGACGTGACGGCCTTGGCGAAGCCCGGCAGCAGCGGCGCGAAGCCGACGACAAAGGCCACGGCGGACCGCCAGTTGGTCCCCCACTTCTCGTACGCGTACATGCCGTGCGGCTGATACATGGCCGCGACGTCGGCGCGCTGCCCGTTGACGACCCAGTAGTCGGAGATCAGGATGCCGGCCATGGGCGCCAGCCAGATCGAGTAGCCGTCCATGAAGGTCAGCAGCGACTCGGCCGACGCGAGGATCTCCCACGGGCACATGGCCCAGCCTCCGAGGATCGCGCACACGTACTGCGCCCGCCGCAGGTTGAGGTACCGCGGGAAAAGCGTCGATAGGTCCACGGCGACCGAGATGCTGTTGGCCGAGATGTTGATGCCGATGCTGGCGATCAAGAAGGCCAGGGCAATAAAGAAGGCCGCGGCCCGGCCGCCCGGCGACGTCCAGTTGTCGATGATCAGCATGGGATCCCAGAGCACCTCGCCGTACAGGAGCCGCGTGCCGTTGGCGCCGATGATGCCAAAGAGCATCATGACGATGAAAGCCACCGGGATGATGACCAGTTGGACATACGGGCTGTGCGGCTTCTTCGAGTACCGCGCAAAGTCGTTCATGTTGACGCCGAGGGTGGCAAAGTTGCCGATCATGGCGTTGACGCCCGACATGAAGGCCCAGCCCAGCTGCGAGCCCGAGTACGCGTTGCCGTAGGTGAAGATCTGGTCGCCGCCGCCGGTGCTGTGGACGACCCAGCCCAGGATGGCGAAGCCCGCGATGGGCGTGACGACGGCCTTGAACGTGAAGAACCAGTGCAGCTGGTGCGCCGGGATCCAGTGGAAGGGCAGGACCAGGACGAAGTAGATGAAGTAGCAGATCATGAAGCCCGTGTCGATGTTGGCCGACTCGGGCAGGTGGTTCGGGACGTTGCGGAAGCCGGGCGCCCACGCGTAGATGATGGAGCGGATGCACTCGGCGCCCGTGTACGTCCCGATGCCGTACCAGAAGATGCTGACGACGACGCGGAAGACGATCATGACGTATGAAAAGTAGAAGCCAAACGCGGATCGCGCCTGTACGGTAAAGGGAATGTGTAGTCGTGCGCCTGGTTGATTTTCATGAGACGAACATTCTGTACTCAAAATCACTGGCTTGACTCACCGATAACTCCATTATATGTAACCACCAACGCGGTGACGAAATTGCCAATGACAACGGCCGCCAGCGCCAATTTCCAGGAGAGGCCGATGGCGACGAGCGATGCGCCAATCCTCCAGTTCGAGATGGCAAAGGCATCGGAGATCCAATAAGTGACAAAGTTGTACTATTCCCCGGATTAGTCTCACAATGTCACGCACTTATTCAGGAGCAATCACCGTATGCCATGTCTGCATCTCCGGAGGCACTGGGTCAAGGTCCTTGTTGCTCCATGATGTGCCAGGCGGAGCATAGGTGCTCTGCTCCACCTCGAGCGTCGCATGGCTCTTGATCCGGGACCACAGTCCGCCTTTATGCGGCGACTCCACCGATCCCGCGACGACGTGTGTGTCGCTAGTCGGAGAGCCGGCGTCCTTCTCCATCTCGGAGGTGGAATGTGGAATGGATTCGTTTCCGTAGAGTAGTATAAAAGTAGAGATGCCGAGTACTTAAAGGAAAGTCGAAAGAAGGAATGGGTCCAAGACCTTTTAATACTGCAGTGTATCGATCAATATCCTTGCAGAAATGATTGCTTCTTCTCGCTCTGACCCGTGGCTGACATTTGGGAGGGTGGGCAAGGGTAGTATTGATAAGAGGCTCCCCAGGGCCCACCCGGGCTCTAGATCTCGAGGGGCATTGATAACTTCATCCTCGCAATCGGTGTCTAATAATGGGCTGGGTTATGGTACGATTTCTCCAGCCTCACGAGAGACTTGAAAGGCTTGGCTGTTGTCCAGCTAGAAGCCTTCTCGATAAGAATCCAAGTTCTTACTGTGTGTTGGTTGATACACTCCCGGAGACCACCGGAGCTTCTCCAAGACGCGCGCTCCCTCCCGGGGACGTCTAGGAAGGGGTAAGTAATTATTACAGCGGAGATACCGATGTACGTCCTACTTATCACCCTGCCAAATGCCTGGCGATAGGCTTCTCGTCTGCATGTTGGGCGACACAATGTGGCACTCGCTAGGGAGGCACATGTGGTATCGTCCCGCCGGTAAGCGCTTCCGATACTACGGAAGCTCTACTGCCACGTTCTGCCGTCGGCATGCATAGCGCGGATAGCGCCATCAACAACATCCTTGTATCTTGAAGATTGAGATTGAGATCTGTGAGGAACGATATACTCGACAGCCTCCGTTTGCCACTCACAACTTTGGTCGTGTTATTGATTGGTATTTACGAATTGAAATGTCGACCACATTGGAAAACTGCAATGCTACGGGAGCACACTTGACGATTTCTGCTGGGGAGATATTTCAGCTCCGGCACGTCGCCAGAGGTGACACACCACCGGACCTTATTATACGGCACGGCACCATATTGTCCGTCCACACGGGAGAGCTTCTCGAGAGAGATGTGATCATCAAGGGACGCCACATTGCCGCCGTCACACCCTGGGACTATTTTCCGAGGTCCAGATATTCAGATGACGCTATCATTGAGGAATTCGATGCCAAGGGCAAATACATCAGCCCGGGCTTCATCGATACGCATATTCATATCGAGTACACAAAGTTGACGCCGGGCGAGTTGGCGAGACTCAGCATTCCGCGGGGGACGACCACTGTCCTGGCCGACGCCAACTGTATTGCAAATGTAGGCCCATAAAGTGCCATTCGATATTTATGCTGCACGGTCGCCGACTAATAGCCTTCAGGTCCTTGGTGGTAGAGGCATGGACTTTATGGGTGAGAAACCTGAACTCTGTGATTTCGACCAATCTTCTAAAAGTATGCCCAGGAACAACTACCACGCCTTTGCGAATATTCCGCCAAGTGTCTCACAAGGTGCCCATGAGCGGTCCTGATATCGAACTCGGTGGTACTTCTCTGACGACGGAAGAAATATGCGACCGTGTATCCCGATGCGAAGCGGCGACGCTCGGGGAGTCGAACCCGTTCTCGCTCGACATGGCGTCTGCCGAGAAACAAGCGGCCGCACTGCGTGCAGGTAAAAGGATTACCGGCCATTCCGCTCTGCTGGTGAACGAGCCATTGTGGGCATATTGTGCTGTAAGTCATGGAATACCATGAATATCTGAAGCATCATCTGACCGAGCGCAGGGCGGAATCGGTGACGACCACAACGCTCACAGGCCCGAGGACGTAATCGAGCGCTTGCGCCTGGGCATGATGCTCACGGTCATGTCTGGGAGTATGAACTCGAACATCGAATCTGTCTTTAGTAATTTCGAGCTCTACAAGGACGGTCTCAAGTATATCAGCTTCTGCGCCGACGATAAGTACTGCGAAGACTTTGACAAAACTGGACACATTGATCTCCATGTCCGTAGGGCAATCGAGCTGGGCGTACCGATTATGGAAGCTTATAAAATGGCGACCATCAATGCGGCTTCATACTATCGACTTGATCACTTGATTGGAAGTGTCACACCCGGAAAACTCGCCGATCTTCTCATCTTGGATAATTTAGAGAGTGCACTGTAAGTTGTCCTCTCCTTCTGAAAGTGCCTGTCTTGTATCCCAACCTAACCATTCTTCATCTAAGTCCCACGACCGTCATCGGCAATGGCTCCATTGTTGCCTCTGATAATAGAGCTCTTTTCACCAATAAAGATGTGATCCCGGACTTTACTCTGAATACTATACACATCAATGATCACCATCTCGAAGCCTCATCATATAATCTCTTTGCGCCATCTTCATTCGCCGAGCCTGTGACAAAAGCATGGGTCCAGTGCGTGGAAATGTACGACGGCTATTTCAAGAGGGCGTTCCACGCCACTCTTCCTGTCAATCCAGCGCCACCTCACAATATCCTCTGCGACACCGAGACCGATATCCTGAAAGTAGTCATCATCGATCGACACCATGGCACTAACAACTGCGGCATTGCTTTTGTCCGAGGATTCGGTCTGAAGCGAGGAGCGATCGCTACCACTACCAATTGCGAAAATCAGAATCTCGTCGTGATAGGCGCCGACGACGAGTCCATCGCAGCCGCGGTGCGGGCCATCAAGGACCTGGGCGGCGGTATGCTGGCAGTGAGCGACAAGGGAGAGAAAGTGCTCGGCTCTCTCAAGTTGGACGTTGCGGGTTGCATGTCCTCTGCGCCGTGGGAAGAGGTCCGAGATCAGAGTCTCGAGCTCGACAGGCTCGTCAGGGCGCAGCTTGGTTGTACGATGGAGCAGAATCCGTTTCTGATTGCCAGCTTTGTGGGACTCGTCGCTGTGCCTGATCTGGGCTTGACGGAGCTGGGTCTGGTAGTAGGCGGCGGCGAAGCGCTGATGAATCCAGTGTTGACGACGGAAGAAGTGGCGACGAGTGGAACTGGAGGCCGAATTGAAGGAGCTGAATCGATGGCACAGGCGATAAGGGTGTACTGTCGATGCCCGAGCCATATACATTGATCGTATACATCTTAAACAGGACGGAGTATACTCGGCCGGTCCTCCAATTTTGCACTCCACTGCTCTTCAGCTGCATCGTTCTCGATTTCGTCGTCTGAGTATGCTTGGGAATTAGTCGATTCGATATCTTTCAACGCTAATCAACCTCCCAGAGCCTTCTCGGGCTTTGGCTTGATAGGGAGGTTGAAAGACAGTGGCGCCGGCTGGGTACTCTTGATACCGCACTGAACTTCGATACTTCGGATGACACCACCAACTGGTCGTAGTTCTTCCATGAAAACGGCGATATTTGTGAAACTCTTGCATCCCGGCTCAGCAAATACTCTGGCCTGACATCCATCTTCCACTACAAGATTCAAGGTTAGCGAGTCTCCTCTGGCGACATATCTTTCCAACTATTGTCAAAAGACATCGAAGCCTCACCCAAACCACTTACTATTTGCCATAAAAGTCCCACACTCGGCCTGCGCCGCCCTCGTGATATTGTAACAAGTCGGCCCCGGCGGCGTAGCTATCCCCGCGCCCTTGGGTACGTTCAAACGAAAAACCGGCGTGCCGCGACATTCCTTCGGTCCCGGCGACGAGCTGTAGAGCAGTACGGTAATCGGCAGGATCGGTTTCGCCGGCATAGCCTGGGGCGTGGCCTTGGGCGGCGCGGGAGGCGACGGCGGCAGGGTCGCGTTGACGACGGGCACGATGGTCTCTACCATGGCCTCGTCGCCGATCCGGGAGACGTCGGCCTGCGCCACGGCGCCGTCGACCATGAGCGCAGCTTGCTGGTCGCTGAGTTGGCGGCGCTGCGCCGCGCCGGGGATGGCGGCCAGGGCGGCGATGAGCAGTGCCATTACCGGCGGTGGAGGATGCATCGTTGTCTTGTTTTGAGGCTATAAATTGACGTTTTACATGACTGGTATAAAGTGTTTTCGCTGACTCCTAAAATCTGGGGTTTGCTGAAGATATATACGCCGTCTCATGATACCGCCAAGCACGCCCAGTTGCCATCTTGGCGTTTCATATCGAAGACGATATCGAAGAAGCCTGAGCGTTTGCCCTGCGCCCTGTCACTGTAGAAATCTCGTATATAATGCTATTTCATATTTCCGTTGTGCCAAATGACAGCTACACTGATAGAGATTGTACAATTTCTAAGAAGTAGATGTTACTTAATTCAACGTGGAAGTTGAAGTTTGCCGTTCTAGATCGTGAGTCGTGACCCTTGGCGTCGACCAGGAGCACGGATGCCACAATGCGGTGAGGTTGTTTGCCACGGGATATAGTTGTCCTGAAAGATTTTCAAGCTACAAATTAAAGTTTTTTCCATCGTGTTGGCGATGACTTCACTTTCAAGCTTTGATTGCCTACCATAGACTGAGAATCTGTCACACCGAGTCATCAACGTTCAGCCAGACTCTATGAGTTGCAAAAGATAGAGCCTGGGTATGGCGTCATATGGTAAGGGCGGCTTAGCATCACTGGGACAGCCCCAAGTCCTCGGAACAGGGCCACCAGCATTGACTGACTCCATGTCCTTCAACCAAGGCAGTGACCAAACACTCACAAACAAGTCGGTACAGTCTCCTTACATGGGAACTTGGGATGCATTGAGTGTCGAGAGTACCAGCAGTCACCGCACACAGTCACCGAGCATTCCATTGTCTGCTGTTAGTGGAGCGACCCGATGCGTCAGTGGGTCGTGGTCCCTGGTTATCGTGCCTGAAAGTGCTAAAACACCGCCCCTCACTTCGGCAAATGCCGCCCCTCTTCTGCCCCGGAACCCGTCACGCTGCCCTTGTGACCACCAAGCCCAGCGCTTCAAACGGCGTCCTTTGCACTGATAGGTAGCTGCGACAATCGTCACTTGACGTCGGGCCGCCATTGACGACCGACCTGAACCTCCTCTCCCTTTGCCCATTCTTTGACTCGCAGCCCAGCTTCCAACAACCTTTTGTTCTCCTGTTCACGACTTCAACACGAGCTCGATCTCTTGTCTGACCTATCGCGCAAAACCTTCGACCACTCGCCCACACGAACTCTCGTCCCTGCTTCCCTTCCGGTAGCGGCGCCCTCGATCCTTATCCACCGACCGAACAACGATAAGCCCGCCCAGCTTCCCGACAGAAGCTGCCGCCAATATGAGCAGCCCTCGTAGACGTATCGAGACTGATGTAAGTCTGGTCGCAAGGGAGAACCAAACGTGTATATGGCGAGAAACAAAGACTGACGATCCTCCCGTTTAGGTCATGAAGTAAACACCACTCTGTGACTGACCACCTCGGATCCTCGAAGCTGACTTCTTTTTTAGGATGTACGGCGTCATCCCCCCGACAGATAACGCAAGATTACGACCTCGTGTGCAGCGCCGAAAGCTAATGTACGGAATATAGGCTCATGAGCGACTACGAGGTGACGCTAGTCAATGACAACAGTAACTCAAGCCCTCTCCCTACTTCTTGCATGCGCCAAGAGAGCATCTTCAACTGACCTGCATAATAGTGTAATGCACCCATACACTTGAACAATGTTTAGGCACTTATACCGATCTAGGCAAGAGTTCTACGTGCGATTCAAGGGGCCGACGGAAAGTGAGTGTCTCCTATTCTATTCACCAGCCACGATACAAGTTTCCCGGCTAACCATGTCTTCATCTGACAGCACCGTTCGAAGGCGGAGTGTGGAAGATCCACGTCGAGCTGCCCGACCAATACCCCTACAAGTCGCCAAGCATCGGCTTCGTCAACCGCATCTACCACCCCAATATCGATGAGCTGTGAGTGTTTTGGTTCCCGAATGAAACACATGACAGCGGTGTAAAGAGATGGAGCAGACACTAAGAGATGGTACTTCTACAGGTCCGGCTCTGTCTGCCTGGACGTCATCAACCAGACATGGTCGCCAATGTACGACATGATCAATATATTTGAGAGCTTTCTGCCGCAGCTCCTGCGCTACCCGAACCCGTCCGACCCGCTGAACGGCGAGGCCGCGGCGCTGCTCATGAGGGAGCCAAAGAGTTATGAGGTCAAAGTCAAGGGTACGTAACATGTGTCCATCGAGCGCGAGAGTTGGTGGTGACTAGGGGCTAACCCAAAACTTGCAGAATACGTCTCCAAGTACGCCAGTAATGCTGCCGTGAACGAAGCAGGCGCCGAGAGCGACGACGACGACGACATGTCCTCGGTCGCCAGCTTTGGGGACGAGGAAGAAGAGCCGCTCGGGGCAATGGAGGACGTGTAGGAATCCGGCCACACACCCCGAGCACCTCAAGAGGCGCCCCAGGAAGCGCTCCAGGAAGCGCCTCAAGAAGAAGACCAAGCACAGTCGTAGTTCTTCTACCTGTCTGCTTTCATGTTTTCACAAGTCAGGATCAAGGAGTCCCGGATTTGGTGTCACGGCTGGGATCGGTTCATCCCTTTTGGAGTTTGCATAACATTGACTTCTGGTTTTTTTTTTTTTTTTGGATCCCGATCAACGTGAAACCGCGCATCGGATCCATCATGTTTAATTCTGGGCGGCTCTGGTGTTTCCCATGTTGGTTCACTAATGCCCCAGTTTGACCAAACTATTTATTTGTCTCAATATAAACAATCATCGACGCATTCTGGCATGCAATTTAGGTGTATGACCCCGGTGGTATTTGTTCATTATTAAATCTATGGTATATACTAATCGTGTCTCGTCGGTAAAGTCGACTTGTCTGTTCTTGCCATGGCATCGTGTCTGATGAATACTGAAGAACACCTCTAACTTCTATCATATCACATTTCCCATTCGTCGTCAGATGCAGCGTGCTCCTCTGCCAGCGACTGCCCGAGGAAGCGAATCTGCTCGGTCCCAGTGGGCTTCAGCAGTGTCAGTTTATCCTCAATCATGAGCTTCTCTTCGTCATCCCTCCACCCAAAGACCTCAATGACCCGAGGTGCTCGAGGCCCCGGACAAGGCACAAGAGTAACCGTATTTTCGGTCTCTCCTTGGTGAGAGTCATACTCGACACCACCCCACTCGTTTGGACGCGGGGGCCCTACGTAGCTCGGATCATTGCCAGCTTCAACGTCGTCATCAGAAGACGAGAGCAGATTGCACAGCCACTCGACCATTCGGCAGCAGCCGAGCCCGCAGTACGCCTCGTCAAAGGCGAGCTGCAGCCGGTCCAGGTTCATCTTCCTCATGAACCGGATGCGACTGTGCCACACGCTCTTGACGAGATCTACCTTGTACTCGTGGAGCTGCTCCAGCCGCTGCTCCTTGGACGAGGGCCGGGTGAGGTCGATGGTGTTGAACTCGGCGCAGTCGCTCAGGGCGTGGAAGTCGGAGATGGGCCAGTCCCGCATGTCGAAGGCGTAGCTGACGTCGCGCAGCGCGGGCGCCAGCTGGTCGTGCCCGAAGGAGCGGTTGTCGCCGTCCCAGAACGCCGCGCACAGGCGGCCGCCGTCCGGGCACCCGCCGCCCGCTGGGAAGACGAACCGGTTCTCGCGGAAGTAGACGCGCATGGCCTCGAGGTGGACCTGCTTGCTGACGCCCCGGATGAGGCCAAAGGGGTGCTCGGCGGAGAAGCCCAGAGGGACGGCCAGGAAGGGCTCCAGGTCCTCGTCCAGGCTCGCGTAGCGCGCGTACTGCCGGCCCCGCCCGTTCCTGGTGATCTGCTCGTCGCGGTAGAAGGGGACGCGCAGGCCCGGCGCGACGAGCTCGCGGTAGACCATGTCGCGGATCTCGCGCGGCAGGGACAGGAAGCCGTGGAACTCGGTGCCGACGCGGCGCCTGATGATGCTCTGGAAGCGCAGCTCCGGGATGTCGAGCTCCTCCCCGATCTTCGTGCTTTCTTCGTACGCTTCCTCGTCGAGGGACTTGTTCTGGCTCTGCTTCAGCGACTCGAGGAGTCGCTGGCGCAGCTGCTCCCGCCGTACCTCGAGGTACGGAAGCCGCTGCTGCCGTGCCAGGCTGGTGTAGTAGGCGCTCAGGCGAGCATTCCAGTCCATGCAGCGCTTGGAGGCGAAGTACTCGAGGGTGGTTTCTCACTGCTCCTCATGCATGGACTGAAGTGTTCAATGAAGGTCAGAACATCGTCTCAAAGGGCGATAGGAGGGGGGTGATTCTTACATTTATGATTCGCCCGGGGAGTATCTCCTCCAGCACTTCTGATTCCCAATAACGGGCGTTTTGCTCTACATTCCTTGCCCGTGCCCTTTGCATTGCATTTGCTAGGTACTGGATGTGGATATCGTCTGCAGAAGACATGGTAATATGGAATGTGAATCACGAATGGGTGGGTTGGTGAAAATTCAATGGCTGCAAGAATTGAAAGTTTGGAATTCATCACGATGGAGAGAGCGACATATTTATAGGAGCAAGACGCGCTGAAATTTTCTCGTGTTTACGTGTAGGTTAGGGCCAAGAAGCCCGCCTTTGCAAATCAAATAAATCAAATCCGATTTGAAGTTCATTTGGCTTGTTCGGCTTGTTGGGCTTGTTGGATTTACTTGACTTGACTTGACTTGACTTGAAAATGCCAGCAAACGCGGAGGAAGGAAAAGCAACGGTCATGCCGGGGCCTGGGGGCTTTCCATTCGATTCCGGGAGTCTAAACCCTGCGGCGAGGTGGATCGTATTCAGGGGTCCACGGACCACGTTATAGGTGAACAATTTAATTGATAGGGCCAGACGCGTCCGGAACGCGAGTTTTCGCGACTGACACTCGGATAGGGTTTGATAAGATTGCTCCTCGTGTCGATCGTTGTGTGATGAATTGTTGATTGCACAACGGTCTAGAACCGCGTGCATTGAGTTAATGAACGGACTTGGGTCTATTCGTGCCTTTGGTGAATTTGCGAGTCGTTATATAGTGTGGGCGTGGCACGAGTAGTTGGTGAAATTCGTGATATGTATGATGACTTTCCATTATAATGCTATCGTGACTCGTGAGGTAGCTAGATACTACCATGCCCCTTCGTCCTCCTCGGGACTTTGGCCTTCTTCGTCAGCATTTTCAGCTTCTCCATTAGCTTCCATCTCGGCAAACGCTTCGTCCTGTGCTCTTTGCACCTCAGCTCGCTTTTCCCTCAGCGACTCTCCGATGAACCGGATCTCTTTCGTACCCATACGACTGATCAACCGGCTCAGTTTGGCTTTGATCATGAGCTCCTCTGCGTTGTCTGCCCAGCCAGAGATCTCGATAATCCGGGGGGCTCGGTTCTCCGTGATGCCTTCGGGGCCCCACGACCGGGGAACAAGCTGGCCGACCATGTCGGGGATCTCGTCCATGTTGGGTGAAATTCCCATGCCTCCAATGTGGCTGCAAACCCACTCGACCATTCTGCAGCAGCCGTAGCCGCAATAACATTCATCGAACGCGATCTGGAGCCTCTCCAGATTCGTCCGCTTCAGCTTTACGATCCGGTTAAACCACTCCTGCTGTAGCAGAAAAACCCTGTTGTCGTGCAGGGCCTGCATGAAGACCTGCTGCGACTGCTGCTGCAGCCGGTCCAAGCTGCGGCTCACGTCGGCGACGTTGTGCATGTCCGAAACGGGGACGTCTCTCATGTCAAAAGTGTAGCTGGCGTCTCGCAGCACAGGCACCCAGTAGCACGTCTCCTCACTGACGAATCCTTCTGCCGCGGCCAGGTCCTGGTCGCCGAGCCAGATCCGGCGCCACAGCGGCTGCATCTTTGTAAAATAGGCGGGGCTGACCGCCGTATTGGGCAAAAAACAACCCTGAAGACACTGTTTTACGCAGGTCTTATGCTGTTTTACAGTGTCCCGTGAGTATTTTACCCTAGATACAGCGTCTTACACACTGTATCAACAGTGGTTGACGAGGAATAAGTGTGTGATGCCGTGCTATTAGCACTGTATAAACCCGGTATACTTTTTAATAGTATTCTTAGTACTTCGTATCGGAAAATAAGTCACAAGGTAGGTAGGTATCCAGACTGGCCAGGCCTGGTACTGATGTAGGATCACAGACGACGGGGGTGGCCAGTCCCCGTTGCCCATAATCCTACTCTGTACAAGTGTTCTATATTCCCGATCTTCCCTTTGTCCTTTGTTTTCCCCCGTTTGCTCCTCCCATTGTGTGTGTGTGTGTGTGTGTGTGTGTGTGTGTGTGTGTGTGTGTGTGTGTGCGCGCGTGTGTGTGTATGTGTATGTTGCGGCTGTTTTGATAGCTGTACTGGCTGCTCTGATGGCTGCTTTGGCAGTACTGGCAGCAGCGATGGCAGCAGCGATGGCAGTATTGAAGTACCGGCAGTAATGGCTGCTAGGTAGGTAGGTTGTAGTATAGACTTTTGGGTTGATCAGGCCCGTGTAGTACTACCTGCCGTACCCAAGAAGTTGTGGTGTAGGTAGAAGGTAGAGTTCGAAGGTCTGTCTGTATTGCGGAACGATATACGATGTAGCGGCTTTGTTCCCGATCCCTCCACAACACCACCGAAACGCCCTCCTGAACCAGGGGAAGCCTCCAAAATGCCCTCCAAAAGCTACCGGATCAGGTAATTTCATCACGTGCATGCCTCCTTGTGCCTCCTCGGCCCTCCTTCGGATGAGGGAACCCTCCTAAGACACTCACTTTTTAACGTGCGGGATTACCAAAAATGGCATGGGCCCCTTACTGAGAGTGCCAGTGGACGGGCCGATGGGGAACACGATCCTGTTCTCGCGAAAGAAGGCGCCCGTGGCCTCGACGTGGATCTGCTTGCTGACGCCGCCGAGCAAGCCTGCGTCGCGGCCCCCGCCGAGCCCCTTCGGCCAGTCCTCCAGGTACTCCGGCAGGCCGAGGCACCTGTAGCGCTCGTACATCTGGCCGTTATTGTTCCTCGCCTGCCGTACTGCCGTCCGCCCGACTCTCTCGGGCATCAGAATTAGGCCTGGCGCAAGGAGGAGGCTTTAGACCATGCCGCGGAGCTCGCGGGGCAGATACATGAAGCCGTGGAACTCGCCATTGATCCGGAGCTGCTTAATCTGCTGCAGCCGCTGCCTCGTGCGGAACTCGGCGGGCGAGGCCGACCGGAGCTTGTGGGCTCGGTGCTCCTCCTCCAGCCGTTCCAGTAGTGCTGCGCGGGCATGATACTCGCTCAGCCGGGCCTCCCAGTCCATGGTGCGGAGGGACACGAAATAATTTCTCGCGGCATCGTACAGTTCCGTGTCATTACCGAGCTGTGTGATTCATTCTCTTAGTGATCTTCTTTTGCAACGGCGCCGAAATATTCTTACTACATGCTCGGGAAGGTCCCGCAACATTTGTGACTCCCATTTTTCCGCTTGGTGGTGAGATACTCCCATGGTCACGGTTCGTAATTCCTGGGCCGAAATATATATGCTGTCACTGTCAGATGTTGCAGGAATTCCACATGCAATGCAAGTCCAAGGGGAGAAAGACGCGATCCCGATATGTCGACCATCGGCACTGGGTAAAGCCGACACCGTGCCTACTCCCCATTTTTACAACATCCAGATCTATGAGAAACTTTTCTTTTTTTCAATTGTCCGTGATGGGGAATTGAAAAATAAAGAGTAGCAAAGGTCATGCCAGAATAACAAAGTGGCCCACGACTCCACCGGCCACTTTGCGGGGTTGCCCTATTTTATAGGCGTACCGTAGGAGCAACGCTCAAGTACAGGTTTATAGTTAACACAGGCCATCTTTCTATAGTGTCTTGACTTCTATCTTATTCCTGTCTAATATCTGACCATAAATCAAACCAATGCTCCGTAGGGTATCTTGAATAAACAAACCGCAACGCCATGATGTAAAAAGGTCGATGCAGACTGTACGATCAGTCCGTATCTGAGTCATAGTTCACCAGAGCCGCAGAAGTCGTGGTCTTGACTTTCTGTTCCGGTGGAGATTCGCCAGTCTCTGTTCCTTCAACATCGACACGCTTCCTCTTGATGCCCGGGATCCTCGCAGAACCCTTCGTCCTGTCCAGATTCAAAAAAGGGTCTGTGACAACTCGTGTGTTTCCGACCAATTCAGAGACCAAGCTGTCTTTGGTCTGCTCTGCCTTGACTTCGGATTTGAGACGCTTTGCGCCATTCGATGACTCGTTCTTGGGTTTCGAAGTCTTCTTCTCGAATAAGGGTCGAGCCAGGCCTTTTCTCTCAAGGTCATCTTCTCGACCATCTAGCAAAGTCGAGCCAAAATCAACCAGGCCAGCCCTTAGCTTGTCCTCCTCCTTCTCGGCCACGAGCTCAAAGTCCAGACCCAGCCTGTCCTTGAGCTCTTCCGTCCTCTTCTCGTCCTTCTCCCTTTCGTGCCGCCCAATCCTGAACTCCTTCCTCAGCCGGCGGTTCATCTCGTAGGGGTCATCCCACGTCTTGTTGTTGGTGTCCTGCAGCTCCTCGACCCTCTGCCGGGCCACGATGAGCTGCTCGCGGTCCTCGATGGTCTTCTCGAGTCGGGCAAACGAGTCGGCGCGGAGCCGGTCGCGCTCGGCGTCCGTCATGATCTCCCAGTCGCCCTCCCTGACCTTGCCCTCGGCGTCGTCCCGCCGGCGGCCGCCCTCGGTGACCACGTACGCCGTGTTCTGGGGGTCGGTCCGGATCTCGATGGCGCCGCCGCAGTCGGCGTGGCGCATGCGGAACGCAAAGATCGGGGTCGAGTGGTAGGCGCCGACGCGCGTCTTGGCCGCGTTGAAGCGCACGCCCTGCCCGATGATGGTCGGCTTCGGGCACGTCCCGCACCACACGGCGAACGGCATCTCGAAGCGCACCGTCAGCGCGCCCGGCTTGGACGCCCGCGAGCCCAGCGGGTGCTTCTTGTGCAGCTGGTTGCCCGACACCGTCCCCTCGAGGTCCGGGGGGACGTATCGGCCCATGTTGAAGCCCTGCATCTTGGGCTAGAGATGCCGGTGCGGGCAAGGAGACACGTTGATGTCGATGTTGTCTGGTGCTTTGAAAACGCGACCCGATGGACAGGTGGCGTTCTGTGGTATTTGACTGTCTTTTTGACTGCGCAGCTGCTTCGGCGCAATGCGCGCGTGCGGTTATGATGTGACTCAGAAGACAAAAGATGTCGAACTTCTGCCTACAATGTAAGCACTGAGGACGTTACGTCAGAAATTTAGGCGGGGAGCTGATGCGCTAGACACCCCCCAAACCAAAACGGCGGTCCGCCAATGTTACCCCGGATTTCGAGTCCGTAGTGGACGGTTACGGGTACCTAGCCCTGGTACGTACATTGTATCCTCCAACGTTTAGTATTTACGTGCCGTGATTGCATTGCATTGCATCTTCTCTGAAAACCTTGTCTTTGTATATTTAGGACAATAGTATCATCAGATGTTTTGAGTTTCCTCATTCCAATCAGAGGACAATTCTGCATGGGTCAATTAGTTCAGAAAACCCTATTGGGTGAGCAACTATTACCAAAATGCTTACACACTCAGGTAGACATCCATGACCCTCTTCTATGATCTAGGTTTTTCATGCAAAGGGGCATTGATTTTATGGTAGCATATTGACCTCTCGGAGTTATATCAGGCACCTCCTTATCCAAAAGCATTTGATTATTACAATCGTATCTAATTAAATCACTGTCAGGCTACAGTATCTGCAGATATACTACTGCCTTCGCTCTCTGATAAACCCACTTATAGGCCCAGTATTCTGAAATGTTAGGCTGATACTATGCTTCCCGCGTTGCCTCAGAACGCGTTTCGCGGCTATTGACAGATCGTGAGGATCTGCATGCGGTGAAACATTCTAGCTGAGATTCCATCTGTTGGAAACCCTGTCTGCAGCAGCGGATCTTCGACACTCATAATGCCATTCTTGGCCGATGGCACGTAAATCACGCCCAGACTGGGGAAAGGCGATCAGCGAGCACTGCCCAGCGAGTTTAATGAATGGATATCCAGTCTCGAGCTGTTCTGACTCCAACTTGATACAATATCCCTCTATAATTAAGTGTCTCGATGATTGTCATTGGCCAATACTCGCGAGGAGCCCACAGAGATGTGCATTACAGACATCTCGTGTTCGACATATCAACATGTTGAACACAATCTCGTGTCTGGCATCTGTGCTTGGCCAGGAACCCCGGTGCTAAGCAGTTTAATTTGAAGAAATTCTGGAATATTTACTCTCTTTGAGTTCCAATGCAAACGTTTTCCCTTCGTCTTGAGAATGATGGTTCGGTCTTGTACAGGTGACAGTGACTGAACATGACGATCCGACCACGATGGTATGGCGAGCTTGCCAAGTCAATTCTCCCCAGCTTTGCTCAAGATCGACTACACGCCGGACGCCCAAAGACGAAAAAGACACACTCGACATCGTATCTAGACGGGCTCCGAGGCCTGGCAGCCTTGGCCGTGTTGGGTTATCACTTTACCGACTACAACCTCAAATACTTTCATCCAGGTTATGGTGTTGAAGAGTCATCTTCTCTACTACAACTGCCATACGTCCGCTTGTTGTATGCTGGCAAACCCATGGTTCATCTCTTCTTTGTTATATCCGGATTCGCACTATCACTTCGGCCTCTTCAGCAACTTTTGGCGAACAAGGTCGAGGAATGTCACAAGACACTGTCATCGTCCATTTTTAGGAGACCCATCAGGCTGTTGGGACCTTGCCTGGTCCTGACTTTCTCTCTAGTCTTTTGGGCCCGTGCTGGGTATTTCCATTATCTCTCCCACCAGTCCACGTTGTGGGCGCAGATTGCCGATTGGCAGACAGACTTCCTCTTTCGCGTGTCATGGCCCTGGAGCTGGGACTTTGGGGAACGGCCAAAGTACAATGTGCATCTCTGGACGATTCCGATTGAGCTGTCGCATTCTTACCTCCTGTTCATGGTGATACTGTTGATCACACATCTTCGGCCACCATTTCGACTTGCGACTCTTGTCGTCATCATGGCATATACCCTGCGAAGCGGACGGTGGGCAGCCTTTGAGTTCGTAGGTGGATGTCTGCTGGCATACATACACACACGTCAAGAGCAGGACTCTGAAGAAAAAGAAAGAGAAACAATGCCAAGTTTCCTGCAATCAGGTTGGCATGGAGTTGTCAACACGCTCCAGGTGGTGACCTTCCTGGCCGGTGGCTATGTCATGTCCTGGCCGACGGACTTCCAGGCGCTTCCCGAGACATATCAACTCTTGGTCGCCCATACACCCGAACCCTTTGCCAAAAACAACAATTTTCCCGACTTTTGGTTCGCACTTGCGGCGTTTGCTGTGGTCGGGTCAATCAGCCAGTTGAGGCTACTGCGCCAATGTCTCGAGCTGCCCTTTCCACAATATCTGGGCAAGATCAGCTTCTCCCTTTATATCCTCCAACATCCCTTTCTCAACTTGATCCAACCTTACCTCATGGGCGCGGAACCGCAGCCTGCCCTCGGTGAGCAGCCCGCTGTGCCCGGTTGGGGTCTCAAGGGATGGCCGGGCGTCGAGACATGGCAGCAGCGAGTCCTCACGTGGTTCATGGGATGGGCCGTTGTCGTTCTGTTGACCATCTGGCTGGCCGATACTTACACAAGATTAATTGACCTGCAGTGTGTCCGCCTCGCGAGGGCCGCGGAACGATGGATTTGTGTTCAGGCTGATCGGCAGCCCGAAGGACTTGGCAGCGACGAAAAGTCGTTGTTTGCGGAGCAGGTCCGAGTCAAAAGTGAACTTAGAAGCGACTCCCCGGTTTGATTTGGCCAGTTGGCGACAGGAGGTCTTCAAGAGGGAAAAGTGATGCACGCAGCGGCCCCCCGATGACCGGTAGCTCAAACCTTGACATCACACGAACATTGGCGCTGGCTTTTACCTTCGAATATACGCATAGTTTGACCGACTTTTCGTTTGTATCATATGCCTTACCCGAGTACATAATGACCTCTTCTGTGTGACCGCAAACACAAAACAACAATCCTCCATCAAGCATCACCAACATCCACGGCCACGTGTCAATTTTGCAAATAAATATCATCATTAGCCGTCCCGATTTCTACTATTGTCGACAGACATTCATCCGCCCTCAAGTATCTCTCAAAAACTCAGTACTCAACTTTATATCAATCGTTGCACTTCATCATGGCCGGCTTCTCCCTTAGCACCGCCTTTGCTCTCGCGTCTGGCCTCATCGGCACCTTGGTAGACGCGGCAGCTGTGGGCAACATGGTAGAACGCAGCGTCACCAACTCCAACGGCAAAGCATCGACTGTTCTCGTCAACCGCGGGCTCACTCAGACCAACTATAAGGTCCGGAGGGAATCATACGAAACCAACTCTACTACAAGCACCTTCTTCAAGGATGACAAACTCGTGGCACTGTGCACTCCACAGACAGACATAGATGAGACGGTCATCGACAGCTCGTACACCGAGGATTGTAGTTATATTCTCAGCTACTACCGCAGTGAAGATCACTGGGGCTGGTGGAACATTGACGACCTCGTTCCAGGTGTCGACTTCAAGATGATCCAGCACAACACATGCTCGCTGTATACACGAGTCCCTGAAAGTCACTTTTCTCTTCAGTAAGCCTACGGCTCATCCAAATGTTTATGCCGGCCAAACTGACAGGTTACAGAATCTCAAATGCCGACCTCGAGGCCTTTGTCAATACGACCATACACAAGTATAGTCGGGGGTTCAATGACGGTAAGGCTGAAAGGGTTCAAGGAGATGGAACTCTTCAGTGCTTTGAGACGGATGGTGAGACAGCATTGGTTGCTACGTTGAGTCTGAGACGATAGACGAGCTTGTATGTTTTTCCTCCTCGACGATTCCCTGAGTTCATAGCATGTGCGTTTTGATAGCCCTTTACCATTCACGATACAACGCATTATCACGCTTTGCACTTTTCCATCATTGTGTGAATTGATACACATTATTCTATTCCACTTAACTTGTATTTATTGGGTAGGTAGGCACTCACCTTGGTCATTAATTTGACTGTAATCTGTGTAGTCACTGATCATCAAAGGTTCTGTGCCAACTCTACCTACGCGTAGCTATATGATACTTACCGAGCTTACGCAAGGTGGCTGGCTCTCCAAAATGCACGGCCGAGTTGCAAGTTCCTTAAATGAAACGGAACTAGAGAACCAGATCTGGTTGAATCTGAGGAGCTATCGTTGGGCGTGCTCGCCATGTCGCCTGTTGTGGGTCAGGTGGGTAGTGCCTCGTCATTGGTGTCGTGCTGGCAATATAGTCGGCCGCCTCTGGAAGATGAAGGTGTTCTCGCAAGAACTCATCTATGGTCATGGCTCCGGGGTCGCCTTCGTCAATCATCACGAAACGTGGAGCGATGGTCCGCCAAAAGTGCCCGTTATTTATCCTGCGTGCAAGGTTGACAGTGGCCGCCAGGATATGAGACCAGTGTATCACCCAGACCTCGCTGACTGTTGCCGCCGCTTGGCGGAACTCGATCGTCGGCTTATGTTCATAATGGATATTCTTGAAGCTGTATGCTCCGCGACCTGGCGTCAGGAGCATCGTCTGGACGGCGCTTACACTATCCGTCCCTAGGATGTTGATCAGCGCTGGGAACAAGGGGATTAATGGCCAGTCTTCTTCAAGAGACCACTCATCCCACAAATTGCCAGGGGGGTTGTCGTTCGCCTGTTCGGCAGTCATCCCCATTGCTGCGTTGGTTCGCTCACGAAGGCTCGGGTGGTTCAACTCGTCGATGCGCCGGTGCTCTACGTGCAGAGTGTTGTAGAGGTGCTCGACCATGAAGAACATGGCCGCAATCTTGGTCGCCGCCAAGTTGTCATACAATACCCTGCCCTGGCCAATGTGGATGTGCAGCCCGCACGTGTCGGGCGTGAAGATGACAAAGGTGTTCTTGAGCATGGTCAGGACCCGGACGACGTCGGCGTCGGCGGCGGGATCGGCATCCAGCAGCGGCGGCGAGACGATCTCGACGTCGACGATGAAGTGAGGCCCGTCGCGGTACCGAAACAGGCGGTCGATGCCGGACGTCAGGCTGGGGTCGTCCTTGACGTTCCAGCGCAGGTAGTGCGGCTCCACGGTCCACTGGTGGTTCGGGTTGTTCTCGTCCTCGGCCTGGACCTCGGGCGGCGGCGGGCCCCAGTGCTCGTACGTGGTCTGCGGGTCGTGCACCGCGACGCCGAGCGCGGAGATGGCCTCGTAGATGGCCACGCGGCACAGGTGCCGCCCCATGTCCAGCTTGTGGAAGTCCATCATCTCCTGGCTGGACCCGTGCGGCTCGTACTGCTCGTCGTTGAGCACGATGCAGCCGTCGACGATGGTCCAGCGGTCGCCCGCCGGCACCGGCACGTCGTCGTAGCCCGCCTGCACGCTCCAGCGGAACGGCATGAGGCACTCGAACTCGAAGCCGCGCGTCAGCGGGGGCAGCTCCCACTCGGGTGGTAGGAAGGCCTGGGCCTTCTCGTGAGAGGACGCGGACGCGACCCCTGCTGCCAGTCCTTGTGCGCCGGCGCCGTACGGCCACGGCGGGAGCGCGGACATGGCTGATGTGAAAATCAGGAACGGGAGAGCGTGTGGGTAGATTATGTTAGTCTCGTATCTGGTACAAGTGATCTTCTCCGGTTTTGTGGGAAAAGAGCATTCAGACAGTTTTCTTGGGCATGGTGATATCAGATATCAGTCTATTATATTTATTCTCGTGTCTATCTAGCCTCGAAGAAGACAATACTGTTGTAAATGAACTTTTGGTTCTCGAGCTCTTTGTCTGTCAACTATTGTCTTTGTTTGCACAATGACATTGTATATGAGCTTGACTTGACCACATCATTCGTCGTTGTATCTCGACACAGATCAATGTGGAAGGCGGACGCTCTCCATCTTGGCAATCTCTCATGACTTTGTGTGAGCCGCCGGCAGTAGGTTTACTGCTTTCTTGAAGACGTTGTTTGGATCATATACTGCCTTGAGCTGACGCAGCCGCTCGACGTTTGGACCGAAAACTCGATCGGCCTTGACAAAGGCGCGGTCTGTTTCGACGACGGGATCTAGTCGGTTCTTTGTAAGTGGATGCCCGGCTCAACACAACCTCAGAATCGAATATGGGATGAACTACTCACTCAGGTAATTGTAATACGTGCCACCGCGATCGCCCAGCGCGTCGCCCTTCCACCCGTGCTCCTTCATGAACCCGGCAATAGCGGCGCAGATGCTCTTGGCCTCCTCGTCTCGCTCCTCCGAGTCCCACGATATGACGATGATGACATTGTACGCGGCGCCCTCGCGGCCCGCAAACGCCGTGTGGCTCGTCGGCACCGACCGGACCTTGTCGTGTGGCGTGAGCTCGAAGCCCACCATGCTCCGCGCCTTGAGCTCCTCGTTCTCGGGCTTGCAGAGGAGCGCGTGGAACATGTCGGACGCCTTCTGCAGCAGGCCGACGTCCAGCGGGCAGAGAAAGTTGGCTCCGCTGAACAGGTACCGCTTGCCGTGGGGGACCTTTGGCTCAGGGAACGTGTTGGCTTTTGGGTAGGGGATCACAGCCGTTTGGTCCATGATTTTGTCGAGGGCCAGGACCGGAGCGTAGAACTTCTCGGCGGACTCTTTGTCGCCGTTGTAGAATAGTGACGCGGCGATGACTGGCTCCAACGTTTTCGGATGACATGCCAACATGGGCATCATGTACTGGTCGCCGTCCGTCTGGCGCTCGAAATCGTTCATAAACGAGGCGATCTGCGGTATCGCCGACAGCGGCCAGACGACGACGCCACCCCAGACGTCTCCTTGTGGGAATATCCGCGAGGTAAAAGACGTCACGACGCCAAAGCTCTGGCCTGCGCCGCGCAGCGCCCAGAACAAGTCGGGATTCTCGTCTTGGCTCGTGGTCACGACGTCGCCATTCGACAGCACGACCTCGCAGCTAATGAGACAGTCGATGCTGAGACCATGTCGGCCAGTCAACATGCCGTAGCCGCCGCCGAGGATCAAGCCTCCGACTCCGGTATGGCTGACAGTGCCGCCGACGGTCGCATAGCCCTTGTCCCATAGCGCCGCATCGACATCGCCCCATAGACAGCCGCCGCCGAATGTGACGGACTGGGTTTCTTCTTGGACGGAGACGGAGCACAGTAGACTTAGATCGATGACCATGCCCCCGTCCGAAGCTGATCCGCCGCTGGGGTTATGGCCACCGCCGCGGACCACGAACGGGACCGAGTTGGACGTTGCGAATTTCACGGCCGCGCTGGTTTCTGTCGAGTTTGCTGGTCGGATCACGAATGCCTGGAGCCTGTGTCAGCTTGTGCTTACATATAATGGCATCGATATTTAATAATTACGTACTGCCGGACGAACACATGTGGCGCTCCAGCGTTGGAGGCTGTCCGTATATCCTTCATCTCCTGGCACCAAGACATCACCATTTGTGATGAGATGCCTGAGCTCGGCAACTATAGGAGCCATGTTGAAATTATTTTTGTGTGTTCTTGATAGTATCAACTCGTGAAGCCTTTCAAGCCAGGACGTTTTCCTTTTACATACCAGGACGTATAGGTTGCTGGCCACTTTGTGTCATCAGGGACGAAGCCGTATCTGAAAGTGGCGAGCTGAACTCCAAGATCTTACCCTTTTACTCCTTAGCCGGTTCTCGCATCCCAAGTGACATGTTGCACACTCCCTCCATGGCTGGCTGACACCGCCAATCTGTCAGGGCATACGTTTCGCGAGGGATTCCCCGAGTCAGAGTGGTACATCGTAAGACCGTTTTTAGTGCTGAAGCTGCTGCATCGTCTAAATGGTCGCCCTCTTCTTTGTTCTAGACTTGTTCAACCATGACACTAAGCCTACACACAAACGCCTAGCTCAGCCGCCACGATACCTGAAGCGGTAAAAAGAGCATTCAATAGAGGTCGGTAGTGTTGCACGATTTCGTGCACTTTCGTCTCGTTCAGCTGAACAACATGTTGCGCAAGCATCTCAGCTCGTCAGCATTATCTACAAATACGGCAAGGGAAAGGCAAGTGTCTTGTGTTGCCACTGGCACCTTCATCCAATACTATCACTTCCATTGAACATCCACCGTCTACAGAAACATGACTATTCCACCGGGGGATCTCACTCTCGAGTATTGAGACGACAGACGAGACCCTTCTGTCTACAGAACCAGCTGCCCGTGACCTCGAGCTCCCTCTCGGGGTCCACGAGCTCCATGTCGTACCGGGACATCAGCGTCGCCGTGATCTTGTACACCTCCATGAGGGCAAAGTTGCGGCCGATGCAGATGTGCGAGCCGGCGCCAAAGGTCAAATCGGCCGCATTGTACGCCTTGAGCCGGTGCCGGTACGCCTCGTCGTCCTCGCCCGGCCCCGGCAGCCAGCGCTCGGGCCGGAACAACTCGGCGTCGTCGCCCCAGACGCCCCGGTTCCGGTGCACCACGTACGGGTTGATGCCCACGGCCGCGCCGGCGGGGATGAAGCGTCCGTCCGGCAGGGTGAGCCCCGACGCCGGGACGTAGCGCTCGAGCAGCATGCAGACTCCCGGGTGGATGCGTGTTGCTTCGCGGACGACAGCTTCTAGGTCTGACGTCGTGATACATGTTCATCAGCTCTCTGCTCACTGTAACAAAATTCAACATTGACAAGGAAATGACTTACAAGGCAAGGATCTCGCAGCGCTGAATGATGCAACTTGCCCAAACCCAGCAGCAGCGATCTCCTCCTTCAGCCTGCGATACACCTCCGGGTTCCGCAGGACATGGTAAAAGATGGCCCGGACCGTGATGGCGGTCGTGTCCGCGCCGGCGATGAGGTTGACGAGCATGTAGCCCACGATGGTGCCGTCGTCGACGACTTCGGGGTGGGCCCGCTTGGCG
Organism: Pestalotiopsis sp. JCM 9685; assembly: GCA_001599175.1. Lineage (NCBI taxonomy): Eukaryota > Fungi > Ascomycota > Sordariomycetes > Amphisphaeriales > Sporocadaceae > Pestalotiopsis > Pestalotiopsis sp. JCM 9685. The sequence continues at coordinate 3,731,533 of BCGF01000005.1, read as the reverse complement.
TCGAGAAAGTGCTGCAGGAAGTCGGGCACGTCGGGGTCAAAGTTCTTGTCGCTGCCCTGCAGCCGGGCCACCAGGTGGCCCAGCGCGATGCGCGTCACGTTGCTCAGGTTGGGCGGCCCGATGCGTGCCACGGGGTTCTTGTCCAGGAGGAAATCCAGGAACGGCATCTGGCCGACTGCCGCGAAGCTGGCGACGCATTGATTAGCAGCTGGTACCGTGATTGAAAGCGTTCGCCATAGAATGATCATGACTTACTAGTCCAGAGCCTGGTCCGCGATCCCAATGCTGCCGTCGAAATCATGGCCCTTGTCCATGTACCCGAAGCGTTGGCTCATGGTTGCGGCCCCGACCATGTCCCAAGCATCTAGAAGTCAGAATGATCAGTATAAGGTAATCGATGCTACGTGTAAAATTTCATTGTCACAGCATGAAACTTACAAAACGCAATCCACTCTCCTAGATCACAAACCCCATCTTGGGGGCCCTTGGCGAAGCGAGTGTCCAGTTGTACGCAAAAGTCTCGGACGACCTTGTCCATAAGCGGCTCCAGCGTTGCCAGGCTGCTCTGGGAATAGTACTTGGCAATGGGGCGCTTCATCCGGGCATGTTCGGCATGGTCCGTCTGGCTAAACAGATGATAGGTGATCTTGCCATTGACGACGGCGCTGTTGTTGTGATAAAATTCGGTCTTTGTCGAAAAGAGAAGGAAAAGCCGTGTTAGTAAGCTACTTCTTCTCGGCCCCGTTTGTACGGACTCGGCACGAGACGGGCCAACTTACCTTGCGCCACTTGCCGTCCGTGCCGTACAAGGTCTTGATCAGCTCGGGATAGTCCAGGTCCAACAGGTTCGGCCCAATCCGAACCACGGGACCATATTTGTCATGGAGCTCCTGCATCCTGAGGTGGTAGTCGCCCGTTCTCACGAGAAAGAAGCGCCATAGGTTCGTCCATCCTGTTTACACTGCTCAGTATACCATCCAAGAGTCATGACGTAGGTATGGTGACGGAATGCAGAAGACTGACTGGCAAGGGGATGACCTGGATAGCCTCGTAAAGGAGACAACCACTCAGAGACGAGAGAGACACCAAGCCAGGTGGCGACGGCTACAGCCAGGGTTACAGCCGCGGTAGATCGCAAGTCGGGAGGCTGCTTGAATATCTGCACGATCCTCTCCGTGTATGCAGAATAGATGAAGGTATGCTCAACCGACATTTTGGGAAGTTTTCTTTTTTCTTCTTCGGGGGTGCTCTCCTGTCTCTGTAGTGATCTTCTGGCCGCAGAAATGCAGGCCTGAGTGTATGTGCGTGTATGTGCAGTATGTGTGCACTCTTGGGGAAAGAGAGATGTCACCCGGGACCTCGGAATGCCACGTACATTTAAGCTTGATCACTTGTCAAATATGGACTGCAGAAATGGTGCTCAAGAGTGTGTTTCGATGCACAGAACTTTTGTAATCACGGTGACATTCGACCCGATGCCAGCCCTGCATATGTGGCGAGAGACTTGGGGGTTTCACCGGCCCCCAACGCCCATTCCTGCGTTGCAACTTGAGCCATGCAGCACGGCATGGGACTAATGGCTGCGGTGTTGAGTCGGAGATGGTTTCTTTTGCGCGGACAAGGTCGGTCTGGTGCCCTCAACTTGGTAAAAGGAGTCAACAACATGGACGTACTAATATTAGTGACTTATCAGATGACAAGTTCCCTTGCAGTAGGTGCGGGTTATGCCGCGGACTGGCGCCTTCAATCACCTTGACCAAGTCGATGTTGAAGATAATAAGACTGGATTCCGAAATATTACCAATTTTGGAGTCGGATAGAAGCATGAACCGGTGGAACGACGGCAGCTTTGCAACAAGCCTCCCACCGGAATGGACCCCCAACTTGGCACGCAGAGTCCATGAACCGCTGAGCAAAAGACGTTGCGATGCTGCCACCACCCACCTGCAAGGAGCCGCAAAGGGAGGAGGTATATCGCACCCGGGGACAGGGATCTCCAAGCAGGCTACGGCTTGTCCAGAAGACTAGAACGCGGGCCGTAGATGCAGACTGACCGTTGGTTCATGGTCCTGTATGTCAGTCAAATCAGCTGAAACTGCAGAATGCAACGGCGTCCCGAGCCGATCCAATCCTCCTGGTGACCTGGACGCGGGGGGATTGATGATACCGCGACGGATTTCTACATGCTAATATTGGCACCCTGACGATGTCAAGTCCCCTTTTGGCGAACTGGGGCCCTTGCCTTTTCCGCATATTGTTGGCCGACTGCCAACTATAGACCCCGCCTCCTCATCTGCGGGACTGTGTAACGAGACCGAATCAGAGACTTTACCGACAGTGGAGCAGACGGATAGCTGCAGGTATCAAAAATTCCCAGTCTTCTGATGGGCCGGTTGCAACTGGGGTTGGCGTCCATCATGATGCGGCTTTGATGGGCGCGATATGATTGGCAGACGGGAGTCGTGATCCATGGATTACTCTTGTGGCTTGTCCATCGGTCGACACAGTTGTTTCCTATATGGAGAATGGGAGAACAAATCCTGCGGATATATGGCCCTAATGGAGGGAGTATACGACTTCATTTTCCGATGCGTTCTGCAATCTGGTTTCGACTGCATTGGGGACATGACTTGCATGATCCTTCGGTACCATGATGGCGTGTACATTCTCTCATCATGTTGAATGACTCCTTTCTTTTTCGTTTCCCAGACAAGTGTAAGTAGGTTTGATAGCTATTTCAACCGAATGGTTCGATCAATCAACTACATGATACCGAATGGTTAGGCCGGCTCTTCATTGAATGACTTGAACAGAGGTTGCCTAGGCACTTTCAGTGTTATCCGCAGTAGGCGCCCAATAGATATTAATAATCAAACATGTATACCTGCTGTGCGATTCTCTGGAATGCTTCCAGTATGTGACTCTATCATCAACTTTGGGGGTCGGGCAGCGTCATACGTCGACCTCGTGGCAAGCAGGTACCACGACGGACCAACTGAGCTTGGGTAACACGGCAGTCCAATATCAAATGCGTTCTTGGCAACCGTTTTTCCAACAAGGGTGCCGTGACCTCAATTTGAAGTCCCGAGGGAGAATTCGGCCTCTCCCATACGAGACTGGACGTGTAGACGCTGAAGAAAAGGGTGATCTGCAAATTTGCTATCCTGTCCTACCAACTTGAGGGATCCGACCCTGGAATATGTTCTGTGCTTTTTCCATCTCAACGGACTCAAGACCGGACCAATAACGGCTGCCGCCAGGATTATTCCCAACATCTCTTTGTTTACTCAGCAGTATATTGGTTTCAGGATGTGCGAGTAGCCAGCCCGTCGAAAAAGTCGAGACGTCAAAAAAAATACATCACAACCTCGGGAGTGATCCTAGACGGACGAGACAGTGCTTTGACTCAGAATCGATCCCGGAACATCCTCCGGGAAGTCGCGTCACCAATCTGTCCGGCCCGTCAATGCGCCCCAGAAACTGACAACACTCGAAGACGAGGCTCGAAGCACGAACCAACAACGAACTCTTGGTGTCGTATTGCATGTATGTCAATGTGGATATAACACTGAAGATATCTTGGACCCCATCCTCGAAAACATCAAGTCTAGACATCGAGAGAGTATAGACAGTTTATTCGAGGCTTAGGCATTTTGTTATACACTCACATTTTTTCCTGAATTTCTTACGACGAGCGTTCGACTCCGGACGAAATCATCAAGGAAAACCCATTTTACAACTTGCCAGTCCTACAGCATGGCATACGGAGGTGATGCTGCACAAGCCATCACGGCCATGTGGATATTGACGGTATTGACACTCGTCTTCGTCGTCCTGCGCACCTATACACGCGCCTTTGTCGTCAAGGCCTACGGCATCGATGATCACGTCTATAATTTCGCCTTCGTACGTATGACCATAGCAATCAAGACAAAACTTTGGAGAGAGCTCATTAACAGTCCCAAAACAGCTCCTCCTCCTCTGCTACGTCATCTTCATCACCCTCTCGGGCCACTACGGCTTCGGCAAGTCCATGACGGAGATCGCGCACATCGAGGACGCGGTGCGGGCCGTGCTGTTCGAGGCCATCGGGCAGACCTTTGCCGTCGTCGGCATGGCCGTGGCCAAGTGGTCCCTGGGGCTGTTCCTGCTGCGCCTCGTCACCGAGGCCTGGCACCGCGCCGTCATCTGGACCGCCATGTGCGTGCTCATGTCGGCCTCGATCAGCGTCTGCTTCGTCTTCTGGCTCCAGTGCTCCCCGCCCGCCTACATGTGGGACAAGCGCATCGAGTTTGGCGAGTGCAAGGTCAACAGCACGCCCGTTAGCATGTTGCTCTGCAGTACGTATGAATATTTCTTTCTTTTACACGAATCTGTAAGATCGGCCAAGACTAATTTGGGGTGTCTTCTAGTTCTCTGTGTCATGGTCGATTTCTTCTTTGCGCTCTTCCCATGGCTCTTCATCTGGAGGTTGCAGATGAACAAGCGGGAGAAGCTTGTTATTCTTTGCAGTATGAGCCTGGGCGTCATGTAGGTCAAAATCTTCCAACTCAAGGGCTCTCGTCTAACAAAAACACCATAGCGCCGGCGCATGCGGTATCAAGCGAACACTCGAAGTCCCCGAGCTGTCAAGTGCCGACTACTTGAGTAAGTCTCTTGTCTTCTCCACGTAAATGCTCTTCGTAATCTAGAAGCACAAGCGCTGATAAGTTCCGCCGTCTCCACAGAAGCAACAGTCGGCCTGATCGTCTGGTCCGCCGCCGAGATCTCCGTGACCATGATCTGCATCGGCATCCCCATCTGCCGGCCGCTCTACCGGACGTTCCTCGAGAAGCTCACGTCGCAGCTCTCGGGCGGCGGCGGCTCCGGCGCCGCCCCCGGGAGCCACCTCAAGACCCCGATCAGCAGCTGGTTCCCCCGCAACCAGTACCTGCACAACAAGTCGCGCTCCTACGGCCTGCGCACGCTGGGCAGCTCCGAGTACCAGGGCCAGCACGCCGCCAGCGACGACGAGATCCGCCACCACGATCAAGCCATGGAGCTCGAGGGCGGATGCGGGAAGGAGCGCGTGGACGTGTTCCCCAAGCAGGACCGCCACCACGATATGATGATCGCCAGCCCGGCCGCTGCGGGATACACCGGCAACAAGACCTTCGCCGTGAGCGCCGGCCGCCGCCAGAGCGACGAGGGCAGCGAGGAGGAGATCCTGGGCCTCAAGCTGGGAGGCCACGGCAAGACGGCGACGGGCGATGCTGCGCACCACGAGGGCGGCCGCCGTCACGGCAAGACCATCAAGGTCACGGAGGAGTACCACGTCACGAGCAGCAGTCGCCGCACCAAGTAGAGGAGGAAGGGAGCTGGGTAGAAGATCTTCTGTGAGGCAGGAGAGCGGCGATATTAGGAAACAGTCCCGCTCCTTGTTCTACTTCCCGATGTGGAACGCAGAGAGTTGTACGATACCAGCCTAGAAGTGTCAAGTTGGTGAAATATTTCCGGCACTATAAACAACCACTGGTCGATAATCACGTGGTCTTATAATAAAGGCACTCCGTATGCACGTACAAAGCGGTACGGGTTTGATGGTAGGATAAAAATTGGCAGGACTTATTTGCTCTGCTACCAAGGGAGCTGCTGCAGAGAGATTTTGTGATAGAGTCGATCATTTTCTTCTCTCTAGGTTAGACAGGACTGTTATTTGCAACCTTCCGCGGTTGTTGGTAGTGTGCCGGTGTTTTCATCTTTTGTGTTTTCAACCCGTCTGACTGAGATCCCACCCAGAGCAACGAGCAGTCGTATTCATCTTCTGTCTTCACTTGTATCAAGGCTTGTATCAAGGCACATATTAATTTTCAGAATGTGTATGTAAATCGCTGTTTTATTTGACCGTGCGTGCCTATTAAACGTTCTGCACTAGTCTCCGCTCATGTCTCTCGACCCTTGACCGAAAATGCTGTGAGGCCTTTTTTTGTGTACGATTACTGAAAGAAACAAAGCAAAGAAAAATTATGCTCGACCTGCCCCCTAACGCCGTGCTTGCCGACAAACGTCCCGTGGAAGTACCATTACAGGTCGATCCCTATCTTCACCCCCTTTATGCCCTATGTATGCAGTGCTAACCGACATATGCTGGAAAGTGTTGACCACATCCAGATATATGGGTCTGTGTCCGAACTGTGCTTTTCGTCGTCACGGTGAAAATACTATACTTGCAGCGCCAGTGTTTCGTGCAAGATTTATGAGAATGCTTTGGGTGAATGCTGCCCTCCCCTCTACCTGGGTGTCCTAACGCCTGAAAGAGATTGCCAATGAAAAGAACCGTTCGTGCGATGTGTGGTATATGGCGGTCCAAAAACGGGTCCGTGGTGGAAGAAGGTATCATGAAAATCGGTTGTACTCGCGAACGCCGTTGTCTATAATATGCGAAATGCGTAGCCGAAGGATGACAAATACTGTCGTCAATAGAGTGGCTGGATCCGGAACCAGTTGCTCTAGTTATCGTCGTTGTCGGTAGCTGTGAGCCTCTGAACCTCGCTGGGATTGAGGAGAATGCGCTTGCCGAGTTCCTCGGGACTCTTGCCGTCGCGAACGGCGCCAAAGTCGAGAATCTGATGGCTCATTAGTAAAACGTAATCATGGGGCTGAGAAGACTTGCTTACCTCGACATAGGTGAGTGACCCGCGCTGCACAGCAGCGACGCATCGTCGCTCATCAAATCGTACCTGCCAGACTCCGCTGAGGTCTGTGAGCAGGTCTTGGATACATTCTCCAGTTCGAATGTCCCACATCTTCAAAGTTCTGTCACTACCACTGATAACTTTGCGTCCGTCGTGCTGGAAGCACGTGATGGCACCCGTGTGAGCCGTGAGAGTAGATTGGCAGCGACCACTCTCGGGATCCCAGATTCGTAGTGTAGAGTCGGCTGCTGCAGAGACCAGACGCTCATCGCGAAGATCCAAGAGACCAACCAGCAGGGTGTGGCCTTCGAGAGTGTGAGTGCAAGCACCGGTCTCGAGATCCCAGATCTTGACGAAGCTGTCCATGCTGCCCGATATGCATCGGTTGCGTGCAGTGTCCAGGACAACACTATACACCTTTTGGGTGTGTCCAGTGAGCGTGTGGACCGTCTCTCCAGTGCTGATCTTCCAAACGCGGACGGTGTTATCGTAACTGCCACTGACCAGAGTATCAGCATCGGCAGCAATAGCACGAACTGAATGGGTGTGGCCGTGGAGAGTGCGGATAAAGTAAGGGCAGTCGGCATCATTGGCAGGCGGGCCGGTCTGGATGTATCGTCGAGAGTTGGGTTCAGGCAGACGCCAGACACGCAATTGACTGTCGCGGGAACCAGTGATGATCAAAGGCTTCGGGGGCATCATGACAGGCAACCCATTCTCAATCTTGCCTGTATCCTTAGGCATGAGAATCTGCAGACAACGGACAGTGCTAGTGTGACCGTAAAAGACCTGACTGCAGAGACCCTTCTCGATATCCCAGACACGCACAGAGCGGTCGGTAGATCCCGAGACAAGAATGTTGCCTTCGTACTGCAAAGCCCAGACACCGCCCTCATGTCCCTCGAGCCTCTTTCGGAGCTTGCCGGTCTTTGTGTCGTAAATGTGAATGAGTTGGTCGTCGCTACCAGTGATGATCTTGTCCTCATCAAATTGAAGACAAGTGATGACATGGCGCGGGTGGGCAGCGAAAGCTACGTGGCTTGGCTTCACCTTTCCACTGGTCCAGCTCTTTTGGATCATGAAGTGGCGTCGGTAGAGGGACTTGAACAGATGCAGCTTACGCAGACTTCCAAGACCGATGTGTGGGTCAGGCACGGCGAGCGCTGCAGCGTTGGCAGCCGAGTTGGGTCCCTCTGACTTGTGCATCTTGACTTCCGAAACTGCCTCTTCTGACTGCTCCTTTGCTCGGACGACGTGATCCTGAGCACTCGCACGTCGCTTGTAACGGTCGGGTCCAAAGTTATTCAAAGCTCTCTTACGCTTGGAACTTCGCAGTTTCTGGGGCGGCGGTTCGGGCTTGGATGAGCGAAGCTCAGATTCAGTAGCAGTGAGGCGAGTCTGCAAGCTCAGATCACGTTCGCAACCCTCTGGACCGACAGGATCCTGCCAGCCCCAGCCCTCGCGAATGGCGCGTTCCAGCTCGCCAGGAGGCAGAGTGAATCCATCTCTGTCGAAGAGCTCCCTCCAGCCTGTCTCGTCGCTGTCGATGGTGTTGCGCCATGTCTTGGAAACTTGAGCAGCACGGCAGCGATCGCGAACATCAAGATACGAGATGATATGCAGCGTCAGCTCGAGTGGGAGATCTTTCAGAACATCGCACTTCAACGCAGGGTTAACGACGCCAGCAACGACATGCAGTGTCTTCCTATTGCATCGACGCAGCATCTGGTACATCATGAACGACTTCATCTCGCTTGGCATGGCCTCGAACGTGTCTAGCATGGACTGGCTATCCATCAGACTGGAACGAGCCATCTCGGTAGCTCCATAGCGCTGCAAGGCATGAGGTGTGATGGCTAGAGCGGATGTGTCGTCGTACTCATCGGAGGTCATTTGGCTGTCCTCGGGAGCCATGACGGAAAAGTCGTCATCATCTTCGCCATCGTTAGAATGCAAGTTGGAGGCTTGCAATGTCGGAGATAGACGCGGACTAGGCAGGCTGGCGTCCTGAGCCACAAGAGTGTCGATGGGGCGAGGATGTTGTAGAGCGCGTATGGACTGCTGGAGAGACTCGTCGGCATCGACAAATGCTTCGGCGTCGGCGTCGGTAACAGGGGGAGTAGCCACGTTACTGCCGCCGAAGACGGTATGAGAATCGCTACCAGCCGGGCTGTCAATATTGAAGTACTCTTCCGACTGCGGCTGGCTCGGATCAGAGTCGGGCGTTTCGAATGAATCCAGATTTGAGCGGCGAAGTCTCAAAGGCGGTCGACTCGAAGATGCAACAGCTGATCCGGCGAGCTCGGAGGTATCTGGCGTAATGGGCAGACCTCCAAGTCTGCCGAGGCTTTCGTTTGTGTTGTCCTTCTGGTTTCCATGGGCTATGGCTCTTCGGAGCTTGTCCGAAACAGCACTGGCATGGGACCGGCCAGGCTTGGTTGCAGCTCGCTTCATCAAATCGCGGGTACTGGGGGAAGCGACACGCGACTTTGCGTTCTGATATCTTTGAGATGCTTTATCTGACTGCGAGAGGGTCTTTGTAGGATGTCGCGGAGATTCTCGAATCATTTCGGACTGACCTTCGACGTCTTCGATCGAGTCGTCAAAGGAGTGAAAGGACTGGAATTGCCGGCGAGGCAGGTCAGTAGCCGAGACGCCATGAGGAGGGATACCCGTAGCTGAAAATGGACGTACCTGGTAGCCGGGCTCGCTATCTGCCGTGGCAAAAGAAAGTGATCCGTACTCATCTGACGTGAAACTAAAGTTGGCCAGCTCGGGCGGCGTGGGCTTGCGGGCCAAAGGGTATTCTTTTGAGTCTAACGACGTGAGCGGCTTTGGCTCTCGTACAAACATGGGTGGAAACGATCGCTTCGTAGTCGTCGTGGTTGTTATGGTCTTGGTCTCTATACACTCGGCCACCTCGAACTGCATACGAGCATGCGGCGATAGGGAGTCGGCATCGTCCCAGTTGACAGAGACAGTGGTCTGGCTGGAGCGAGGCCGCGAACGCGGCAAACCTTGCGGCGTGGTTGACTGGTCCATCTTCCTCCGCTGTCTGTAGACAGCAGTGTTTCGTGGATAGCTCTGACTAGGAAATAGGAGACCTCATGTGCTCCTGGTGTCGTGGTGCTGACAACAGAATAGGTCGTGTATGTGCCGAGGGATGATGGGGTGCGTGCGTATGTATGTGCAGGCAGTATAGGGCGTGAGGATGGCGAAGGGATGTCTTGACTGGAATGTCGTGGTCTGGTCAAGGGGCAAGACGCTTGGTGTTCTGCGTGTTTTAGAACGAGGTCGGCTTTTTTTGTAAAGGGTTGGGCTGGAGTCGTGATATGTTGAAGGGAGAAAAGACAAGCAGCCGAGGGCGTCGAAACAGCGGCAGCGTAAATCAGCCCCACGATGAGATGTGGTGACTGGTCAGCAGCCAGCAGACGGGATGGTATGGACTAGTGTCGCCGGGTATACCTCCTACCCACGGACAATCGATGGGCTCTCTAGGTAGGTAAATCTTGTGTGACGCCACGCCCGCACGCGCCCGCTGGGAGTTGCAAACGGCCCGTGTCGAACAGTTTTAGAAGGGAGAATGTAGGGAAACCGGGTCAGTTGCAGTGGGAGCGGAAGCACTCGCGCCCTAAGAAAACAGGGCGAGGTGATCAGATCCTGGGTTGGCCCTGCTACGTTGCTCGCGCAAATGCCGTGGCAGAGAGAGAATTCTGGTGTGTGAAGAGGCTTGATAGAAGGTGGCGGGTGTGTTTATTTTTTCTTTGGTGAGAACATATACCCAGGATGGTTAGGTATCTCCGTTTGTTCTCGTTCGACCACCGGTAGCGCCGACTCTCTGGCACTGAATCAGATGCAGCGCGGTCGAGAACGATTGTGGTGTCAGGCTGAGGAATTTTTCACGCAGTCAGTGAATCAATCACTGTCGATTGTCGCCGTGGGGTGAGTGACGAGTCTCGTTGTTGCGTGCGTCGCGAGAGTGAATAGTAACCACAATCAATTCTCGTGCTTGAACGTCAGGTTCATCCGACAATCCTCCAGGTCGTCGAGTGGGCAGTGGGCAGTGGGCAGCGGACAGCAGGCAGCGCCAGGCAGGCAGGCGACGTCTCCGTCTTATTATTATCTTCAATTATGGGTACAGCCAGTACCTTGCCTGAGCACGGGGATGACCCCCCCTTGGCGGGTTTGGCGGGCTGTTGGCGGGCTCCCTAGTGCCGGTCTGAGCTTGGAAATTTTTATGGAGTTGTCGGGACGGCGCTGGGGCAGGCTGGCAGGGTCAACGACCACCATCAATCAATCCACTCAGCGCCCCCCAGCGAGCCCAGGTCAAACAGGCACGCACCTGAGTGGTCGTCCCCAGGCCGTGTAACGCGTCTAGCGGCCAACAACAGCATGCATGCACTGTAAGTAGACCCCGAAGCTTGCGAAGAGCATAAAGAGAGGGCAGAAAAGCAATGGCCCCAGCTGCGATGTTTTCTTATCGTTTTCAACCGGTATCAGGGATTGTTCCCATTTGAACATGAGAGACTTGGAATATATCATATATCACAAATAGTTAATTGTATTCTTCTCGCCACTTCAAACGTCGTTACTTGTCAGGTATCGCAGCCTCGCGTCAAAATAGGTTACCACGAGTTGATACCATCTGGCATTTCCACGTGAATGTCATATTCGATGCACTGCACCGGCATTGCTTTACTTGTTTCTTTCTTCAAGTCTTCCTATCTCCGCGGTTGAGCCCGAGATTTGCATGATCAATATCAGACGAATCTGTTTCTGACTCCAACAAAAAAAAAAGCATGATCAGGTCCAACATTCGATCTGGCACTGGCAGTTCATCTTGTCATAACATATGCAGAGAAGGACATTTCTCATTCGGGTAAGCTGCAAAGACGGAGCATGCATCAAGACTCGGTTCTAGACGCAGCGGAAGCGAGGGGAGGGCGCGCCGTATCTTGCCCAACGCAGAAGTGAGGAGCGACGCACTCCAACGGCTCCTTACGGCTCCTCATGCGGAGGGATTGGGGATGGCACAGGAGGCAAGGCTCTCGCCCGGCAGAGGGTGGAAGCGGCGGCTGGCGGACCAAAATACATACATGCGGAAGGTGGGCGATTCGGAATATACAGAGACTGACTGTGACGCTGGTTGGACCTTGACCGGGCCTCAAATCGATTCCCAACTGAACGAGGCCAGACTGTCAGCTCTGACGTGTGCACGATATCGCTGATGTATCGTTCGGCAGATATGGTCATGTGACGTCGGAGGAACAGACCTGATACTGTTTGGATTTGGGGATATGGGGGCAAATAGAGAGAGGGAGCTCAACATAGCCACATCCTGCGAAAATACGATCCCCTGAGAGGTACATACGACGACGCATTCTAGCACCCGGAAGTCCCAAGCCGCAGCCAAACAAACAGCTTGGCTTTCTGGGCAATCTTACACGTATGGCGAGCCAGTAGCCTTCCTGCTTACTCAAGGGTCGAAAAGGCTTTTTTTTCTTTCTATTCATGTCGTGGTGTTCACCAATATCAAGCCGTGTTCGTTCCGTGTCACCAGCATCCAGCCTCGAGAGGAGCCAGGGATCTGCGCTGGTTGTCGATATGGTCTGGTCGCACACTTGCCGAAGACCAGTCCCAATTACCGACCCGGGGCCTCGTCCGTTTCTGTTCTGCCCGGAGCCGAACCCCGCTGTGAATGGCTGGCAGATCTAAAGAACATGGCGCCATACCTCCACCGAAGAAAGGTGAATCCAAAGCAAGGCATACTATACTAGTGAATATCAAACTACTTTGCGAAAACTAAAAACAGGGTTTCGTCGATACAGTCAGTTCATAATTCAGTAAGGACCCATTTGGATCAGATCAGGCAGACGGTGGTTTGAACATATCATAGACTCAGGCGTGGTCCGATGGATATCATGAATGAGTAATGTATACTGTAGTCCTCACGATCATGTAGAGCACGAGGGGCATCATGAGTTGAAATGGGAACAAGACGAAAGACACTGACTGCTAGAGAAACTCCACGATACCACCTGACAAGATGGAGTGAGTTGTGGAACTCCAAAAGTGTGTGGATGTTGATTGTTGTCGCGCTAAACTCGGGTGACCAGTCCAAATGCCAGCCACTCATGCGGGGTCGCGTGTCCAGGGAGTTGGGATCCCTTTTGCAGGGGTCGAGCCACGGCGTCCAGCCCGCGCCCATGGACAAGGCATTTGATGCTCTTGAATTTCGGCAGCACACGATACTTTTGGAATGACGCTGCGAACAGGTTGGTTCGTGGACTTCTGTAAGAGTATACGCGGTACGGCAATTCTGCAATGGTGCAAGGACCCCCAGACTGCAGAGATTATCAGCTGTCGATCGCGCTTTTTCAAGGTTACAGCATCAACCCAGCCGGGCAATCCTGTGAGAAAAGGGAAACAGTCAGCTTATTGCAAGTACTATTCCCTACCTATGGAGTCCGAGAAGTCAATCCAGTACGATCGACCGTGTCTATCACACAACAGGATCTTTGGGTATCCAATGTAATATAGCAATTAATAAATACACTCTATCGCGGTTGCTCACAGGATAAGAGTATACGTATGAACTTCTCGAGCGTTCTCTTGCGCTGGCGTAGACCTGAGCCCCTTGCTTTACTTGCTCGGGGATCTTCAACTCCTGATCTGCCTCTACGTGACTGAATAAGCCATAACGGCGATGCTCAAGAGGATCAAACACTATGGATCTCGTAGTACTCAAGATCGTAGGCCCTATACCATTCGGGTGACGATCTTCTTGAGCCGCGGTTCGCACATCATCCTGCCAATCAAGCAGCAATCCCACGACCGACGATACACACGCAGGACAGCTGATCTGCACTCCGCTGCGAGTGCGGCTCGGAGTTTGCGCGGCGCCAATTTGCGCGATATGGAAGCAGTCCGATATTCCACAATTGGTTGCAGATACTTCGCAGGTCATCGATGCTTGCTTTGCAATCCACCTATGCAGAATTCACGGCAGCGAAAAAGAAATGTCAACATTATACGGAACCAAGCTGGCCGGTTTACATGGCCGTCTTCGTCGGCTTCCTCCGCTGACCGCCGCCATGACAGCATTTAAAGACGCCAGCTTGACCGCCCAGGCGCGAGTCAGGATATCCTTTCCAGAGCATCCCTCTTCCCAGCTCTGTTTCATGTGGCAAAACACGTACTGGGCAAATGCCGGCTCTGAAGGGTGAGTTTGACGGCGCGCAAGCAAGTAAACATTCACAGATGCTATGATGTATTGTGTTTACTGTTGTGAACCATGCGCGTACCAGGCTCGCCAGGGTTCTTCCTGACGGGCGTAAGTTCACCAGCAAGCACTCTTAACAGATGCCAAGCTCTGAGTTGAGGGTTGCCATTGCCATTGCCGTCGCGGTCACCCAACATCGGATGAAGACTTGAGCACTTCGTGCTTGCCGTGTCATATGCACTGGCATTTTGCTTTTCTGTCCATGGAGCTGCTGCCTGGATTGAAGCATTGGAGATCTGCTCACTCGGAAAGCATGTGCAACATTTGCCGAGACAAAAGGTTATTTCAGGCCGTTTGTTTTCGTTGGGTTCGTCGGGCACGCCGCAAGAACTCCATTTGCCTTACTACCTGAGTGCTCTGGTTTATAATTGACTTCGCATGCCCAATGCCCGAATTCCACAGATCTTCAACAAAACGTACGTTGCCGGGACCTTGGGATCTTGGGTTCTGATGAAAAATTTGAGATATAGACAAAAACCTTGGGGGGATCCAGAATGATAAAACATTTTATTCACGTCGAGGAGGGTGTTCTTCGCTCAGCTGCGAGGATCTTGCGACGCGGTGACACCCACCCTTCGCTGCCCAAGTGGACCTCATTTGCGGCTGCTACCAGACGGTTCTGCGCCATCAGCCTCGACGGGCACCGCTAAACTCCCCTTTTGGTGCCATTCTAGCCATCGAAGTTACTTTTAGACCGCTGGGTTTCGCTTCATCCTGCGAAAATTCCCATATCAGTAGTACATAGACGGCGACAAGAGCGGCTGCGAGGAAACTCTTCCGTTGGCCCATTTGCGTGTCGTTACTGACAGCTAGCTGAAATTCGACTCGTCTACTGTTGCTTGCCTTGTCATCTGATTTTCAGCTCTGTATCACAAGCCGATACCCAAGGAAACTCGCCTGCATACGCATCGAAGATCCCGATCCCAATCCTGGGTCTTGAAACCTTTTGGTCCTGCGGGATGACATCTCACGATTCTGGTTATAGACCTCCGCTGCCGCCCCGGAGTCCGCGTCCGGCGCCGGCAGCAACACCGGAGCCGGTGTACTCGCCGTTTCCTACTCCCGCTCTGGGTGGTTCGGAATACGGTTGGCCGTCGCCGTCTGCCCAAGCAGCCGCGACACCTCCACCGCTTCCTCGGCGGCCCGTGGGTGCGTCTCCTGGGGCCAACTCTTCCATCTATAGCGATTCGCGGTCTTCGTCGCCATATCTCGCCACCCCCGGACATGGACCTGGCTATGCTAGTTTCCCGCCGCCCCCTTTTTCTCCTAATCGACCACAAGCCGCCCATCAGCACCAGAAACCGCCCCCTTTGCCCCCACGATCTCCACTGCAGGTTTCAAGCTCAAGCGCTGGATCATATACGCCCCCGACCTCTGGTCCTGCCACTCCGAATGAGTTTACCAGCTTTCCGCCGCCGCCCCCAGGACAGCCGCCACTGAGGGTGTCTTCCACCGGCAGTGTAATCAGCTACGGCGATGAAGGCTTCCGGTCGAAATTCCCGTTGCCTCCGGATCATTCCTACGACCCGGAGATTCCCAGCTCGCCACCTCCCGCCTACTCTGTCTTGGCCGGGCATGGAGGCTCTGTCCAATCTCCGGGGGCGGAGTCACTTCCTCCTCATGCTGCCTACAGCTCGTCTGAACCTCCCTTGACACCGTCTGTGGAGTCTGGGCTAACGACTCCTGATCCGTCCACTTACATGACTTTTCCCATGATGGAGTCTTCTCCGATGAGGGCGCCTTCGCCAGCTGTAGTGCCACAATTTGTGTTGCGGCCGCCTGGCTCGCATTCGTCCTCGCCGATGATATCGCCACCAGGAAGTAACCCCGTATCGAACCCGCAATCCCCAGATGCCATGTCATTCTTCCCCACTCCACCTATAGCGTCGCCCATGCCGGTCAAGGATCCCATCGACGAGTTGATGAAATCCGTAAGCCATGATTTGACGTTGACGCCAAAGGACTCGAGACAGCAGAGTCGGCTTGGGGGACAACTGCAAACACCGCCATCCTCCACCGAGAATCTCACGGCTGAGCCCGTGGTCGCACCTCTACGGCCACCCAAGAAGCCATTGGACAACAGTCCGGCGACTGCTTCACAGGTCAACGGTGGCAGCAATGTCCAAGCCGCGAGAGCACCAGCGAGGGCGAAACAGGGTTCGATATCGAGACCAAAAATGCGATCCCGCAGCTGGACGTCAAAGGCGGTGGTGACTTCTTGCGTTGACACGCCCACGACGTTCTCGATGGCTTGGTATTCTCATCCGTCAACTCCAGACTTTCTCATCTGCTCGCGTTGCTATACCGATCACATCTCGACGACAAAATTTGCCAACATCTTTCAGAGCTCAACGCCAGACGATGGAAAACCTCGGGTCTGTGGCTTCAGCAAACCTCGCTTTAAGGGCCAAATGTTCCCCACGGCTGTGACCACTTCATATCTTCAGCCCTTGATCGACTACATGCGTCGGAGATCGAATATCCCAGACTGCCACGGCCCAACCGGCGTCTCGGGTGCAATTGCTTCAGCCACTAACACCAAGTGGTACAATACAAAAGACAACGCGATACAAGGCTTTCTCGTATGTGAAGCCTGCTATGAAGATCATGTAAAGTGTCACCCATCACTTTCGAGCTATTTTCAAGCGAACCCACAAGTTCAGGGTCCGAAAGAAGTCTGGACCTGCGACTTTGCTCTGTCATTCATACAGAGGCAGTACGAATCCGACGGCAAGAATACCAGCCCGGAAATGGGTTGGGATAACTTTGCGACGGAAGCCAAAGCGCGAGTCGGTATTCCTCACTGCGGACAAGCACAAAGCATCAGGAGCTTTGGCAGGAAGTGGTTCCAGCCTGTATCGGGCCCCAAAGATCTCGTGGTCTGCGCGGCTTGCTACTGCGACGAGGTCATACACACCGGCGAGGAACTGAAATGGACCATCGCCCCAGGCCTCACGGAAGCATCAGACACGAAGATACGATGCGCCCTGGGCGGACGTTTCAACCTCAAAATCGCCATGGCGCGGGCGCACCAGGCCAAAGACTTTTCCTACTTCTGGGTCGCCGCTCAAAGGCTCGGATCTCATCCCCCGTGCGAGGATATGGGCGTTGTAAACGCCGAGTGGTGGACCTTGCCGGGTGACCCGCAAGGATTCCAAGTATGCGGCGCGTGCTATGCGGTAATATGCGAATCGCTGGACGTGGCACACGTCTTCGAGACCAAGCCGGAACGGTCATCGGCGAATCTGCGCTGCTGCTTCAACATATCACACCCGAGGCTGCGAAACTACATGCCCCGACTGCTGGAGCTCTACTTTACGCAGAACCCGACCGCCCTCATCGAGTACGCCGAAGTGTACGCGAGCATCCCTACCTGCTCCAGAGACAGCCCGAGGGAAGGAGGCAACTGGTATGGATGGGACGACTGCCACATCTGCGCCGAGTGCTACCAAGACTTTGCGCGACACCACGACATCGCCCAGCACATGCAACTGAACAATACTCTCGTACAAGAGAGCGCGTTCTGCGAAATGTACTCGACGCGCATGCGACAGCTGTACGTCGTGTGCTCGCGCAGGTTCCCGCCCGACGTCGGCGAGCTCCTCCAGTCCTGCCGTCGCCGGCGGGAAGTCTACGCGGAGACGGTGCCGCAGATGAAGAGAATCCTGCATGAGCAGAAGCTTGCCCTGGGCCAGCCAAAGACGCCCGGGTCCGTGCAAGGGTCGCACACCCTGGTGAGGGCGTTCAAGACGCTGGAGCAGCAGTGGAGGACTGCGGAATAAGAAGTTTATATACGATCGTTGCATACATGTATATAGCATGGTTATGGACCAAAATGGGTTGCATTTCCCGGCGTCAAAAATTAGATGGATACTCAAAAATTAGGGTTACTTGTTCATATTATTACCACATGAAAACAATTCTATTCCAGACACAATCATATTCCCAACTCTGCCACTTTCGTAAGGAGCATGAAAACGCCAAAATACCAAGACAGACGTTAAATCCCAACTTCCTGACCCTTATCTTCCCACAATATCAATCCACTTGTTTCCAATTTCCCTTTGAAATCAAACAGCTTCCTATCCGTGACGCCCCAAACACCAAATCCTTTTTCAGTCCTAATGACGTGGAAACCGCACCCCAACACCTATTTCTCCTCACTCGTGCTCTCGGGCCATTTTCGCGGGTTGGCCATCAACCTAGTGTAATGCCAACCCTCCGTAATCACAAGCTCCTCCTCGGGTCCCCTGGGGCTCAGGCTCACGGGGGAGTCGCCCCGGTCGGAAGCGGGCGCGGCCTGTTCTTGCCGTTTTGCATCAGTAACCTCGGGTCTGCTGTGTGAGTATCCGCCGACCACGTGGCCGGTGCACATGATGCCGCCGCGGGTCTGGCTGTGAACGCTCATGTGCTCGGGGACGTGCTGGGTCTGCAAGACGGCCGGGCCCCCGGCCCCGGGATGCGGGCCGGTGGGGATGGTGGTCGGACTGTTGCTGCGCTGCGGCGGTGTGGTTTTGCGCCGCGGCGTGTCGGGCGGTGCGCTGCTGGTGTCGGCTGGACCGGGAGCAGAGGTGCTGTGCTGGGCGGAGGCCGAGCTCGGTGACGGAGGCGGTCGGGTAAGAGAACTCTTTCCCGGAGGTGACGGGGTAGATGTGGTATTTTTTGGAGGCGAGGGGGCAGATGTGGTTTCTCCTGGAGGTGACAGAGTGGATGTAGACTTGTCCGGAGGGTTCGACATCTTGGGCGGGATTCCCTGAATTTTGATCTTGAACTTTTGACGTGGCTCTTCACCAGACATCTGGATCGTGCTAATTAGATGTATCCTGTTGCTTTACTGAGATCGCAATATGGCCGGGCCATGTAAAGATGGTCTTAGGCGTGACAAGAAAATTGGGATCTAGAAAAGACGACATTTGTAAGTTGTGTGCCAGCGCCATTGATTTATACTGAATTCATTTTGGATTGCTCAAGTAGATGTGGAACAAATAAAGTATTTGTTGATCTAGGCAAGCAGCAACACCAAATACATTTTCTCCTGCCTAACTAACCCAAAATGTTTGCTTGCACCTCTATCTGACGTTGACTATAGTGGCAAATACGAAGAAGCACATGCAGATTGGAAACAATTAACGTCTTCGGTTTGGACTGTGGGGGTTGTCTTTCAGGCAAGTGACACTGGGATTGTGTTGTTATGGTCCAGGAAGAAATCAAGGATCAACCAAAGGGTGACATTATCTTTGGCATGTTTGTGAAAGTGTCAACAATGATTTTATAATACACTTTCAGATCTTATTGATCCTGCTTCACGTTATAGTGAAGACTAGTACGGAGTATAGCCGTGCTAGTCGTCCGACTCGTCCCACATTCCGCACCTTCCGCAATCTCGGTACCCACCAGATCGTCGCCCACCGAACGGAAATTTTTTTTCGTTCTTGAACAGCTGGTATTATTTCTGTTAAGGACAAGCGAAACAACAATCTCCGGTGAGATGGCCGAGTTGGTTATGGCGCCAGGTTAAGGTCTACCTTAACACCTACTTCCTGGTACGGAAACGTGCGTGGGTTCAAGTCCCACTCTCATCACTTCCTCCAGATTCAATCTGGAATACCTTTCTTTTTGCTTTTTTTCCTGCATCGTGCCCTAATCGTATATGTGATTACTCCGAGTCAACACTGCCTCGGCCTACTTGTATCGATCACCAACATGTATTCAACATCAATGTTTGCTTTTTACTTTTTTGGGACATAAGCCACGAGGCTGCCGAATCATGAGATGAAGCAAGGCCCGCAGAAGGTAGGCACTGCCGCAGATGGGAACCGAGGTTGATATAACTCAGTAAATTTAGGACATTACTTGAGAGCCTCGTGCAATCACCGGCCATATCACACACGCTGGCGTACTCGGTCACCAACGGGAGTCGGTCCGATCTGCATCCTTCAATGGTATGAATACGCCTCCAAACATTAGTCCTCTGGCTTTGGGGGTATCCCGTGATAGACGTTCTTCATGTTTGCCTGAGAAAGTGCATGGTATGCGATCCTGCGATAACCATACGACCTCTAGGCTTCAGTATTTGCCCAAAGCTACGAAGAATACAGACTCAAGATTCATAGCACTTGTTACACGCTACCGTCACAGACTCGTAGATGTCCACCCGTCGTTGCGATACCGAGGATGGAGCTTATGGCGTCACTTCTCAAGCGACAGACAAATCGTGCATGTGATCCACGGCCTCCCGGATTCAGCATCAGCCACGAATATGAACGGATATAGTATGTATTACAGACGCTGGTTGGTCGGCATCCCGAGCCTCTACAGAACAGAAGGAGATGCCTGTCCCTGTATACGCATGGCCCTCGGCATGCCGAGATTCAGCAACGGCCAAATTTCCAGGTCCATGCCTGTTTTAGGTATAAGCTAACAGGTCAAGATCCTTAGGTAACGCACGTTTTTCTTACCGAGAAGAGGAAGCCAAGGGTATGGTGAAGGGCTGACTTTAAGTAAGCTGACCACTAAAACAGGCCCAAATCGTTCTTCAGCCCTACCCGGGCTTGCTGCGCCAGCAGCCCCCAACAGGCACTCAAATTGAATTGACCAACGGCCAGGCGGGAAAAACGCCAGCTTCTTCATCGTGTGCTCTTTTTCTACGCGGCCAATAATAGGCATGGGTCGGACCCGTCCACATGGCAGTGGAACCCCCAAAAACGTGGCTTTCCGTCATGGAAGATCTCGGACACGAGTTGGTATAGCCCGCGATGGAGGCAGCTCAATGAGGCGCTGCGATGTGATAATTATGGAGATCGTCAAGTTGGCCTCCAAGACGGAGAAGGATGAGTTCGTCTCGAGAAGTGGTATAAATGCTTCACGATGTCTCGTGGAAATGGACGATTCTCAATCCAATTCTCAGTTCACACCAGCCCACAGCCCACACCAGCTTTAAACAAATCTTGAACCGCACATTCAATAACTATACCAAGCACATAATCATCCATCTCTCGACTAAATTTCCAACATGAAGACTTCTTTCTTCCTCGTTCTCGTCAGCTCTGCTCTGGCTCTATCCGCCGCGGTTCCTCGCCCTAATGTGGTTCCCAGAGGCTACAATGCAGTTGACACTCGAGGTAGAACTACGTGCTCTATAAACACACAACTATTACTGACCTTTGGACAGACGAAACCTGCCCTGATGGCCGAAGCGGATACAACTGTGCCGATGAGGCGAGCGTTGTCGCACGGGACCAGAGAGGCGGCCAGGACGCCACCAAAGAGACACAAAGAAGTGCCCCGGCGGACAAGCGCGGTAAGACACATCTAGAGATGGCAAGAGAGTAGTAGAGAATAAAGACTAATGGAGACATAACAGATGAGGTTTGCCCCGACGGGAGAAGCGGGTACAACTGTGCCGACGAGCCAGCAGTTACCCCGAGGGATCAGAGCGGCACGGATGACCAGAGAGGTGCCGATGACAAGCGTGGTAAGTTATTCTAGACTAGACATTGCATCTACGAGACAAGAGGCATGACTAACGTTCATGTAACAGATCAAGTGTGCCCCGCTGGTCGCAGCGGGTACAACTGCGAGATCATTGACTCCTAAGCTGGGAGAGTTGGCCATGCTTGCTGCGTGGAAGCTTGTAACGGTATATCCTTTCTAGAACCAATCCGGCAACGGAACCAGAGATTTGTATAGTACCTAGATTGTACGATGGGCACGGCGCATAGAGTCTAGCATATGGTTTGACACGGCGGGTCCGATGCATCAACCGATTTTTTATATTGTACTTTTAGATTAGAGACATTCAAACCATCCATTTACCCTTGGCCTTGAGATCTTCTTTCACCTTCTGCCAGTCCTCCTTCGTGACCTTGTACAAGTAGCCAACCTCGCCATTGTAGCTCAGCTTGGCCGTCTCCTCGGCGGCCCCCAGCCCGGCCGCGGCCATGAGTCCGCGCCAGCGCTCGTTCTCGAGCGACGTCTCGAGGCGGACGACCCGGCAGCCCATCGTCGCAAAGGCGAAGTCGACGGCGGCGCAGACGGCCTCGAGGCCGTACCCCTTCCGGCGGTGGCGGTAGTCGACGTTGACGCCGACGTCGGTGAGGTAGCGGCCCGCGAGGCCGGGCGCGGGCTCGTCGCGCTCCGGCGCGGTCCCCTCGAGCTCCTCGCGCGTGCGGAAGCAGTTGAAGCCCATCCAGGCGACGACCTCGTTGGTGTCGCGCAGCGCGATGGTCAGGAAGGCGTTCTTGCCCGCGTCCGACGACTTCTTCCACCGCCCGAAGCGCTCGATCATGGCCGGCACCGTCAGGTCCTTCATGGCTTCAGTCTCGCCCATGGGCAGGTTTTCTACCTTGCCCATCAGGTCGACGTAGGCTGCGGCATCTTCTGGAATGGGAGTGCGAATGACAAGTCGCTGGCTCAGGATTTCGTACCTTTCGGGTGGAAACGAGAAAGCCATGATTATGGATTCAAGATTTGGCTGGTGAAGTTCAATGTGGGGGGTTTGATGTTGCTGACGCTGTAACAGAGGCGCACGTGGCGGTGTAGGACTTGTTTGTTCTTATTAACTAGAGTCGAATTGACTGGAAGCGATACAATGGTTATGGCACTATAGCTTTCTCAACATCCTATAAACACACGATTGTATAGGAATTATATAGTCTATTTCCCATCGACCTTGTTGGAAAGGGACTTTTGTAAAGTCGCGATATTTTTGTGCAGGATTGTACTTGGCCAGAATTGGCTGGTCGTGTTTACGAAACTGACTCACAGATGCAAGATTGCTCCACAGACTATGTCCCTTTTAGCCCGCCCTGATGCAGGCCCCGGAATCCTACACACGGCCAGGGTCTCCTCTGTATGCAAAGTGTATACCAGCGGCACGGGCTTACCTTTCGTCTGCTACTTGATCCGTTAGAGTGGGTGGCCGCCAATGACTCATAGGAGAATGACATTTCGAATGTCGCTATCGTATAGACATTGTAATCGTAAACCTACCATCTTTACAGCCACATCGTGAGTCAGCTCTTCAGTTGTCGAGAACACTGCAGTGCAACCTTGGAATATCGAATTGGTGACCCCGCTTCCACCGACATATTGTCAGATCATACGGCTGGAACAAAGCTTGGCAGCTCGAGAAAGAAAGAAACAAAGAAAGTCTTTGTGTGTGCGGCTATTATTTGGCAATTGGCTACAAAGGTCATCTTGCGGGTATCTGACCTCTTCCAATTCAACAATGTCCCAGACACCAAAAGTCTTTACTACTTGAAAGATTCCATCATGTCACATCATGGAAGTGTGGAAACGCGATGTCCCCCAGACTGTGTCGACATGTAGAAGTACTGGAACAACGATACCTGCTCCAATTAATACTCGATCCAGATCTTGGGAACAGAACGGACCTGGATGATGGATTCACCAGGGTAATTCTTTCTTCCAACCGGCCTTTGAAAAGTCTTGCATGAAACTGTCCCAGTACGATTGCTGGCCATCCACATGCGATGCTTTCCAGCGGGATCTGCAGAAACATGGAGAAGCGACAACAAAGGTCATGTATAGACTTGAACAATGGACTTGTATCGCAGAACAAAGGAAACGTTCCTAGACTCCAGGACAACGATCAGCCATGGTTCAAGCCATATAAGAATAGTATTCTAGGTCTGAGGAGATGCAAGTCCATGATGTCAACTAGCAAGTGCAGATCCAATACAAATCCGCTGAACACAATCGTATCTCGGGGTTTTTACGAAAATGGCCTCACCAGCCAGGGTGAACCGGACGTACGCTCCCCTGACCAAGGGGATCGAGTTCGAGTTCGCGATCCCGTGGTACTTCAACGAGAGCAAATCGGGGAAAATCGTCCAGTCCGGCATGGAGGAGCTCGACTACAAGATCATCGACGGGTGCGTGTGCGTGACCAAGCAGCGGGCCAACATGATGGTGCCGCTGGCGCACATCGCCTGGTCTGACGGCATGGAGGTCGCCCGGCGGGCCGTGTACGAGGTGCTCACGGACAACGGCGTCGAGTGCAACGAGCCGGGGCCGTACAAGTACAACGGGATGCCGGGCGACGAGAACCACCGCAACGCGGGCAACACGAGCGCGCCGGCCTACCTGCGCTGGAACGTCACGTCGGACGGCAGCATCACGGGCGACATGCCCGAGGAGGCCTGGGAGGAGGACTTTGACGTCCACGAGGACGACCGCGAGTGGTGGCTGACCGACGTCGAGCTCATCACGCCCGCGGTGCCGGCCGGCAGCAAGCTCGACGACGACGAGATCCGGCGCGTCGTCGGCATCGTCAACGACCACTTCCACTGCCTCTACCCCAGCTCGTGCGGGCTGCACGTCCACGTCGCCCAGGGCCGCGAGCTCTACCCCATCGACGACCTGCGGCGCATCGCGGCGGCCATCTTCGGCGTCGACGTCTGGTTCCGGCGGCTGCACCCGCCGCACCGCCTGTTCAGCACCTACGCCCGTTCCACGAGGAGGTTCTCCCGCCTGGCGCAAGGCGCGTCGGGGGCTTGGGCGAACAAGATTGTCTTCGGGACGGGCCCGGCCCTGCTCCATCAGATAGATGAGTCTGGCGACCACGCGGTCATCGATCCCGTACAGGCGTGGACGGAGCTCAGCGAGGTGAAGGACAACCGCGCGATCGACATCCTCTTCAGCACTTGCAGCAACGCCTCGTACAACCTAAGCAACGTCGCTAACACGTCCAAGCCGACCATTGAGTTCCGGCAGGCCGCAGGTACGCTCAACGCCGAATGGGCGGTCCACTGGTCCAACCTCGTCGTCGGGCTGGTGGATTGGGCGCGCCGGCGGTCCAGCGAGGAGATCACCCAGTTTCTCGTCAACGCCCAATGGAAAGAGAACGCCCCCCTCGGGAGTACTGAACATAGCGTCGATCACCTGATTCGCGAGGTACTCGGACTGCCGGAGATCGCTGACTACATCGCCAACAGCACGCCTGACAGACGCACCTATCCCAGATTGGACGAAAAGCAGTCCGAGTGGCGAAGGCTCATGAGACGCAAGGGCTGCAGATGCATTGGTAAGCTATTGTGGCCCTGCGATGACTGGCCCCCGTAAACAGGTAAGTCTTGAATATCCTCAATTTCAGGATGCAGGTAAGGTCCTGCGTATAATAGAAGCCAAGCAAGTCATCGAAACCATGTCAATTTTCATTTCAGGTAAGTATGTAGAGTAAGACACCATGATTTCATGACTACGAGGAACCTTGTGACAAGATCCAGAATACTACGATACCCACTTGAAAACAATAGTGCAGTCCCGGGTCTTGGCGTGATCATATGAATGTCTGAGTAGAGCATCATTGATAATTTGATAGTAGAATCGTCGCAGTACCTGGAAGCACGACTAAACTGCAAAGTCATAAACATCCAGACCCTCGTAGCATAGCAAAAGGCCTCGCTCGAATTGAGGCTGAAAAGTATGACGGCAGCAAAACAAATACCACCGTGTAGGTTATTTAGTGCTTGTCAATGACATGTGCAAATGTGAGATGTGCGCATCATGATCTCATCGCCAAAAGGTGGGGCCGTGTCAATCGCTCATGCTGAACTATATATAATTATAACTTTTTGGAAGAATTCGTCAAGCACAGATTGCTCCAACAATTGAATCTAAGAAGCCAATTCTTCAATCAAGAAACATTATTCCTTCTCAATTGTCTTAAATATCAACAAAGCCACCATGTCTTCTCACGGCAGCTCCAACACTGGCTCCAAGTCCTCCACCGGCATGGCCTCTGCGACAAGCACGCCTGCAACGGCTGGCATTGGCGAGGACAAGCCCAAGGCATTTGATGCCCAGGGATCCATTGGAAAGCAATTCACAGGTACTGCACTGACAAAATGTTCCATCAGTGGTATGCCAGCACAGTCTTGCTAACAAGTATACAGAGCAGGGTGCACTCGGCGGAGCCGCCCAGAGCGTTGGCGGACCCTTCGACAAGGAGGGTGCTATTGGCAAGCAGTTCACTACAGAGGGAGGAATCGGTGGCTCTGTGCAGAACGCCATGGGTGGTACCAAGAATAAGAGCAACTAAGTTGCCGCCTACAATATTCGACTGCGACAAAGCCCGAACACAGAAGTGTGGCTCGACCCTGTAATAAACTATCATATGACAAACAATTGACCGCATTGTTCCATGGTTGCATAATTCCTTTGCGTTCCATAATTGTGCCACAAAAGTCCACAGTCAAATCCATCTACTATATCTTCCACGGCGATTGCCACTTCCAATAATTGTGTTGTATCCATGAGTGTCACCGTACGATGTGCCGGAAATGCCCCTCTAGGACCCCCGTGAACCGCGATACGAGCCGCGCGAGCTTCGATATGCACCGCGAGATGTGGTTCCTCTGCCCCTGTTTCCCCTGTACGATTGTGATGATGAAGAGGAGCCCCTTTTCGGTTTGGTAGTTGTTGCCGGGGCCGCTGCACTGGCCGTCTGCAACGGGCCATACTCGGCCGATTTGCAAGCATTTTCGAACTCTTTCAAAAGTGACTACGACAATTAACATTCGGCCCCCAGACGAGAAGAAACAAAACATAGAGGGACTTACATCAAATGGCTGTTCTATGAGTGATCCAAAGACGGCGGAATTACCAAGCTTGAGCGCCGTCACTCGCGGGCTCTTGATTCCAAATGCCACCCGAGCCAAGAACCGGGGATCATCACGTACGTCACAAGCCTCGAGTACCTTCTTGATTCCGGCAAAGTCGACAGGTGGTATTGCCTTGTGGGGTAGAATAACGGCCTTCTTTGTGATGCAGAATGTGCAGTGACCACAGTTGTCCTTGCCCGTCGGCAAACCCATGCCAAAGTGCTTCGCTAATGCGAACGCGAAACATTGATCTCCCGTCACAAGGTCGGCGACTTGTTGCATACGCCCAAGAGCGTCCTTCTCTCGAACTTGCATATCGACATAGAGATCGTCGGTTAACGCGTCGAGTTCGGAAGCTTCGACTGGCAATTCGTCGAGAATGCGATATCGGTTCATGACACCGGAACCTTGGACATCGATCATTCCTCTGTTGCTCCATTCGTTGATCTTGTTCATCAGATCAGAGCGGAGAATGTGAGAGCCAGTCATGGCATCTTTTGGTTCAAAATGATACAGGGTTGATTTCTTCTTCGCATTCTTGAAGATAGCAGTGGCTGCGGCAGAACGGTCTTTGGAAGCGATAGGAAGATAGGTACCCATGTCTCGGAATTTCCATGAGGTGTATTCTGGGGTAATGGCTCTCAGCAAGCCGAACCGAAGTTCCAACGTTGCGAATAATACTGAAAGCGTCGTCGGCCTGATGTCGTGATTTCGGGAAAGCTCACTGTGACCCAGCTTGATCACATCGCCATCAAATTCGTGGGACCTTTGTGATGTGAAAATTTCCTCGAGAGCCGACCGTACGGCTTGCCGCGATGGGAGATCACCGCGGGCAAAGTTCTCCCGAATGTAGAAATCATCTGGACAGATGTACACAATGCACGTACTGGGCAAACCGTCACGACCGGCGCGACCGATCTGTTGACTATATTCTTCCACAGTGGAAGGCAGGTCCCAGTTGACAATGTTGCGAATATTGGACTTGTCGACACCCATGCCAAAGGCAATGGTGGCAACGACGATACGGATCTTGGAGCTCATAAAGAGGTTTTGTATGTTGGTTTTTACCTGTGTGTTCACTGTGGGGCTCGTGGTCAGTGTCGTAGCAATACACGAAAGCCTTAGGGGCAGAAAAGAAAAGTTCTTACGTCCAGCGTGAAACGCCACAGCCTCGAAACCTTGGCTCCCGAGATCATCGGCCATTTGTTCGGCTTGTTTCTGTAAAGTCACGTATACAAGAGTCGGGCCCGGGTGATCTCGAAGAAACTTGAAAAGTTTTGGATACTTCTCCTGTCGAGATCACGAAAATTAGCAATCGCCATCAGCTCAGCAGGCACTGTTTGAGTCGATAGACAATTGTATGCCTGAGTATTCTAATTTTCAAAAACTGACCTGCTTGGTAAGGGTGGAGTCAGCAAGAAGTTGCAGATTGGGCCGGTATGGGGAAGTGCGAAAGACAAAAGACTTGTCGATTTCGAAAGCTTCGCAAATGTCGTCTGCGACCCGGGGCGTTGCAGTTGCTGTCAAACAGATGACTCTCTCGGCCTTGATCTCCTTGGCGAATCGGGCAACTTTCAGATATTCTGGTCTGAAAGAAGCGCCCCATTCGGAGATACAATGGGCTTCATCGACGGCGATGAGTCGGACGCCGCCCGGTACATGCTTCATGCTGGCCACGAAAGCCTCGTTGTTCAGCTTCTCTGGCGAGCAATACAGGAGACGCATTCGACCCGAGTGGATGTCTGTGTGAATCTGGGCGTTCTCCTCGGGCGTCTTGGTCGAGTCGGAGCACTCAGCTGCAATGCCCTTGGCCTTCAGAACATCGGTCTGGTCCTTCATCAAGGCGATGAGAGGCGAAACGACAATGGTGATGCCCGACCCGAACTTTCTCTCGACATCACTCTGGTTGTCGATCTCTTCAAACGCAACCGCAGGAATCTTGACTCTGGTCAGGTGACGACCTCGAAAAGGATGACAGTACTGACCTGATAGCAAAGTGATTTGCCGGCACCAGTGGGGAATATGGTAAGAGTGTTGTTGCCATTGAGGACGCTGTTGATAGCCTTTTCTTGCTCGTGGCGAAAGCTGTCATGTCCGAACTTGTCGTGAAGAATTCTGCGGGCAAGATCGAGGTGATCATCTTCCCCGGAACTCAAGGTAGCAGCACCTTTGGCGCGTTTGGGTTGTTGCTGTTGCTCGTCGTCGCTCAGTGCTTCACGCGATCTTTTCTTTGGGCTCTCCAGTTCTTCTGGATCAACGCCGTCGAAGAGATCATCGCCCGAATCGTAATCGTCTTCCATGACTAAGCAGTGTCGATATACGAACACAGATTCGGATAGGTGCACTTTTGCCGAGCCAATTGATCAGGGTTGGTAAGACAGTCCGGAGTTCGAGTGGATGTCACGGTAATTGACGAGACGCGTTGAGGGTAGGACAGAATGAGCAGCTGGCCTCAGCTGGCCTCTACTTGAGCGCGCCTTCCCCAGGTTTCAAGTTCTGTGTTGGATCAAACTTGGTAGGTTAGCAGGTACTGATGCCCTGTAGCGACTGCTCCTGCCCCGCCTAACAGGAGTGCTTGCGCACTTCTCCGCAGCCTACAGCACGTCATGTAGCCCCCCAGTTCCTCCTTGGCGGGGTTAGCGTACCATATTGTGTACTAACGTAACATGATCATTGACAGCTTCCAGCACATTGATGTATCGTCAGACTTGATCAAATGCTTCCAATGAAGTATTATAGGTGTCCCCTGATCAATATTTGGATTGGGAAATTTGAGGGCATCATATTTCCGGATTTTCCAGTGTTCGATCTTCATGTATATATGGTGCCCGAGTAACGACAACTCTATTATCCCGTGTTTCCTACCTGCTTATGCCATTTACAAAGTCGCAACCTTATGTGTCAGTCCTCTCCAGTCCCTTCCACCCGCGCACACCGGGTTGCACAAGTGAAGCGCATTCCAGCTGCAAGCTACCTTTTAGCACCAGTTGTACCTGCATTTCAAGCTCTTTATGAAAATGTCGGCGTCGTCTAGGAAAAGCCCGAGCCCAGAGCTTAAAATGCAAGCAACGACGTAATTTTACGAAATGGAAACCCACGCGGCAGTTTCAGTAAGCTTCAGTTCCGTGGGGGCCCCAGACTGGAGTTGCCAAAGTCAAAGTCCTTTTTGCAACTCAAAAATGCTTGCACGTTCTTCTTTGGTTATTATACCGGGTATGCTACCTGATGAGGAAAAAGCATGTCAGGTATTCCGGAGGGTTCAGTAACGACTTCTGCGGATCATTCCTCCTCGGCTGGACCAGGATCGCTACACCATGGTTCAAATGTACGGAGCAGGAAGCATAACGCCCCAAACGATCAAGCACGACAACATCCATGTTTGAGAGCTTTGCAAAATTTCGACTCGCGATGGTTTCTTATTCCGCAGGGAACCGGCAGTTTGAGTATTGCTGTATTGGGACTCCCATTTTTGTCGGTCACTGCCCGTCAAACTATCGCCGATATATTCTGGGGTCTTACTATTATACCATTTCTGATTATTCTCTTTATATATGTTTGCAGGATCATCAAATTCCGGCGGTATTTCCCGCAGTGGCTTTTCAGCGACAACACGGAGTTGTCATGTCTCGCCAGTATAGCCGTCACAATCACTACCATTACGCAAACGCTGGGATCTATTCTTGGACCTTGGGGTTGGGCAATCACCGTCCACAGGCTATGGTGGGTGAGCGCTGGCCTGTCATTCGCCGCCGTCATTATCATACTATATGTCTTCGCACATATCAACCCACCTAGCATTGCACAACTCCTACCCAACACACAATTGCCCCTCGTGGCTGCAATCACTGCTGCAGCTGCTGGCGGCTCGATATGCTCAGAAGGATACCTGAGTGCAGAACAGCAGGTGCCCATGATCCTCGCCTCTTATCTGCTCCTGGGTATAGCAATGCCACTGGTTCTCATCCTCGATGCACTCTTCTTGAGTCGACTTTACAACGAAACCAAGGAGGGCAAGACACAAGAAACCAAATCAAACGCCATGAACCTTGCCTACCAGTCTCTGGTTCTGGTCGGTCCTTGGGGCCAAGCAAATTGCGCATTGCAGAGGTTGGGAAAATCAGTCATGCAGGGCTCCTTCGGTCCATATAATAGGGGCATCATGTTGACCAGCCAGGCCGCCCCAGTCGTTGGCTATTCTAGCATGATGCTTGGCCTATGCTTCTGGGGACAAGCGACGTTCTGGTGGTTGTTCGCACTCGTCAGTATTGCGCACGCAGCAGTGGCTGATAGCACCACGCGCGGGTCAGTCAAGTTTGACCTCGCTGCATGGTCTTTGGTCTTCCCTTGGGTAAGTTGTAACCCGGAGAAACAATACTTTTATGTTTGTCAGACTAATCATCACATCACTCAGGGCGTTTATACTCACGCGACGGAGCTTCTTGCCGAGACATTTGACTCACCAGCACTCCGGTTCTGGTCTGCAATCCTTCTCGTCGCTATCGTCTTCATATGGATTCTCAACTCCGGAATGACAATCTGGAAATCTTACACAGGGTCTATGCTTGGCTTGGAACACGGCTGGCGCAGACGGAACGCACCACAACATCAACATACAGCATGAACCAACAGTCATAATTATTCATCAAAGTGGGCAATACAATAGAATTACATACACTCCAGATAGCATGAGCGACCCATTAGCTTACAAAGGGAAACCCATCTCCCACAATGTTTGGCGCAGAGCACTCCGTGTAGTTGTAGGCTTGGTTGGATGTGTCGGTGCAGCTTGGTGCCAGGAGCACTGTGACGTTTGCTCCAATGTTGGATCTGCAGAATCTCATCAGCAACACACTTTTGTCGCATCTGGTGTCTACTTACTCTTGACCATAGTCATTGCCGCAAACCCACGTCTGGTTTACACTCAGGTGCCAAGTGTTCCAGTCGAATCGCGCGTTTGTTTTGAGCACATGCTGCGTCCCGTTTGCGTCCACGATGGTATGGGAGCCGCAGTTGTACCACCGCGTCCCATTGTCCGCCCACTGGCCTCCGTACTTGCCGTTGGTGAAGCTGCAGGCGGTGCTGATGTCGTTGGCGTCGTTCATGACGCCAAACGCCAGCGTCATCGAGTCCAGGCCCGCCTCGATGGTGCCGGGGGCGGGCATGTACTTCTGGTAGGCGATGTTGTTGACGGCGAAGGCGCACGGCAGGCTGGTCGAGACGCAGACCGGGATCGCCCCGGGCGGCGCGGGCGCCGGGTCGTCCGGGGGGATCGGCGGCGTCTTGCCCGCCGGGACGGCGAGGGCCGCCGATACGCAGAGCCACAGGACCGGAAGCGACAGCATCACGTCTATCGGGCCAAGACGTCTCTTTCTCTTCCCAAAGAGACAAAGATTAGACTTATCAGATGAACTAGTGATTCCGGGAAAGAAACTAAAAAAAGGAGTTTCATTTTAAGAACGGAAATCCACTTCAGAAGGATCAGAGTATATATCCTGGGGAACCCCAAGTCTGCCGCCCCGCGGTTCCCACACCACACCCCTTCTTGGCAGTAACCAATTGCCTGATCGGGAAGTTGTCCAGGTAGGTAGCTGCCCTTAACGGGTTTTTGGGTATGGGGATGCGCAGCCGGGTGTGGTATGGGCTTCCCCCGGTTGAATTCAGCACGTGTGAATTAAATTTCCATTCCGGAGCCGTGCCGGATCTGATTGGCGGTCTCCTGACTGAGCTGCGATGGGTACGTTTCTGGTAGGTGGCTACGATTGGTTCGGGCCGCTTCGTTTTATAAGTTGCTTCTTGGGAAACAATTGTGGTATTAATATTACGGCAATTGGGTGGGCTGACAATCAACCTGTATTGGAATATTGATGACTGGCAATTTATTTATATCCGATTTATATTCGTACCTATGGTGTAAGCGCACACTTAGATGTGTGTCGACGTCAGATGCTTCCGAATGCGACCACGCTTCTCCCCTGAGCGCACCAAATTCTACCTATCACATTGCATCTTGCAAGATTTCCACTCTCATATCATGCGTATACACCCGCCTCGACATTCTCTTCCATACATATCATGATAATCACGATGCACTGGAGGCGCCTATCGTATCCGCCCATGAAACTTGAATGCTGACTTGACTGAGCAGGATTATGACCAGCAAAACCCTGGAGCATTTTGGCACCCGAATTGATTCAAGAGCTGAGTATGTAGGCCTGCGAAGCCTATGGAGCTTGTGCTTGTTGTCATAACCGTGGTCTCAACCAGTGTCTGCACCTGTAAGACCGGACTCGCAAGCATACAGGCTACAGCAGCAGAAGTTGCGATGATGGGGAGACCTGTTGTAACAGCTCTTTGAAGCCATACCCTGGCCCGAGTGGGTGGATGAACAGATGAATCCGTCTCGGTTTGTGGCGCGTCCTGATGAACCTCGACTTCGCGGCATGCAGGGCACGGGATGATAGCTCCAGCCTGAACTTCGCTTGCGAGTTGAGAGTCGCACTGGATCGTATTAGCATTTTGCCTCACCTCCGTAGCAGGATACATTTTCTGAAAGTCTCACCTCTTCACCACACACATGTCCCTTGTCGCATAATTGCACTGGGTTTGCCGTCATTTCTGAACACATGTTGCATCTTTCTGGGGAAGAGGACCGCGGCGTAACGTGCAACGTCGTTGACATCATAATTACTGTTGATTTGATGCAGTGTCTGGGGGATTCGTTGTTGTTCTTGTTGTTTGAGTTCATGATTGATGTTGTTTGTAATAGTGAGATAATAGTGAGACGACATATAATGGCTGTCTTGGTTTATTTAATAGTTGAATCAGTTGGGTCAACGGCATCATGTTGTTTATCGATGCCCCAGGTATCTTTGAAGAGTGCTTGACGATTCATGTTTCACAATGTTTCTGTTCCCGTAGAAGGCTGAAGATATACAGAGAATACAAAAGTATATGGGTCGTGGTATACAATGGCTGGCGACAAATCAAGAAGATGCATTGTTGGTTCTTCATGCTCAGCAAACCGTGCTTGGCGACGCGGCTAATTGGAGCGACGACCTTGCCGTCAGAAAACGAGCCCATCTGTTGTTTCTGTTCTTTTTCTGCAGCCTGGCCGTCAGCGTACCATGCGCTACGCAGCTGCGACTCGCGCGAGAGAGGGAGTGTTTCTGGTCAACAGCATAATGCGAATTGTAGCTTCGCGTCATATCATTATCACATTATACATGATACCCCTAAGAAACCTGCTTCAGTGTAAGCGAATCTTGCTTGCACATACACTGAAAACAAGTGGGTGGCTCAGCATTTGCATTCCTGCGGATCTGCAACATCTGCGACGTTGACAAGCGGCGGACTTCATCCGATAGGTTCTGCCGCCTTAACCCGATTGACTGAGGGATAGGAGCGGCCTTGGGACATATGATGGACTTGGCAGCACACGAAAATCATTAGACAGTAAAAACAGTCGGAGATCCAAGCATCGTCGATCCATGACTGGCGAGGAGACGCGTCCCAGTGGCCGCAGATAGCGACAACGATTTGTATCGCCCAACAGTCGACCGGTCAAATTGGATGGGTAAAAAGCGAGTCCAATGGCGGGCGGATGCCAGCGATATCCTTATCGCAGAGAAGGGGGAGAGTGTCCGTCTTGGCACGAACTTGTTCAACCACACCTGAAGGAGTTGCACTGGGACCCCTTGTCGTACAGACTCAGGGTACTTACAATGCCGGGCTTCAGTCCTCCTTCGTGTGGTTGAAAAGCAACTACAACCTGTGACCAAACAGCGAGGCAATTGGGAATCTCTTCGGTCGATCAGAAAGAACTTTTCTATTGCCTTCCTGATTGTTGTCAGCACTCGAGGTTGATTTTGGATCCCCGGATTCAAATGGAACGACAAAATTGAGATGCAACGTGAAATTATTACTAAGGCGGGGAACGGAATCCCCGTGCGTTCGTTCAGTGAATGTTGTGTGGGGTTCCAACTTTAGCGCTCTTTCCCACTGTTCTAGCCTCCGCAGGCCCACCTAACCCACCAGAAGCCGCGTCTGTTCCTGCCATTTGACGCCCTCACCAGGAAAACACCTTTCGGATTCCTACGAAGTACGGAGAATCCAACTTGGCGGTCTGCTCTAGTTACCCAACCCAGGCTTTTGGAGTTCATCCACATCTCAAATGAAGACAAACATTTAAACAAATAACTCATTCTGATGATCCGAGGAATATTGCCACCTCTGCGACACACCATCATGCGTCTTCAGTACGGCGCAAGCGGCGGGTTGGCCAAAGAGGCCCCGCGCGTGGGGGAAAATGTCTTGAATGTTGGCGCACGACGATAGGAAAACCACCTCAGCTCACCCTGGCCTTTCCCCCTTCCCGCCGAGCAACCAGGAATGCCGCCCAGGGTCCGACTGCTAATTCAACGTCGCTTGGCGCAGGATAAGCCAACCGACTTGGCTCAGGGCCCGTGAGCTCTCCTCGAGTCTTGACAACCAGACAAGCTTCGAGGACGCAAATATTGCCACAGGCTTGCGATGCCCACCACTCAACTTCTCCGGGACGACAAGATGCCCAGGAAACGAGCTAGGAAGCCGCCATCTCGGCGGTAGATCCGACATCAGTCTTGTCAGACAACTCAAAGCTTGGTCTCGGGCACACGAACTTGGCCGCTTGGCCCAACCTGTACCCGAGATATGATGCTCAGATCAGCATTGCCACTTGCAGGCTGGTGGTCGGGTAAATTCAATATTTGCCTACTTTCGGTGTCATCTTTCTTTTGCCCATGCGCCATCATTCACGCTTCTTTCAGGTCTTCTCCTGGTAATGAGTGTTGACCAGGTATACCGCATCAGCAAAAACTCCGTCTTGGTCTATGCTGAAGAAAGAAATGCATCTTCCAATTCACCAGAGTTGAAGTCTCTTCTCAGATATTGCTGCGATTGTCAGAGCCAAATCGCAGAAATTACCGACCGGTTGCTCATTTGCAGCGCTGAAAGCAAAATGCTTTGCATATTCAGCTTGCGACGTTGCGTGGCCCCATCCATACTTCTCCTCAAAGGCAATCCCCCAGACGAACCACCATGTTACAGTATGGATACTCGGCATTGTCCAAGTGGAACATTGGTCCCTTGGGAAGACGACTAGCCGTCCATGTAACGAACACTATTGGGAGGATCCCGCCACCATGATTGACGTGATCGGGCTCGTTGCAGGTGCAGGGAGGGACTCCGGGTCGATGCCCGCACGCTTTGGACCATCCGCGCTGCATCCTGTTTGTG
The DNA here is from genome assembly GCA_001599175.1 of Pestalotiopsis sp. JCM 9685. Lineage (NCBI taxonomy): Eukaryota > Fungi > Ascomycota > Sordariomycetes > Amphisphaeriales > Sporocadaceae > Pestalotiopsis > Pestalotiopsis sp. JCM 9685. The sequence goes on along the minus strand of BCGF01000005.1, from coordinate 3,695,678 downwards.
GACGCCATGTCCAATGGGTAGCGTGAGACCCTTCTTGCATATTCTAGTCTTGCTTCTAGAAGCTGTCGATGCTGGGTCGATCTTCTACGCGTAGCCTCTTGCACAATCGTCCTTGTCCCTTTGCTATTGCTCCTGTTGACACCCCGAGGCAAGACAAGCTCGAGGCCTTGCTCAAAGTCCCCTCTCGTGTCCAACACCAAGGAGCTTCTAGCCATCATTGGCAAACAAGAACGGAATGCCCAGCCTTGCCCATCAGCCTTGGCAAGCCACTGTCGTGATAGAGCTACCTAAACAACATGGGATACCCAGCACACCTTATCTTACGCCAGTCACGCCAAGAGCTTAAGTCGAGCGACCAAGTTCTAGGCTAACGGTCGATGTTACTCAATGCGGTATCCCTGCCATTCGTAAGGGCCTATAAGCGAAACTTTCTATGGATTCCTTCCGTTCATCGAGTAATTCTGGGCCGGCCATTGGTCGCGAGTATTGATAGGTGTCTCGTGAGCCTGCACCATCGAGGCTCGGCATCGCGCACTCCTTGCATGTCCCTCTCGACAGGATGGACCTTTCGATAGACAGAATCTCGCCATTCTGTTAGGTTGCCTTGTGCTTTCCGGCGCCGTGGCTACGGAACCTAAGCAGGCGGCTATCTCATTTGGGAAGCTCGAATGCTGTATTGCTGGGTTTAAGGTATTGGCATGCATGGGCGAAGTGGACGAAGCTGACTTGACCCATCAGTATAAGAAGCATCGCGTTGCACCCACCATATAGCTCGTGTTTCTTGTTCAGATCTGCACTGTTTTACAAAAACTTGCGTCGATCCCGGCTCCAACAGTCTGTTGAGAATATTTCACGATGGGTAAGTCGACCCTATCCACTACTAGCGCCTGTTCTTCCAAGTTGCAAACATGTAGAACACCAAAGAGGTCTCACTGACACTTGCGTTATAGCTGACGCTGGTACCACCATCGCCACCGTGCCGGCATCTGTCGGTGCCATTGGAGACGCCCACCGGGCATCATATGATGCCACTGCTCAGGCGGCTATCGAAGCTGAGGTGCAGAACATCACCACGGTGGAGGACAAGACAGGACATGATACCTTCCACGGACTCGTCCTTCCTACCGAAGAGGAGAGGACGACTCTGCGCCGCGTAGCCGGAAAGCTGCCGATTACATGTTATTACCTGTGCGCCGTCGAGTTCGCCGAGCGTGCTTCCTACTATGGATGCAACCAGGTCTACAAGAACTTCATCCGCGCTCCTCTTCCCCCGGGCAGTACGACTGGAGCCAGTGGTGCTGGCTCGGAGTATACCGCTGGTGCCCTTGGCAAGGGTTCAGTCACCGCCACTGCCATGACGGAGGCCTTCAAGTTCATGGCCTATGCACTGCCCGTGTACTTTGGCTGGCTCGCCGACACAAAATACGGTCGTTTCAAGATGATCTGCTGGGGTGTTGGCATTTGTGGTCTTGCCCATATCATCATGATCATCTCGGCTCTGCCCCCGGTCCTGACTTCGGGCCACGCCATCGGTCCCTTTGCCTTTTCCCTGTATCTGCTCGCCATCGGTGCGGCTCAGTTCAAGCCCAATATCTCGCCTACCATCATGGATCAGTCCCCACACAGAGTCGCCCACGTTGTGACTGATAAGAATGGCGAGAAGGTCATTATCGATCCCGAGGAGTCCATCAACAGTGTTATGCTGTGGTTTTACCTCCTGATCAACATCGGTGCTTGCACTGGTATTGCCACCACTTACCTGGCCAAGCTCGTTGGTTACTGGGCTGCTTACCTGATTCCCACCATACTGTATCTGTTGCTCCCTCCGCTCCTGTGGTACCTGAACCCCAGGTTGATCAAGCAGCCCCCGGGAGGATCTGACTTGGGCAACGTTTTCAAAGTCATTGGAGACATCTTTGCCCATGGTGGACTCAAGCGCATCGGCCGCTCTGGATTCTGGGACATTGGCAAGCCCAGCGTCCGCCGCGCAGCTGGTTCCTCCCACGTCTACGCATACGACGACCAATTCGTTGACGATGTCCGCCGCACTTTCCAGGCCTGTGGTATCTTCCTCTTCCAGCCCATCTTCCAGATCAACGATGGTGGTCTTGGTGCCGCTGCCAATGCTTTGACTGCTGGTATGGACACCAACGGCGTACCCAATGATCTGTTGGACAACTTGAACTCTGTCAGCATCGTTCTTAGTAAGTCCAAATACTCTATATCTGCTTAAACCTATGTATGCGATTTGCTGACACACCTCCAGTGGTGCCGGTTATGAACCACATCATCTACCCGCTCCTCCGCAAGCATGGAATCAAGTGGGGCGCTGTCTCTCGTATGACATTCGGATTTGCTCTCTGCACAATCGGTTCCATTGGATTCTCGGTTCTTCAGTACTACGTATACCAGACCTCGCCATGTGGTTACAATGCTACGACTTGCGCTGAGATCGTCGCCGTCGGCGAGAACTCCCTTTCGACTGTGTCTTATGCGCTCTACTCCATTCCCATCATTGTCACAGCCATCTCCGAGATTTTCATCAATGTTACAGCCTATGGTATCGCCTACTCTCGTTCCCCCAAGAACATGAAGGGTCTCGTCGCTTCCATCAACCTGTTCATGGTTGGTATCTCGGCTGCCATTGGCTTGGCCACCGCCCCTGCGATCCAGGACCCTTACCTGATCTGGGCCTTCGCTGGTCCTACCATTGCTGGAGCCGTTCTGACAGTCATCTTCTGGTTCACATTCCGACACCTCGACAAGGAGGAGTTCGTGATCAACACCGACATCAGCGATATGAAGCGCGACTCGGACGCAGAGAGTGACCTGGAGCGTCGCGAGGGTGGTGTGATTACCGACGAGAAGACAGCTATCAAGTCATAGTATGTGGTCTTCCAACGACTAAGCTATATGTTTCTGCAGAGGAGGCCCATGGCCGCCGTGATTTTGAATAAGGCTCCTTATATGTCCAGATACCTACGTCTGCATAGTAGTAATTCATAAAGACTACACAACAACGCCAACACTAGCGCACAAGTAGGCGTGAGGCTGGCTGATGAGACTCCTAGCGTAATACATAAGCTGCCTTGTCTTACATGCTTTTTGTCATCAGTGCCTGCAGGATTTAGTCCAATTGCCAACACTCTTGGCAGGTCTGATAGTATCATACTGGCCTTACATGCGGTCATTTGGCCTCGTAACATTTTATTTGACCAGGTCCATCGACTAACTTTGTATAGAGTCAGATGGATTCTAGTCATTGGTCTCTTATGCTCATGGCAAGCCACCGAGTTTCATGAAACACTATGCGGACAACGACACCAGTCACGATCCGAGCAAATCAATCCTGATGATCACCAGAAAGACTTCTTGTCAAAAGCGACCTGCTGCTGGTTTATACATCTGAGCCCAATCATACGTTGAGGGCTTACTCGCGCGATTCCGCAGATGCGCCTTTCCATTACCGGACACGAGGTTGAAATAAGCTCAGGGTCTCAGCTCGCGGCGCCGCATGACGCCGCCGCCACGCCCTTTTGGAGTCAACGGTCGCGATGCGAGCAGGCTAGTTGACAGCTCGTGGCGCTCAGCCAATCCATGAGCTTAATTCACTCGTGGCTGCTTCTTTCATGGCGGAACGACCAAGAAGCTGAGGGGAAAACAGCTAGACTAGCTCAGCTGAAAAAAAAAAAAAAAGGAAGGATGGCTACAGGAGTGTGTTTTTGCCAAGAAGATTGTCTTCCCTCGTGTTCTGTCCACTTGGGACTGTCCTCACACGAGTGCGATGGCCTGCCGATCGTGAGATCAGGCGAGAGGGGAGGGAGGGTGCGGTCAGCGTGGGCAAAAGAGCTGGTTCGAATCTGAGCACCTCTTGTGAACGGTTGCACCGTGTCTGGCGGTCTGGCGGGAGGATTCTGGAGTATATAAAGAACGACTTGCATCCTTTGTCGTTGATGAATTCCTCAACACGATTATCCAAGAACAATTATCACACATATAAATATCAACATGCAGTTCGCCGTTTCTCTTTTGAGCCTCGGCCTCGTTGCCACTTCCGGCGCTCAAGCCCTGGAGCCACGCGCCGATGTCCAGACAGTCCACCTCACATTCCACGGCGGACCGGCTCAGTACTCGTTGGCAATCCCAGCCGACGGCCAGGTCTACCAGACCAGTGAGTCAGACCAGCACCTTTATCCAAATCCTTCACAGACTGCTGACGTTGCCAAAACCAATAGACAACGACATCTCGGTGAGCATCATCGACGACAACGACTACAACGCCATCACCAACTGCGAGTTCTACACGGCCGGCGACAAGGAGCTGGTCAACTCCATCACGCCGACGGGCGGCCAGCAGATCCTCGTGGGCCCGCCGCAGCCCATCACGGCCGTCAGCTGCTACGGCTTCTGCGTCGGCATCTACGGCGACTGCTACGACGTCAACGGCCAGTTTGTCGCGCCCTGCTGCAACGGGTACTGCGCTGCCGACAAGTGCCGTCCTTGGGTCAACCCTTTTTAAGTGATGGCAAGGCGCAATGAGGTTGGACCAGGGTTAAGCGTTAAGATACTTGATTTGGCAGAGAGAGCAGTCTGGAAGTTTCACGCTGGGCGGCGGAAACTGGCACTTTTGATGTATTTGGTTTTATAGGACTAAGCAAGACTATTATGCCCACTGGGCTAATACAATATGTTATGGTTGTTATTGACGGATACAAGAAACCGGAAAGTGAAAGGATGAAATAATGACCATTTTCCCTTTTTCGTATCGCACACACTCATACAAACGACGAGTCCATTGGAACGCCATGACGCCGGGGGAATCACTTGAACTTTTTTTCCGCCATACCCGTGACCATCATAAATTAGAGAAGTAATGAAAGAAATTTTCCGGGCTCGTGTTTAGATTCCTACACCGGCGTCCAGCCGCTCCGCCTCGGACTCCGCTGGACGACGGCGGTGGCCTCGTCGAACTCGCGTATGCTGGAGAGATGCCCGACCTTGAGCCTGTCGGACGACTTCTTGCGCGAGACGGGTCGGAGCTCGATGTTGTCGATGCTCATGGTGGGCGTCTCGGGGATCGGCGGGGGGCTGCGCTGCGGCGCCGTGGTGGTGGTGGTGGTGATCTGCTGCCGCGTCCAGTGCTCCGTCTCGTCGAGCGCCAGGAACGGCCCCGCCCGGGGCACCTTGTCACGCGCCAGGGCCCGCAGGATCGGGATCGACGCCGCGATGATGGTCACGGCGATCTCGGCCGTCGCCAGGACCACGAGCTGGACGGTATCGGCTGTTGCCAAGATTAGAAAGACGTGAATTCGGAGGAATCTTTGACTCAAGAACACTTACCGATGTCTGCATTGCCACTATCTTGGATGGCGTAGATTTTGACGAAGGAGGTAATTCCGGCACTAGAATGTGTAAGTCAGGTGGTCAGGTCATCCTGCTTGTTCCATATTGCGAGAACATACAAGATACCCATGCTCATCGCGCCGAGCGCGCTCAACTTCTCCTTCCGGTCGATGCTGAGCCCCCAGAGGATATACCACGGGATGATTGCCAACGTAATGTCCATGAGTCCCGAGTACCCTATGCAATCTTATTAGAAAATCGGGCTGTCATACCAAGCGGAGTGGGGAGGGAAGGATAGACTCACCAGCAGTAAAGATATTATAGCGCACGTTGAAGTTGTAGGACCAGCACTCGCCGGGCGTGGCCATCATCCACGTCTTCTGGACCGGCCAGCACCGGACCCAGGTGATGACGGCGCTGGCGCCGAGCACGGCGTTGACGGACGCGATGATGAACCAGATAAAGGTCTTCTGCCAGCCGGCCGAGATGCGCAGCAGGGTCACGGCGAAGGCCGTCTTGCTCCACGCCGCCCCGACGATCATGAAGGTCCCCGCGAACGCCGACACGAACAGCATCGACGGGTAGTTCCGCAGCGGTATGTCGTACGAGTGCTTGCCGAAGCCGTCCTGGATGGCCAGCGTGATGGAGATATTGCCGCCCAGGAGCATGAACTGCGGCAGTCGAGCTGTTAGCCAAAACCATCATGAGTCTTGTTGTGCTGGGACCGTGAAAGCTCTGGTGACTTACCCAAGATCCCAAGAGGATATAGTCATCCCACCACAGCCTCCTGTGCCTGATGAACTTGCAGTATATCCGGAGCACCAGCCACGCTCCGGCCATGGAGCTGAGGGCCCAGATGCAGGCATTCACCTGCGGGCCGTAGTCATCGTGCGGGAGCGACGGGTTAATCACTTGGAGGGACGAGGTACCAGACATGGCGAGAGGAATTTCGAGTTGGAGCTTATGAACAGTTGACGACCAGTGCTGCGGTTGATGCAGCATCGTCCACCTCAAAGTGGAAAAGATAATAACAGCAACGAGATCAACGAAAGACTGAACATTGGATAATCTCATCGTGTTGATCAAGATTGAAGCATTTGCCATGGCTATGAGACGGTTGATATATATCCATTTTGTTATAAGATGTCTCTGGGCGTTACGTGCGTACGTGTGTGTGAGTGTGAGCATGTACGTGTGTGTGTGACCCAGAGTAGGGGTCCTTGTCGCATGAACCGGGTGAAGCCCTCCTTGGAGAAAACGTGCTGGACAGACGGCGAGGTTTCTTACCGACGGGGATGGCATCCAGTCCAGACCAATTCGACAATTCACTCGACGTGCCATCACAGGCTGGTTATTGTATTACCCCAAGAGAATCTGAAATCTTTGTGCATTGATGGGGCGACGGTCGATCACGCGATGGGTACGACTGTGGCTTTCCTTCTTTTCCTTCTTCCCCTTCTCTCGGGGGCCAGGGTAGTGATCCGGTTTCCGAAATCCGGGGGGTGCTCGGGTCGTGCAGGTTTGTCGGCCGGTCAAGTCGTTATCTCGACGCCTCATTCACATTTGTCCCGTCTCTCGCTTACTAGTCTCGACGTATGCATTTGCCGACCACCTCGAGATAGTGGCCGGTGACTCGCCCTCCTGTTCACATACAGCCGGTCACCAAATGCATTGAGCTGCGCGGCGATCAACCACCCAGCAATCACCCCCGGTTTCAGACTCATCCAAAGCCCAGCACTCAATCCGGGCACGCCATTGGCGCGACGACTCTTGCACCGTGACACCACCAAGACGCGAATGCTATTATCCACCGGCCGCGAGCCTCACGACGAGGCAGTCTCTTGTTCATAGCGGGCGTTTTGTGTGTCTGCCCTTTCCCCGCAAAACTCGGCAGCGATCAATCATGTCCGAACCAGGAAACGGCCTCGTCTGTCACTCCCTCGGGTGCTCGCTCGCGCGTGTTCCCATCTCCGTCGCGGGAGGCGATCTTCTTTTTTCTGCTTTCTGACAGCTTCGGATGCTTGCTTGATAGGCTAGACCAGCCCTGCTGCACGGCATATCAATCTGCTCAGGAAACTGGCACGGCGATTTTGATGTCGTACGTCGGGTTTCTTGCTTCCACTATATTGCCGAGACTTAGCACGAAGGATTCATTGCATTCTCACCATTTGGTTGTTCATCATGTATCAATCTTCACATCTGGTAAGGACAAGGCTGAAAGGGGTAAGGGGAAGTGAATTGAAAAGAAAAAAAGAAAGAAGAGATAGTTCTACTCGAACAAGTCACAAACCTAGATCCTGTATTGTGTGGCCGAGCGTGTCTCGTCACATGTCTGCGTGCTACTTACTGCTGGTGACAGGACGCATGACGCTCCTTGGAGGCGTGGGAGCTCTTGCGCCGCGACTTGTGACGGCTTGGTTCGTCCGATGTGTGATGGCGGCTCGAACGCTCCCTCGTCTCCTTGGTGCTGCTGCTCTTGCGCCGCGAGTCGCGCTCCCGCCGAGGTTCTTCCTCGTGGCTGCCATGTGTGCGGCGCCGCTCCCGTGGTTCTTCCGCGTGGTGGCTGTGGGTGTGACGCCTGTGTCGACTAGACTTGCTGGACTTCTCATCGGTGCTGGGTGAAGTTGCTGCTCTGGGCGATGCTGCTGACTTGTCAGACGGTCTATGCGATCGTGAAGATCCGGAACTGTGGCTCTCCTGGTTTCCAGTGTTGATGTATATGCCAACCTTGGGCTCTTGTGGCTCCGGAGCAGGTTGCCGTGCTTGTCTTTCAGGCTCAGGGGCTTGAGTTCGGCTTCGCGGTCGTGAGTCTGTGGATGTGCGCTGCGTTTGTCTTTCAGGCTCAGGGGCTTGAGCTAGGCTTTGCGGTCGTGGATTTGTGGATGTGCGCCGTATTTGTCTTTCAGGCTCAGGAGCTTGGGTCCGGCTTTGTGGTCGTGGGTTTGTGGATGTGCGGTGTGGTGTCTCGACTCTAGGTCTGTGCTCTTGTTCGTCTTCTTCCTCATCCGACAAGTAAAACGTTTTTCTTCTTGAACTATGCTGTATATCTTCCACCCGCGGGCTTACCGGTTGCGAGGTTCTCGTTGGCTGCTTGGTAAGGGTTTCTCCGGTGAAGGGACGTGAGAAGTTTCTCACTGGAGGGCGGACAGGTGAGATCGGCACCTCCTCCTCATGGAAGGAAACGTCCCGACTCATGCGTCGTTGTTCGTGGTCAAAAGCAGCCCTCAGCGAGACGCGACGTGGCATTTCTCTCACGGTCGGCCGACGATATTCCCAAGAATCGCTTACTGTTTGGCTTCGGGGCCGCATGGGGTTTGGCTCGTAACGAGGGTCCACGAAGAGCTCTTCCTGATGAAGGTAGTAAGGCTCCCGCATATCTGGATGTTCTCTGATCGGTGGCGGGCCGTACTGGGCACTCCTACGCCTTACCGTCGGGCTGGCACCGCCGCTTGCCATGGTCCCGGGGATCGGGCGAACGGATTCCCCAACGTAGACGTCGCTCAAGCGTCTCGAATCTCGAGGCAGATTGTGCGAGTTCTCATACGCTGGCGGCGGGTGGGAGAATACGCGGCGCTCATCGCGGCGGGGTACATCGCTGATGTGTAGGTCTCCGAGCATTTCAAGGAACTCAGCGTCTTGCTCTCTGGTGGAAGCGCCCAGCCGCTCGTAATAGGTATGAGGACGGGTCTGGTAACTTCCCCTGCTCTGACTCGGAAGGCGAGCGTTGTACATTTTGTGAGCTGAGAAGAGTGTGAAGGTAGCCGGTGTGGAGGTTGTATTGGTCGTTGGTATGCTGGATTGTTCTGGTAAGCAATGGTGAGAACAGCGACGAGAAGAGATCCTTCTGGTGAGGACTGGCGGCCATTTTATACATTCTACTGATATCTAGGTGACAACTCTAACAAAAGACGTCGAAAGGGTTCATTCTCAGGCTTGAATGAAGACACTTAGAAAGTTCCAAGGCAGTCCCGACTCATGTCTAAGATTTCAGGCCATCCCGTCCAACTTTGCTATTGTTCGCTTTGATTCGCTTAGTGGCTGCCAAGACGTATCGTCCCATTGTCTTGTTGTTCTTGACTTCTTTGTTCCTCTTGTCTCTTTGGTGTTCATTGTTCCCGCGCGGACCTATGCACCAGTTGGAACGATGGCTACCGGCAAGCAGTACGTACAGTCGAGAACCTCTCTTCTAGTCAATGACAAGCGCAGGCTAGGCTTCTGTACGCCAATAACAGACTCACAGTTCCGTGTCTATCCCAATAGTTTCAAGTCAGCCAGGTTTATATCATTCGCCCATAGGAGACCTTAAACCTGTCAATCACGAGCAAAAAAAAACTAATGGAGCAGTGTATGATGTAATCTTTTGTATAGCTAGGCATAGCTATTGTTCAACATGGGTATAAATTCCATAAAACCAACCAGCTTTTCTTTCCGTGCCCCCAAACTCCCCTTGCAGAGACGGCTTTACAAGCCAGTCCAGCCCAGCCACAACCAAGGGTCGGGGTCACTTGTCTGGTAGCTGTGGAGGGGAAGCACGTCGGTGTCGGCATCATCGAACGTGCTGGAGCTGGACCATGTGAACACCTCGCTGTAGACCAGAATATCCCTGGTAGAGTATCCGGCGAAGACCTTTACATAATTGTTAGCAACCATTCGAAAGGGCGCATCGATCGGGTCAAGAAGATCTCCTTACCCAGAAGTTGAAAGCGGTCTGGTTCTCTGAGCAGCTGAAGTACAGGTCGTTGCCGTCCTGCGCCCTGCCGCAGGGTCCCTCTTCCGAGGAGACATAAACTGCCATGGCGCCATTTCGATCGCCGGTGAAGACACCACAGTTGTCCTCAACGTTGGTCCATTGGCCGGCGTTGGTGAGGCAGCCAATGTCGGTTCCGTTTCCGCTTGTGTGGTCCAAAGTTCGGATCTGGCCGGTGCCGTTGAAGGAAGTGTCGAAGATGGCAGTGGCTACTCCGGCCAGGACGGCGAAGACTGTTGTGCGAAGCATCTTGTAGGGTGTTAGATGAATAACCCGTTTCTTGGTGGTGTTGATGTTATATGTAGCTGGAATGGATGAAGGTACTGAAGATGTGGTGTTGAGAATAGCCAAGTGATCGACGGCCCCAGCGTGAATTATATACTTTTCATCTTTTGACTATTGGTCCCCGGGCTTGGGCTTCAATGCGGGTCTCTTGCGAGCGTCAGGATACAGCCCATGATCATATGCCGCGCCCCCGATCAGAAATGGTCACCCAACGTCTCCACAGGCATTAGAACCTATTTTATATACCTAGCCTATACCCATCTCCTGACTTGGTGGCGTCCAATGACTGTCCTGGTGCAAGGGTCCAACCTGTACTTACCCGTCTGGCGGGACACTTTGGAGGGTCCACAATGCATGCCGCCGATGCTTGGTTCATCTACCGTATTAGTCCCCGGGAAGGGTCTTTTTAGTCCAGCCTTTACTTGTGTTCATCCGATCTAGGCCTGAGACACCTTTGACGTACTCAGATTCGTATACTCGAAAGCCACAACTTACTGACGGGCAGAACGATCATGCTTTTTGCCAAGTCTGAAGACATCATTAGAGACATCATTAGACACAGCCTTTCGGGCTTCGCGTCCGCCTCGTTTGTGGCGCTGAATTATGTGTTTGCTGAAGGGATATCATATCAGCTTCAATAAGATGTCGCCCCTTCGAGCGGATACGACAAGGTTGTTACCTGTCAAGGTCTTGTTCTTTCCAGCTGCGCAGGGTCAGAAACTGTCAGCAAAGAAGATATGACCTAGACCACGGTATTGGTAGACGGGAACCCCTGGGACAATCGTTTCCCGGAGCTTCTCACAAGGCACCCTCGTTGTTTGTCGAGTTGTGATCATTGGCTGTTGGATACCCACGGCAATCGAATGTTCCATCCTATCACGGCTTGAGCACGGGTCTCGGGGGTGCCATGACACTACACTACAACTATTATTGCAGGGAGTAGTACCCCGACCCATGGCATCTGCACTGCTACACCCAGCGAGAATGAAGTCAGCGGAGTTTGGAAATCAATCCGTTCTAGACTGGCCATCAGGCATTTCCGGCTGTGACCTAGGAAGATCCCTCAATGTCCCGTAAGCACGGAATGCCATGTGGGTACGGAGTACATAAGCTCGACTCCTCTTTGCTCACCAATGCTTACAATAGCGCATTGCCATAAACCAAGCTTCATATCCTGGAACCAAGTAGAAAAAAGAAAACGCAGCAAACGCTCTTGAAGCCCAACCTGGATAGTAATTACCTGGACCTAGTCTCATGATGTCATGCCACTGCACTCTTTGCACTGACAATGGCGACTTACATACTTTGGCTTGATACATGATCAGTTCTGGTACGATACTACGGACAAGTGCATCATACCTACCACTTCTAAGCGCTTTGGTTACCTACCTAAACACAAACGGGCAGTCTATTGAGCCTGGTAACATCGTGGTAGACTTACACCGTATCTTCCTCTAGATAATGGATACCGGCTCCTTTCAGCATGGATCTTCGCTCTGGTAACCTAGGGTGTGAGATCTGGATACAACTAAAAGGAATTCTCTGAGCCTCGGCTTTAGTTCCATGATTGGTTATCTTCGTTGTTTCGTTTTCCCGTCCGGGCACTGGGCGGAGGGTCCAATCACAGCGTAGGGTACCTCAAAATATGATCCCTCGAAGTCGGGGATTTCTTTTCTTCCAAGAAACGGAAAAGCCGCCTTGATGTTCTGATCCACCTCGCCTTGCCTTTTTCGGCCATCTGTTCTTGAAATTTTCAGACTTTTCGAAACAACGAGTCTGCCAACCTTGAATCCACAAAATTGAATTCTCCACTCTATCGCATTTTTTTCTTTGAAGAAATGCAATTCGCTTTCGGCCGCTTGCCCTCTGACCTTGATTTCGCGCAAATCGACCACTATGAGGCCATGATCCTGTCGCTGCCCATGATCCCATGCCCCTTTCTCAGGAGCAGTAGCTCTTGCCAAGACTTGAGCCATGACTGCGGGCAAGGGACCGTACGTCACGACTTACAAAGCAAACAGATTGATTCATTACCAGTTCAAGGTTCATTACTCACCCAAAGTCGCAGATAGATTGAACCGTACGTATACTTGCGAGAGTGGCCTAGCGTAGCCTAGAACGGGGTTGTCCTCCCCTCTGTAAAGAAGGGCCCGCGCTCCGTAGAGCGGATTCAGACGAGACAAGGGCGACGAACGAACGCGCTGCCGTGATGGAGTCTCAGTCTTTCTTGTGTGTCCACTGTCGAACTCGATGCTAGGGCCCGGGGGCGCCGCCCACATCCCGTATACCTTCCCAAAGTGGCACCGGGCCCACTTCCGAACCACATGTGTCTTCATAGTGCCGAAAGGCCGAAAGATCTTTTTGATTATCATACTTTTCAGTTGTTTTTGTAGAAGGTTGGACCTAGTTGAACATGGTCTCATCCCATATGTCATGTTAGATCAGATGGCGGCTGGCCACTTCACATGTCGTTGTACGTCACGAATACTAAGAGTTCTGACTAGCACGCTGGCCACACGTTGGTGAGGCATAGACTGCTTTCTTAAATTGCAAACGCGTCAAAAATGGATCTCGGTATTTAGTTCCGGGCTCGACTATAAACGCGTCACAAAGGCCCGGGATGTTATCAGATGAAAGATTGCGTACACCAGTCTTGTCTCCACATAAGGAATTGACATATGTCAAGATGAACACCTCTTGTTACTGCTGTCACATCGCGACAAGCTGTGATGCTATAATTAAATGTTTCTACGGTCTGGACTGTCGAAATACAGATGGTTGTAGCCTCCACGTTTTGTATAAATGAACCTTCATGCGCCGAGTCGAGCGTCGTAGTACTGGGCCACGATCGGATCGTCAGCAGGGAATATGAAACGTGGCTGATCTATGGATGGAGATTTAAGCCTCAAGGGTCCATCCGATCATTGCTTGCTTGACTGCCAAACTTCTTGGCGTGACTTTTGACATTTTATAGAGAGCCCATGTAGAATATTCTCACTGGTCATTGGAATGCATCGAATGAGAGACGAATCCCTGCGAAGTAAAACAATCCAAATTTCTACCAATGCTGTCTATCGCACCAACTCCATGATCCTACACTAATACCTGCCAATACCCAAGAAAGCCTACGTGTACGCCCCCAAGCATTTGGTCGCTAAACAAAAGAAATATCAGGTATGCCTCGGCGGCCATCCAACACTAGTCGCGATGGTCTAGAGACAATCCAATTGTTGATGCTCTGAAACATCCTTAGATGGCCTCGCACCAGGAGATGCAGTCGGCCTGGGCGGCAGCATCCTCAAAGTCGCAGACGCCGGGACGGTTGCACTAGATATTTTGTCAGATTCGTACAGCGGCAGAAATCAGCACCGGGAAAGTCTTACAAACTCGGAGGAAAGGGGCTCGGGGCTGCGCTTGAGCTTCAACCAGCCGGGGATGGCCTCGCACTGGGCAATGCACTGAGCCTGGGCGGTGGCATCCTCAAAGTCGCAGAGACCGGGGCGGTTGCACTGCCAGAATGTCAGACCAGATGGCTTCGATGTCGTGGGTGAGGATTATCATTGACTTACGAACTCAGAGGAGAGAGGCTCGGGACTTCTCTTGGCCTTGAACCAGCCGGGAATGGCCTCGCACTGAGCAATGCACTGAGCCTGAGCGGCGGCGTCGTTGGGGAAGTAGCATAGGCCGGGGCGGTTGCACTGGTAGATGGATCAGCGCCGTCATGATCATACTGCGCGGTTACCTGGTGTATATCTTACGAAGCTGGAGGAGAGAGGCTCGGGGCTGCGCTTCAGCCAACCTGGAATGGCCTCGCACTGAGCGATACACTGAGCCTGGGCAGTGGCGTCCTCAAAGTCACAGAGACCGGGACGGTTGCACTGTATCCATGTCAGTACATATAAATCATGTTAAGAAGTGATTGTGCAGTCTCACGAATTCCGAGCTCAAGGGGGTGGGGGTCGCAAGAGTCGAGGCGGCGAACAGAACGGCGGAGATGGCAAAGGCACGCATTTTGATTATTTGGGATCTTGATTCGGCGAGGGCGTTTATGCTGTAGTTTCCAGTGAGCTCTCGTGAGCAATTGTAGGAGCTTCGTGAGTATGTGTAAAGAGCTTGGAAGAGTAGGCAGGCAAGAAGCTGATGGCGCAAGATGGTGAACAAATTGGATCATCTAGACGATGAAGTGAAGCCATTATATATTTCCTGAGATATCTCTATTACAGTGTTCCTTACTTTTCTATCTTGAAAACCGTAGGGCGAATGTCCAGTCGGCAGCGCGCCACTCGAGGAAGCTTCGCGATGTCCAACAGGATTCGCAGTAAGCAGTTGAAGGCAGTATCGCCACACGCACCACATCTCTGCAACAATAGTCCGCACGGACCTTGACAACGAAGAGCAAAGTGATGTCTCTACAGACTAGCGATCATGTCAATCTCCACGCCGAGGCCGAAGTCTCGAGTATGCAGTAAGCATATTCAAGTTGGAAGTTGGTGAGGCAGAGATCTACGTCGAGGCTGTTGAGAGACAGGGGATGCGCCGAGCTTCCAGGGGTAGTGGTGCCAATAGGGTGGAGTTTTTGCTGACTTTTGGCGCTGGAACTGCCTCGGCATCCTCCGAATTTGGGGCTGCCAGCACACACAAGTCACCTAATGGCACTGCGACTGCCTGCAATTGCAGTCCACCCACTGAGCATCTTACTACAGCGGGTCAACACCAGAAGGTTGAGTAACAACCACTTCATTGTACACTCGCATCTGACGACTTCGAACCCTTGGGAAGGACAGAGCCGGGAGCAGGCGACATGAGACGCCCTCATCAATGACGTGTACGAGTTACGGATCGCGCGCTGTAGAAAATTGCTTTTTCGTGCAACCGAGTTGGTCGTATTTGCTTTTCCCTCAATCCCTAGGTTAGAGGCTATTTGGCAACAACCCTGAACTGCAGGCAGCAAGCAGTAGTTCACCCGTTTGGTGAACGCGAACGCGTTTTTCGCGATTGCAACCATCTGCTACATACTCGTCAGGTCACACTGCAAAATACGAAGTGCCCAATTCGCCACTTCTAAGTCAGAATACTTCTACTACAATACTGAACATGGATCTGCTCGATCTGCCACCCGAGCTGCGCAGCCGGATCATCGAGATCACAGCATGGGCAACCCCCCGGGGCTACGAGAATCTCATGCTCACCTGCAAAACTGTTCACGCTCACGGGGCGAGGACACTCGCTTCTCACAATGCCAACAAGGGGGTGTGGAAAAAGATTACCTTCACCGACCCTGATCCATGGAAATCCATCGGAGCTTCTGTACAATACGCAGAAGAGCCAGCCTTCGCCGAGTATACAGAAGTTGCGGATTTTCGAATCATTGGTTCGTGGGGAGTCGAGCAGGAGGATTACGAACCATATGAAATGGCTGACCCAATCTTACCCCACGAGCTCAAGTCGCTGGAGGGTTTGATACTACATTCACCGATTCTCCCAGACCACATCCGTTCTCCCACGTTCTGGAGCGAATTCCGCAGACTTTTCATCGGAGCTGCCGGAGACAGAACTGAGGGGTTGGACCGGCTCTGGGATTGGTCCCTGCTACTGCTGATCAGCCAGCTCAAATATATCACTGAGCTGACTCTACCACTGTCTTGGCCCAGTAAACACCATGCCCAAGACGTCGAGCCCGATCCTAATATCAAACATGACAAGATCTGCTTTGAGGCCGCGGAACGCCTCATGCGAAATACCCATTCGCCAGAGCCAGACGCGCCATTGAAGCACTGCAAGATTCTTCGTTTTCTTGGACCTGTTTACCACCGCGTGCGACTCTCAACAGTTTCACCTTTCCTGGCTCTGAAAAACGTCGAGGAGCTCTATGCCATAGGCTTCACCGCCGAAGATCTTGACGACTTCCCCTCGCTTCTCTACCAATGGCCATACACTGAGTTGGTCTCGCCGTTGCAAAGGCTTGAGCTGTTGGGTTGCAATGTAGACGCCAAGTCGATGGCAAACTTGCTGGCTCGTATGCCTCTTCTGAGAGTTCTCAGATATAGCCACGTCGCTCACACCATGTCCTTTTACAATCGACAGCAGGACTACCAGTCTATAGAACTCACGCGCCACCGAGGAAGAGGAGCAAGCTGGAATGCTGCAGCCTTTGTCGCTTCAATCGCCAAACACTGCGGTCATCAATTGATCGAACTTGCCATAACTTTGGCAGAGGTCAGGATGCCCACTGAAACTATCAGGATAAGCAATCCTATCTCTACCATGAAAGAGTTTGCTTGTCTCGAGCACGCCGAGCTTGAGGTTGCCATCTTTGAGGACCACTCATTCGAGATTGAGCCTACAAAGGTCAGACGGCATCCTGCAAATGTGCCAAAGCTCGTGGAGATCCTGCCGCCATCC
Organism: Pestalotiopsis sp. JCM 9685; assembly: GCA_001599175.1. Lineage (NCBI taxonomy): Eukaryota > Fungi > Ascomycota > Sordariomycetes > Amphisphaeriales > Sporocadaceae > Pestalotiopsis > Pestalotiopsis sp. JCM 9685. The sequence goes on along the minus strand of BCGF01000005.1, from coordinate 3,678,901 downwards.
TTGAAGACGCTGAAACTCTTCGATGGTTATTCGCGTGGTACTGAGGTTGCAGAAGCCCTGATGAAGGATTTTGCTGCCGGCCGAACCTGGCTTCTATCGGACCTCGAGGACGTGTCCTATCGGCACCGAACTTACCGCTTGGATGGGTACCCGACTGCCAATTTCTCGAAAGTCGAGGGGAGAGCAGGTTTGGAAGGGATTCCTTGGTCGTCCGGACATGATCTAATTCCCGCATGGGAGCGCGAGTTCGGCAAGAATCACGGAGCTTATCAACCCTTGTAGCGTGACAGCGCTCCGGCTCCAGTCGGGTCTTCGGAGAAGGACTTCTTGTGATCATTGTCCGGCCTTTGCTTATTTTGATCACGCCTTGCCCCGATCAAGTGCTTCGAGACTGTGAAAACGGCTCTGGGTCTGTTGCTATGGGAAGCAGATTCGACAATTCCGGTTGCGCCTAGCAGACTTGCAGTTGCTCGGCCAGGGAAGTAGTTATGATCTTATGAGGCCCGACAAGCAAGCAACCCTCGCCTTCGGGCAATGGAAAACCGCAATGGTCGAATGGTTGAAAGTCAAAGATAACCTCTTCAAACTCGAAAACCAAGTGTTCAATTCTCGAAAAGACCTCGAAGTGAAAACCTCGAATTTTTTTTTTCATTGCTTTCTGACAATACCAATTGCTCTTTCTTTCGATCGGGACATGATCTCCGAGTATGCAAATCCAGTGATATGTTGCAATATCTAACTCCAACAAATGCTGCGACCCATACATGAAGATACCACCATGTCCAGAGCTTTGTTTCCCTTGTCTGAAGGGATCATTTCCGCACCGCTCAAGATCCGACATATCTTTGTCTCGGTAATAGCTGGAAGAAAGAAATTTGCCTCCGTACTTGCTTATACTATAGCGCTTTGTGCTGGGAAACCGTAGACGTGGCCAGTCCCACAAACTATCGGAAGGCCGTGTTTTTCGGCGCGCTCAACCAACTTCTTGAAGCGTAAGCGAATAATTCGTTCTCCGTAAATGAGGTACGAAGAGCTCCTCGTAATTCAAGACAAGTACCAGCGGGCACATTCAGGCGACAAATCAACAACAACATGCGCTTCTCAGCGATTCTCACGGTCTTGCTGGCTGGAATACACAGCACCCTTGCCCAGACGCCGGGCTTCGACCCCATAAGCAAGCCCTCCAACTGGCAAGATGTGAATGCGGGCGAGACCTTCCAGATCGTCTGGGATCCGACGACATACAAGGGGACAATCACCATGGAGCTCCTGGGCGGCGGGAGCCCGGCCACGCTGTGGATCTTGGGCAACATTGCGCAGGGCATCGACAACGAGCAGGGCAAATACGACTGGGCCGTGCCAAACGACCTTGGTCAGCTGGACACCTATGGTATTCGCATCCTCCTCGAGTCGGACACGTCGGTCCTGCAATACTCCTTTCCGTTTCGCGTCCGTCCGCCCACGGCGGATGGGAGCGCTCAGTCCTCGACGCAGTCGGCATCCCAAGCCGTGACATCCGCAACGACAGTCTCCTCCGCCTCTCAGAGCTCGTCTCAAATCACTTCCCAAAGCACTTCCCAGGTCGCTTCTCAAGGCACTTCCAAAGTTGCTTCCTCAGCTGCTTCAACAGTCGCCTCTACAGTCGCCTCCCAATGTGTCTACCAGGTCACATCCCAGTGCACAGTCCCGTCGACTTTGTCATCCCTAGCAACCGCCCAGACTCCGACACAGAGCTCTAGCAAATCTTCTTCACAGACCTCTCAGTACACAGTCCCGCCCCAGACCATGGTCCAAGTCGCAACCACAGCGACACCCAAGTCTACTTCCCAGAGTACTTCCCAAGCTACCACCGCCACGACCCCCCTGACAACATCAAAGTCCACCCCCGCCACGACTTCTGCACAGTCGACGGCGACAACGGCAAAGGCCACGACGCAGGCAGCACCGCAGCCGACGATCCCGACAACCACGCAAGCGGCGCCGCAGCCAACAGTCCAGACAGCCGCCAAACTCCCCGACCGATGCAAGGTCCGACGGCGCTGGGCTCCTCCGGACTTTGGTTACGTCTCTGCGTACTAATGGAGCCGTATTTTTCCAGCCCTTCGAAACCATTCGCTCTATTGGATTCCAGCTGTGAGAGCTCACAGTTTTATGGGACTATAATATAATTCATTTTCCAAACAAGCTTTTGTTGCGTTTCCATTCAAGTCTATAGTCTGAACTATATCGTGGGTTTTGTGCATGGTAGATCAGTCTACGTAAGCTGCATTTCGGAAAGACTAAGGCGCTCGGCAATGTGATTCCATTTGTACTATCTGAGAAAAGAAATACCTGTATGACTTGACCTTGAGAAAACATAGATAGATAAAGAATCGTCCGCTTTTAGGTGCCTTTAGAAGTGCCGGGTATATACAAATGGTATCTCAAGAGGTCATTAATCGTAGAATCTCCCATCTGCTCCTGGTAAAACTTATACCTTATTTCTTCTCCCAGAAGACGCCGCGCCTATCATCCCCGTGAGGCCGCGTTTGTCTCCAGCGATAGCAGCCCAGGTCTTTGCTATTGGGGACGATGGCTGATGTTCGCTCACTTGACTGCCATCATCTTGGGCAGATCCTCCATGCTCTGCGCCTGTCTCGCTGAGTATATCAACCTCGATTGTTTTGGACGCTTGCGGTGCCAAGCGCATATTGTTCGATATTCCTAGGCCATGTCCTGCTCCGTAAATTGTCGACTCACTGTTGGCGCTACCCAATATCCTTGATGCGCCCGGGCTTGGGTTTGGCGAGAGCCCGCTGCTTGTGCGTCGGCTTTTGCGGCTGAAAATCGACGAGGACATACTGTCATTTGTGCTGTCTGTCAGGTTTGCATCACGGGGAGTGCTTGGCGTTCCGGATCTGATTGGTGTCGAAGGATTGATGGGCTGTGGCAGTCTCGAGCCCGAGGTACGAGGGCGGAGGGTATAATTGGTCAAAGAGTCCGTCGACTTCCGCATTTCTGGTACTGCTGGCCGACGTGCTGCCTCAGGCCAACGTGCTGCCTCTGGTAAACGTGACGCCTCCGGCGAGACTGCCGGCGGTAGGATTGCACTGGGCACATGAACGGCATTGATGACTGTGTTGACGGGTTTGTTGTGTTGTTGGTTTGGCGACTTTGGAGGACGGTGCTGTCCGGGACGACGAGAATGATTCTGTTGCGACTTTGATTCCAAATCCTTGTTACGCATCTTCACATCCTCCAGCTGCTTCGTGACAAGTGCCAAATCCCGCGCGTGCTTCTGTTGTTGATTGTACAGTCGCATCTCGTACGTTTCCTCTGCAGCCTCGAGAGTACGGAATCTCTTGCTCATCCTGTCATTCTCCTTGGCGAAGAAGTCTCGTTCGTTGCATATTTTGGCATGGTCCTCATCCAGCAGTTGAGTCAGAGCCCGCGGGGAGACTTGACAACAAGGATTGAAGTCCAGTTGCTCAAGCCCGCCCAGAAGACACAACTCTCTGCTTATACCAGCAGTCTCGGGCCGTTTCTCTGGTTCGTATTCTGTCATTGACCTGACCAAGCCGATTATGTGTTTTGGCCGATACGTCGGCGCTCCGGCATCTGCAAATTCTTGCGTCGCAAGAGCTTGCTTTTCAGACTGGTCGAGGAACGACTTGAGCTGCTTGAGTTTGATGTTCCAGTCCACTTGTTTCAAGATATCCAGGAACTCGGACTGCCGCATTCCATACATAATAGCTGCGACGTTTAGGAAAACAAGTCCCAACGAATAAATATCTCCGCCCGCTTTCATAGACCAACCGCCGATGTTGAAAAACCTTTCGGGAGCAAACCATTGCCTCGTCCCAATTTCTTGGTATGTATTGGTGTGGTCTTGATCAGAAACATCCCGTGATATTCCAAAGTCGGCCAAATGAACTCTCCCCGGGCTCACAAGAATGTTGGCCGGCTTGAGATCCAGGTGACGAATGTTGGCGTCGTGACAATATCTCAGCGCCTCGGTCAAGCAGCCGATTGACCGGCGGAGATAATCCAGCGGACATCCATGACGAACAGAATTGAGACTGTTGACTGCATGTGGTTCATCGATCGAGCTTGTGTCGTGTAGTTCTAGTTCTGCCAAGCGTTCGAGAATGTCGGCGCGGTCGCCGCCATCAAATCGCAGGTCGTCCAAGTCATTCAGAAGGCTTGCGAGATCGCGAGTGGCAGCCGGCCAAAGTAGCAGGTAGAGCTCCTTGTGATGGTATCCATATGTGCCAATCAGTCGCACGATGTGCTCGTGGCATAGCCGCTCGAGGTTGTCCGCTTCCGCCCGAAGTATATCGACAAAGCCTCTGAGGCGCTTCCTTGCCAGCACGACCGATCGGTTCTTGTGGGTATAATTGAGTTTCTCGACTTCGCCCTGTCCACCGCGGCCAAGCTTGTGCAAAACTGTTGATTTGAGCTTGGCATGAAGTTTTCTTGCTTCGGCGACGTCGGTTGTGTGCTTTCCACTGGTGCAGAGCCGCTGTCAGACAATGCGCAACGAGTATACAGTTTACTGCATGGGAGTAGGACGATGCGGGCGCGGATAGAGATGCAGGTTATACTCTTGAAACTTACCAGCCAGACCAGTCGCCCTCGGCCTTTGCCCACAGATCAAGAGCCTGGCGTTCGTACGCAGCTAATTGAGCCTTTTCGAGTCGGTCGGCGCGGCTGTGAGCGCTTGGCTGTACGGTCTGCCAACCGTTGTTGGCTGCGTCGGCCATGATGACCGACAATCAATATGGGCAGATCGGATCGCCGAAAACCAGTACTATTCGCTACCCAGGCGCAGACATGCCCGATACATCGTCGGACGGAAACTCAATTTACAGAGTCATTCTCGAGGGATTGTGCGCTCGAGATGAGGAAATCTTGCGCGAGATTATTAGAAATCACAAGATGTAAGCAGAGTCTCCAAGAAAGTCGGTAATGGTGAGCACCCCGCCGCCGACCATTGGTTGTGCCTGCCTTTGGCCGATACGTATTTTACTCTGCACCGCCCATAAATGTAAGCGACAGGCGCAAATCCGCCAAGCCGAGGGGCTGAGCCTGCATCACTTCAGCCCCCAAGAGAAATTGCAATTCTCCTCGTCATGGCCGACCTACGAGGATGGACACATTTGGTCGTTGATCGAGGCCGGACAGATGGTACGGATGTCTGCTTCAAAGCTGTATATTGCGAGCTGACTTACCTACCCTTGGTATATATAGTCGTACGCACCCACAGTCGAACTCATATATGGGGCATTATGTAACATTTCGATGCTGGTGCTAGGTGTGCTGCTATGGACCTTTCCGTTCGAGTCGTCAAGGCGAATTCTCAAACCAGTGTTTGCGTGCTCCTACTTGCAGCACATCGTAGAGCTCAGTGTTTAAGAAAGCGTCCATTTTCGAGGATTATTCACAGATTCATTCTATATTTGGAATTACTCGACCTGCCAGTAGTACTTTTTCGAACCGTTGGCATTTCGGATTAATCGTAATCGTATCGTATTTTGTCCCATTTTAGTGTCGCTCGAGTAACAACTAGATATTACGGAACAGACGCCCGAACCTAAGAGCGCGCTTTGACTATCTAGCGAGATATCATCATCAAATTGGATCTCTCAAGTTGAGATTCGGTTTGTGTAGAATGGGTAGTTAGAAGATTCACCAGTTGTTCATGTCAAACGCAAATCTTGAGCGAATGCATAGGATCGTTGGCAGATCCGTGGTCAACAAGTCAGCCTTTTACTTTGAAAACGCAGAGACCACAGGCTGGAAGCAGCCACTAAACGCCCCCTATGCAGCCCCCTCGACTACATCTTGATAGACCCTGATGCGGGGTTCAACGACTCGCACTCGGCCGTGCATGAATATTACGGTAGTATAAACTCCTAATGGCCAACCTCTATATGCCAAGATGGATCCCGCACAAGATATCCTTACGAGTCGTTTCTTATTTCTGTCCATGGACCAGGAACTCTACATAGCTCTAGCGGCGGAAAGTGATAGATCAACGCAGTTCCAGCAGATGAGCCCTCCACATTTCCCTGACTCGCCAATATCGTCCCGACACATGGTGCTGTTACTCGTGCACTACAGGTACCGCCGAAATTGAATTACGCAGTTAAAGGCGGTCTATCCCCATCCCGGTCAAGCCTCTCCCCGCTAATCAGAGCCCGCGCCGGGCGAGACCCGATCGGCAAAGACAGGGAGGGAAGGAAACCTTTTTGGGGGGGAAGAGCAGCAGGTTCAGGCGCTACCCAATGCGAGCTAGCTATCCGATCCGCCTCTTCCATTTCTCTCTCTTCCAACAGGGTCCAATCCGACCAAATTCAATCCAATCCAATCCAGAGCAGAGAACCTCATCAGTGCTGACCGAACTTGCCTCATTATTAAGCTTTTTGGGGACGCCCGTCAAAATACGCCTTTTCAAACGTCGTTTCGCTGACAAGCAGCCCGTCCACGTCTTCGTCATCTTGACAACTACGATTGCACCTTTGAATCCATGTCGATGCCCGCTTCTGGCTGTGGGACGCGCTCCATCCTCGCCTCTTATCATTTTCCGCTTCTGTGTGAGAGCATTCCGAACGGGTCGATGAGCGCCCGTTGGCCATCCAATTGCATTGCCTTCTTTTCCCCCAGACAGTCTCAAACCTACGCTCGGGGTCTACGCCACTGCACAAGATAGACTGGGCCCTTGGGCTATAGCTCTTTGGCAGAGACTAAATCCGACTTCTCCGTGAGGCTGTACATAGCCTGTCACGCCGAGTGACAGCTGACCCGGGACCCTGGTAGCTGGGACGGTCGGCCCAGCCAGGCGGCTTTTCGTCCAATTTTCCCTTCTCTCAAAGCAACGCAACCTTTTCGATGCGTGTCATGCAGTCGGATCTGGCGATTCTGAATGCCACCCAATATGAAGACGGGGTACCATCACACAGAGGCCATGCTGCATCTGCGCCGATGAAGACCCCTCATGCGCCTCCCCTCGATGAACCTCCCTCGAGGAAAAGACCGAGGACCGTCTCTACTGCCCAGCCAGCGCAGGCCGAGCATGAGGAGGAGAAGAGGAGGGCAAGAGGGCGGCCGCGATTGGACCCCAAGGACCAGACTCCGCAGGATGTAAGTCATGTTGCATCGTCCCCGCCTCGTCTGCTTGTCTGCCTCGTTTTGAGGGGCCGTGTGCTTTCTATGTGCCTGCAAAATCACCTCAAGTCTACGCATGATCGCTCTCATTCGCCTTCAACTTGATCTAACAACTTGACAGAGGCGGCGAACGCAGATTCGAAATGCCCAAAGAGCATACCGAGATCGCAAAGAGAGTGCCATCAGCACTCTTGAGAAAGAAGTGGATGGCCTCAAGGAAGCTAATGACCAGATGAGCTCGGCGTATCGCAAGCTCTTTGATTATGCGACCAGAAAGGGTTTGCTTGATAGTGCGCCAGAGTTCGGTCAGCAACTTATGCAATTGGATTCACTTGCCAAAGATGCCGGTGAAATCAAGCCCAGGAGCGACGAAGAGACCGACTCCTCGGACAGCACCCGTGGGCGAAAGCAAAGCAGTGCCCCATCATCTGCGGCTGTAGTTCACACGCAAAGCCACCAACAGCTGCAGCCACAACATCCCATGCTCATGGGAGGTATCATGCTCACCCATGAGCCGTCAACAGCACACCACCAGCATCATGGCCTTGCGATGGCAGCCGCGTCACCTTTGCATGGGATGAGCACAGGTTATGAGATCATTGCCCAACCCACCTCACAAAATGCAAGTTTTGCGCCACAGCTTGCCTATGATCAGTCGACCCTTTTCAACAACCCGTGGATGCAAGCTCCAACGGCCTGGAATACGCTGTCAAGTCCTGCCAGCTATGCGCCGCAGGAGCCCCAATTCAGTCGGCGGTTGCAACGGACAGCTCTTCAGCGAGCCGCGAAACTCATCACGATGAAAGATCCTCCACCTGAGAGACTGACTCGAGTGTTTGGTTTCTCTCGCCTTTTCGAGACCTTTGAACAGATCCGCGAACGCCTGATGGCCGTTCTCGATCGCAGCGAAAGGGAGGATCTATCATATCGGAACTATCCTCTTCAGACTGTGGGTGGTGCCGGTACACATTTTCCAGATATGCATTCTGGCCGCCCTGATCTAAATTCGAGTGCAAGAGTCTCTCCAGGTTCCAGACCTGGACGACCGACACATCGAGCACCCTACTCCATGGGACCATTCGAACAACACACCGAGATGATCCGCAAGTCTCTGACGAGCTTGGCAGATTCTATGCTGTTTCCGGGATTTGATGGCATCTTTTGGGATCCCGATGAGGTTGACTTCTACCTCAAGTCGAATGGTGTTCATATACCAGCACGCGCCGACTATCATATCGTCGAACTTGCCGACGATGCCTTTGCTGGTCCACCGGCATCTCTAGCTCCCCAGAACGATACAATGCCAACGAGCACCGTGCCATCGAGCAATTCCTCCTCTGATGCGGGCATTGGCGTACCGCAAATTCCATCGACGATGCCTACACCATTGACATCTACAACATCCCGCAGCATCTCGAGCACTGAAGGGTCCAACGACACCCCGGCTGTGTCAACCAATGCGCCGCTAGACATGTGGCAATCACACGTGCCTCCTGCAGACACGGAGCAGTTTTCTAATGCCTACACCCACGTTCCGCCAACAAACATGCCAGAATTCAGCCATGTCACACCGGCAGCCTATTCCGACCCATCAGCGCTCGGGCTAGCAACTAGCAACGACCGACAGCCCATGTTGAATATGCCTGTTCCTCATTTCGATGGTGTGCCAAATTACTTCCAGCCTCCCGGGCCACGAAGACACAGGTGGAATATCAACGTTGAGAAGTTCATAGATGGTAAGTATAAAATCGTTCACTCTTACCCGAGTAGACCATTTTGTGTGTGAAAATGCTCATCCTGTCGCAGAACTCATATCGAGGACCATGTGCCTAGGCAGGACGCCTGGCTTC
>BCGF01000005.1:2252886-2400256 GCA_001599175.1 Pestalotiopsis sp. JCM 9685 | reverse complement strand
GGGGGGGGGGGGAAGAAGGCCATGCGGATTCATCTTGACCGCAATTGGGGAGGTGTCGATTCCGCCCGGAACGGGTCTAGGACACGGCAGAGGATGCGACATTGCTCGAATCGAGATGTAAACGACTGACAGACCGGCATGGCGAACCAAGAAACTGCAATCTTCAGGACTGCTTTCGTTGAAATGAAATTGGCCCTCCGAGCCGCCTTCACATCATTACAGCGGCTTGGAGCCTCAAGGTACCCCAGACTGCTGAGCCGCTGTTGCACTGCATTGCAGTGGTCGAGCAGAAAACGGTTCCTGCCAAAGTCTATCTTCGGAGCATCTGACGGAGTCCGCTCCGACTCGCAAGCCTACGGCTATAGCATGGCTGCCTTATAGCACTTGTAATGAATATCGTCGCACGTAACCCGCGGTTCTCCCGGCCAACGTGATGGGTCATTATAATTTCTGTTCTTCGATACGATGCGCTAGGGACTGGCCTTCCGTCAAGTGGAGCTGGCGATCCAGTCAACATGGTCAAATATCAATTTACAATATGATGTAAAAGATTTTCTTTTAAAATAAAGATAAATTTAAATGTATGTTTATCCTTCTCGCCCAAAACATCATATCCACATTTCAAGGTTGGCTGCTGTTGTGAACCCATGCAACGTTTTGCCTGCCACTAATACTAGCTGCCTGTCAACCCCCATGGCTCTTTGGGATATTCTAGCACGAATGCAGGGCAGTCTTCCGAGTCATGCCTTGATAGCTATGATGACATATATCTCCTATCTGGTCTACATAGGGCAAAGAGATCCCGCGATGGGTTCAGTTCTACAATGAGGCAGCTGTTTCTCTCATGACGTTGGTTGGTGAATGAGAGTCTGTCAACCTACAAGCTTTCTCGCTCCCCTGTCTGCTTTTTTTGAGTTTCCGCCAATTCTCCCCCATGCTAGGTTAGGTGTCAGTGGCTCTCCCGCGTGGTGATCGCTATGGCCATCGGAGGCCAGGCCGATGCTGTAGTCATACAATGTGCAGACGCTATATGCTGGATCAGTCGTGGAAAAAGGCATCCCCTATCAAGCCTCTGACAAAGTATCACTTTTCATATTCAGAGGTCGATAGAAGGGGAAGCAACTTGAGCATCACAATGATATGCGCAGAAAGTGCCGACGACGGACCCGTGTTCATGTTTCCCACTGCCGACATATGATATGACCACTAATAAATCCTACCTCTTGTCTCGCTGCGCTGTGCCCCAGCGGCCCCGCCCGGAAGGCACTTCTTCGCAACAGTGGGGGGAAAGACCCTGGCTGCAAACGCTACGGCAGCCATATTTCTCGTGTCATTGCCTAGCAGCAAAGCTACAGAGGTCCTGAGACCAATGACTCGAAAAGGTATCTCCGTGTACTTCTGGCAGACAGAGGACGATGCTGACGACGAAATTCCCCGAGCGCCATGATATTATCTGAGAAATACATGTTCCCTCGCCCAATAAGGAGCATGGGATGCGCCATGCACCCTGTTCGGCACAGACTGGGTTATCAAAAAAGAAGGCTGGCTGGCTTTCTTCATGGGCGGACTCTGACTCTGCTCACTAAAACCCCGACACTCAGTGCGTTTCATGGGCACGACGACGGGACGAGCGATGCGAACCCTGAGCTGAGAGTTCTCCTGAAACCCGGGGAACCCATCCTGACCATGGCTCTTATGAACCTAACCTACCAACCAGCCAACCAACTGGAGGGAGCGCGCGCCCAACCCGCGAGATCAATTAATGAAATCCTGAGCGAACCTCTCCATGCATGTCCGGATCTGGACAGCTGCTGACTCGAGAGAATGTCACCGGGAGCCCAGTTCCGGCGACCTGGTCTGAGACGATCAGCGCTCTGTACGATACCATGCAGGCTCTAGCTCGACCAATCCTGACCTGGGCGAGATTCTAGAAGAGATAGAGAATAAACGTCACTACAGGCATCTTGGCGCCGCCCAGCGAGGCAGCCCAATCATGTCCAGTCGTAAGGTACTCGATGTATGTCGAATCCACGATGGCTTCATTCGAAACCCCCCATGCCCGCTGTTCTCGGCCGAACTAAAGTAGCCTTGCAGCTGTCATCTCCTAGCGGAAGCAGCCAGAAATGTATTTGCCGTGCAAGCAAAGGTACTAGCAGCCAAGTCAAAAAAATGCGAAGAAAGATTGGTAATAAAATAACGATATAAAACAATGATAATTGATTTTTATTGCGAGTCTATTTTATCGTTGACCAATCTATGTATTATCACACCAGGCCTATGATTTTTGACTGGTAGAGGCTTTGGTTTATACCCACCTACCTTGCTACCATACGGAAGCTTCACCCGATGATATAAGCATCCCTGATCTGATAATACAAATCAATTATTTCGGTCCTGCTCTCTTTTGACTTGCCCTTAGTCGCAAGTGTTGTAGTAATAAATATACCTGTGTTGATTATCTTTTGTGCCATTGAAATACTCAATCGCTTTCTCTCCTTGCCCTGTAGTAACATGGTTTCACACGATCACAAAGATAAAATAGGAATAAATAAATATAATATATCAATAAAGATATCCAGCCACGAGTTCCATCCACGAGTTCCATCCAAAATAGCCGGCGTACCGAATTAGAAACATCGGACGCAACGGACACTATCAAAGGTATCCGACGTACTGCTACTTTCACTAGAAAGTCAGACATCGCCGTAAGAGCTAATCTAGCACTTTAGGCACGTCCCGCTTGCCCGCCGCCGCGCTGCCCCTCCGAAAGAGGATCCCGTCTCGACTTGACAGGCAGATAGTGGATGAACCCCTACGTATGCACCAATTTCCCATCTCATTCCTCTCCTATTCCTGCCATGGGATTCCGATGAAATCTCCCTGATATCCATCGCTGTCGGGCGCAAAGTACCACGGCAGAGTCGCCAGTTCGCAAAAAGTAATGAAAAAAAAGGGACCTCAGTGCCCAACGTGTTTCACCTCCCATGGTCACAAGGCCTGATTCAGAGAGGGAACGCGATAGCGGCAGAGACCCCGTCCAAGAAAAAAGTGACAATGGCCGTGCGCCTGTGTTTAGGAAAATGGGAGCCGTTTGGACTCTTGATGAGCGAGGTATGGAGAAAATTGCCGGGAGACATCTTTCCTGGTCACGAACGGTCCTTTCCGGCCATGGCGTCTTGATCTCTCTGACAGGTCTCCCTCCGCCAATGGCCAGCAGCAGCGCGGGGGACCGCCTCAGAGCATGCCGCCACCGCGGTGCAGAGGTATCAGCAGGACGTCCTTGTGCTCAGCGACAGCTCCTAGGAGTGGCGTCGGGAAATTTTAACCTCCAACGCTCCCACGTGCTTCACGTTTGGAACGAGGAAGACGCCCATGATGGCGCGGTACGTGCGACAGGTGAGTTCGAAAAGGTCTCGGCGGCCACGATACGCGGGAGAGACACGTTGGTGTGCTATTTTCTCGTGTCTCTGGCCCGGGGACGTGGTTGCGAAGTGCAGATCGATAAACTATAACAAGTGGGTACCAATATGCACACAGAGGAACTGAGACTCTATAGCCTGGGCGGTTACCATCAGTGGTGATTCAACATGCAACGCATGACCATTTACATCTCAGTTTCAATCTCGATACATGCGCCTTCTCCCCGATACCCATCCGACCCAACGCATCCCGCCAAGATGTCATAGACTTGTAGATCGGGACGATACTAGTTCAGTGCCGGCTCTTGATGATGTCCGCGGCCTTCTCCGCCACCGCATACATGGTCATCTGGAGGTGAGTCGCCGGGATCATCGGGAGGACGGACGCGTCCACGACGGACAGCTTCCGCGTGCCGTAGACGCGCAGGTCCGGGCCGACGCAGCCGCCCAGCTCCTCGGGCATCATCGCGCAGGTGCCGCTCGGGTGGGCGAAGCTGGGCCGGACAATGCCCGCGGCGATGGACGCCGCCAGGATCTCGTCGTCCGTCTGGTACTGCGCGCCGGGCAGGTACTCGACGGGGGCGTACCGGGCGAGCTCCGGGAGAGACCAGTGCGCGCGCTCCTTGCGCACCATGGCCACGAGTATCGAGGCGTCTACCGGGTTCATGAGCGTGTTGTAGCGCACGAGGGGAAGGGTTCCGGGATTCATCGGGTCGAGAGTGATGGTGCCCCGGGATAGCGGCTTCTGCACGCTCACAGTGGCACTGCCCACGATGGAAGGGATCAGCTCGCAGCAGGACGACTGATTCTGCCCGAAGAGCCTGCTCAAGATGGATCGCTGTGCTTCGAAACCCTTGAGCAGCGCCGCGTTCTGCGCGTAAATATCGGGTAGATAGTCGAGGGCACGCTGAGAGGTAATATTGCTTGTCAGGCCTTCATAATCGTCAATCACGCCCGGGAGAGGAAAGGCTTGAGCGCTGTTGCCGTTATAACCGACGAGACCACTTGTATATGGACCCGTGCGGTTCTCCAGATACTGTTCCCAGGCAGTCTCGTTGTATGTTGCATTCTTCGCTAGCGACTGCGGGTCGGGAAATGACTGGTTAGATATGTTGTAGGACATGTAGAGTACTGGATGATCCTGGAAATTCGATCCGATTGCTGGTATATCCTTCTTTACGGTGATGTTTGCGGCCTCGAGGACATCTTTCGGTCCCAAGCCGCTGAGCTGTAGGAGGTGAGGAGTAAAGATAGCCCCAGCCGCAAGAACAACTTCCTTGCCTGCAAATGCCTTGAAGGTGGAATTATCCTCTCGAGATTGTATGATTACGCCGCTTGCTTCCAGTTCCGAACTATCGAAAAGTATCTCGGTTACCCTATGTCCGGTGAGAAGGCGCAGATTTGGCCGAGCAGCATAAGGCTCGTAGTATGCCGCTCGGGCAGAGGACCTCGTCCCTGTCCTCGTGTCAACGTCGGTCGGCATCCAAGCCAAACCCATGGAGTCTCCGTCACCGCCGTCTGTGAGATTCCGCGCTCCGGTCGCGATCCAAGACGATCGGACAATTTTGGTGTCGGGGAAGAAGGTGCTCGGGTGGCCAACCTGCACAGGACCATTGTCGCCCCAGACAGAGCGATTCCAAGTGACTCCGTACTCCTCGACAATCTCGGGAAGAGGTGGCGTAAAGTTTGTGCTCTTCAGGAAGTAAGGGAACAATCCGTCCCATCCCCAGCCAGGATTCCCAAGTTGCTCCCAAGCATCATAATCGCCGGCGGACCCACGTGTGCAGGCCATTCCATTTATGATGGATCCGCCACCGACGACGGAACCAACATAGACGACGAACGTTTCATTGTTGAGCCAGGTTTCCGGCGCCGAGGTAATGTTCCACATGTCGGCAGGGTTGGCGACCGTGGTGGCATAAGGGACGTCCGTCTTGTAGTTCTTGTCTAGGTAGCCATTCTCAACGACAAGCACAGTGGCTGTAACTCTCGAGTCAGTTCAATTCATTTCATAACAAGTCAGGATGCACCATGATCAACTCACTCTCCGGATCTTCGCTGAGCCGATTGGCTACTACAAGTCCTGATAAACCTCCCCCGACAATGATAAAGTCAAATGTACCGTCCTCAAAGTTCAACGTTGGCGAAATGATACTGTAGCCTGAGGCTGAGGTTATAAGTAACCAGCAAAGAAGCAACTGCCAAAAAGGCACAAGCCCCCGACTCCTTGAATACTTGGACATGGCGCCTGATTCAGCAATCGTTTTGGGTGTAGAGACAGAGCTGACTTTCAAGAAATCGTGTAGAATAGGCATTCTTGACAAGATTCAGCATTCAAGTATAAAAAGTGTTCCCGCGGGGTATGTAGCGTTCATACGCGTTCATACGAAGCTTGCATGTATCTAGGCTTGGCATGTTGTGGTATAGGTATTGAATGCACTCGCCAGGCTGTACACATCCGCCTTGCGCACCACGTCGCAATCACTTGCCCATGTCCGAACACCGGAACCGCCATAGCATAGAATCAGTGCCTGAGAATCATCCTTGATCCTCTTCTCCCAGAATTGTATCCGGCAACACATTCGAAATCTGCCTGTTGAAGCGAATTGGGCTGGATCCTTGGCCAGTATTGGACACGGCCCCCATGTTCAATAGCGATGGCCGGACTTGAAAAGCGTTGCGTACTATAGTGGTGGGATTCGGACTCAGCAGAAGCAGCTTGAGTGATGCACCAATGCCGTGCTGATTGTTCTCGGTCAGATCGGAAATGAACTTCAAGATGTCTACCATATCCTGTCTGTACTGCATTCTTTCGTACACGTTGATGCCGTCAATTATGCAGAAGATGGTCGAAGTTGATGGCACTTGTCTGGCCAGGGATCCAAACAACTTGCACAATTCGTGAATGTTACCTTGTTGTATTCCTTGAATCGATACCTCATGCTCCAAGGATGGCGGCACGCAGGGAAACTGTTGCAGAAGCTGACCAGCCAGACTGCGGATCATTGTCAAGGGGCCGGGATAGTCGTCTTTGTCCTGGTGGCGACCACAAAAGAACACCAGGCTGACGAAGCCTGATCTTTCGCGAAAGGCTTCAGTGAGAGAGGCGGAAAGCTTGGAAAAGGGGGAAATGTTCCCAACCGAGCTGAAGTCGCCATGCACTAGCAACTTCGAGTCAGCTCCTGGGGTTTCAAGGCTCCGAGTGATTGGGATCCATTGCTTATTGGAGTATTCCCAGTCCTTGTCAGCGAGCATCCACCCCTTGAAAGGCCCTGTAGTTACAATCTGCTCGGCGCGTCCTTGATCCTCGCGGGAAAACCTTCCGGATTGCTTGATTGCGTAGTCGATGTCGATTGTATCTAGCTCAGGTATCTGAAGCATATCCCAGATTTCAGCCGGGTCCGTAATCTGTGCATGTACCGGTATCGGACTAGAGCTGCGAGACCGGTTTCTTCCCGTCTCAGCCACCAGCAGCTGATGCTTGATACCTACTGGAGTGTCAGATTCGATGTGTGGTAGCTGCTTCTCAGGCTGTGACCTAGCTTACCTTGAAGTTCTTCCAGGACTAGAGCAAGTGCACGGAATCCGTTCATAGCACTGAGTTGAACCATTTGTTGCGTCTTGCTGTGCTGCTCATGGTTCTGCTGGTACAGGGCTGCATTTTCTTGGCGGTTCCGTTGAAAGTCCAAGTCGTCTTGGTATCTGCTGGACCTCTCTCCTTGCTTTTCCAGCTCATCCACAGAATATTTGAGCCGGACTAGAGTGTCTTTGAGTTCTTTCTGGTAATCAGAGCCACGGAGAATTGCAGCTCCCGCTCTCCTGACTAGCGAGATTTCATCATTATTAGCAGCTGTTGCTTTGGTCTATGGATTTGAGGAAGTTGCAGGGCAAATAAAGCTGTGTATATAACATACTTTGACTGCTAACGTAGAATGCTATTGCTTGCTCAACTGCTCGCAATACTTTGAATACAACGTCTGTGGCCGCAGTGGTCACGTTCTTGTCGTTGGGAAATCTTGTGACGTAAAAGTCAATGGTGACAAAACTGTCGCCAATGGTCATCAACCTGCTATCAATATTTTGTCGAGCTTCTGCTGCATTCCGGTAAGCCTACCGAGTGTTAGTATTGGTCCAAAGTTTTGAGGAAAGATGGCATTACGGTGAGCAACATTTTGACCGTAGTCGTTATCGGAGAGGCCATCTCAATGTCTGGAACAAAATTGGCGAGCTGCTGAACAGGAACTACGCTGTCGTCGAGGAGTTTCCTTGCGGACTTTCTGAATTTGCTCCCAAGACTCAGCTTGTCTTTGGTTTCACGATCACGGAATTCATATTGTGCCTTGGCCAGCTCGAGCTGTTTTGCTATATTTTGCCATTTCGTAAGACTCCTGATGCTATAGACAGACCTTTTGCAGTTGTCGGGTTCCGGAGAAGTCGAGAGCTGAGTCATCGCATTGGGTAGCATGTCAGACCAGAACGCCATGGTCTCAACCTGCGGTGCTGTCGGTCGCACTAATTGTTCAACATCATTGGGAATTAAGGAGTCGTCAACAAATACTTGACGACTCGCGTCAAATCTGGCGTGTGGGTGGTCGAAAGCAGCATGGTAGGCAGGAAGCCGAGTTTCGACGAAGTCTACAGTAGACGACGGGTTCAACTGTATTCGAGGAATCAGTGATTCTTGGTCCCCTTGCGCCTCCATTTCCAGTAAGTGGGATTGTGGAGAAACAAAAGATATGTGTATGCGTATTTCTCTGAGAAAAACGTTAGAGACTGCATTTGTGTGTTTGCATTATCTTGCCGCGGCGTTTTCCGTCTGCTAAAAAGCGCTCCAACTCCCGTAACGAAGTCAGATTAGGAAAATTGGAAATCATTCTGGTATTACTAACTTATATAGGTCCGAATATACCTTGAATGATCATATAACAAGCGAACAATATATCAGCTCAGATGAGGACGTGATTTGATGATAGTTCAACTTTCATGATCTGGACACAAATGAAGCTTCTCTCAATCTCCCAGGGAGATCGATAGCGAAGTCACTGGAGTTTGGCATTCATCTGAAGCTTGCGCGACCAAACTGCCATGAGTTAAAGTCAACAAGGAATGGAACGTATGCTTTCTGAGAATCCGGGTCGGGCTTCTCAACACTAGGTATGTTAATAGGAGTGGGGCGAGGCTCCAGCCTCATTGAGAGGAGTATGGTGTACCCTTGTGATGGGTGTGAAGCGCATTGTCTGGAACCGGAAACCTCCTTTCGGCATCGAACAGGGCGCAGGGATGAACATTCCTGTTACTGCAAGGTTGTGAGGGGCACATAAAGCCCATAGGTTGTATGGTCTGTGATACTGCACACCAGCTGCATGACAGGCAGCCTGCATGGACGCGGCCACTCATTGTTGATCACGGGCGGATTTTTACGCAGTCAGGTTCCATCACATCAGAGCCTGCTTTGTAGCCTGCTTGAAGTCGTATTATCGATGCGTTTTCATCCGAAATCAACCCAACGTAATGCCTGCACTGAGGCCACTTCGTTGCCATTCGCGTAACGCATAATGACCGCCACATATAAGTCTGCAGCAGTACTGAAAATAGCCCTCAGACCTTTTAGGCAGCTACAAAGCAAACATTGCCCGTCACCAAATCGCATTCACCATTAGCACCACCTTCTGGCAGTAGCACCAAAAAAATTGTGCTCGACACCAACTCCCAGAACCCATTTTCAAATCCTAGCATCTTTGATTTGTTTTGATGTTCAAATGCAATGGCCGATCATAAAATCGGAGAGCGAGTCCCTGAGATACGCACTGTAAACGACGACAGCACCACAGAGGCGAGAGGCATTTTTGGATCTGGAACAGCCTCTTCCGACACAACTCAAGAGCATCAGAAGAATCTCACGCTCGAAACCGTCCCACGCAGCCAATATGAAGGTGTCATTGAACGTCTTGGAACCCTCGAAAGAAGGGTGCAGGTGGTTGACAAGTCGATAGATTGGGACTCAGACGACGATGACGACATTGATGACGAAGATCAGCCATCAAAAGCACAATCACTGCAAGGGCCATGGCTTGGTTTGACAATGCTGAAAGACATTCGATTCATGATCAAAACCGCCCGGAGCCATCGGAAGTCCTGGAAAATACAGATGAAACAAAGAAGTGTCGCTCTCCAAAGAGATAGAGAAGCAATGGAATTGCAAGAAAAGGTCATTCGTGGTGGCGAAAGCCAAGACGCAGCGCAGGTCCTCTTAGGGGGGTCTAAAGCCAGGCCAAATTACCTCGATTGGTCTTCATTTGGGGTGCCCGTGGAAGCGGATTCGAAACCGCTTCTGGAGCCCATTGATGTGTTAATTGAGGAACCGAATGTGTTTCACCATGAGAAAGAAAATGGCATTCAACAGGAGATCAGGAGTGACCGTACGTCTCGAGACACCATAAGTACGTACTTTCCAGAACGGATTCGTATCCACTCGTGGCTTCTTAGAAACGTTCTTGATGGAGCAAGTGAGAGACCTGTAGGATGGCAATCAGACGGGATCATGATTCTTCGTCCTTTCAAATCACTGGTACACAGCGAGCCAAAGCTTCGCGCAGTCAGCGAAAGTCTCCGAAAAAAGATCGATGCTCAAGTTGAAGCTGGCTCTCAGGCATTCTCACATGTGGCGAAACTACCCCGACAAGAAGGAAACGGCGAAGAGACTACAGAAAGACTTAGAAAAGATCTTTCTCGTCCTGGAGAGTCGCCGGAAAGTGAAGTCGTGGCGCAGAGCAATCAAGTGGATGATGATGATAGCGGCCTTCAAGAGGAGAGCGAGAACAACAGCGAAAGGGAGAGGGGCATCATACAAGACTCTGCAACTCTTTTGCACCTGGAATGTCTGCTGGAATTCTACGACACCAACATCCAACCAAGACTAGATGCTGTGGCAAGCAACGACGATCACAAAATCTCGTTCGATGATCTCTGGAACCTGTTCAGGCCTGGTGATATCGTTCTAGAACAGGGAGAGAAGCAAGCATACAGGCTGATTCAAGTCATTACTCCTCAACATAGAGTAACCTCACCATGGGCTAGATGGTTAGGCCGTGACGATAATTCAGACTCCGAGGAGGAGTCGGACGACGATCCATTACGATTGGAGTGCGTCTTTCTAGACTTCGATGGTGTTCAATTCGGACCAGTATCCAAGTCTTTCAGAATTCCTCGCTACAAGGGCAGAAAGCCTGTCAAGTCTCTTCCCGTATATGCCTCGCGTTTCAGCACGAATCCTGATATTCGGCAGGAGTTGATTGCGCGTGGAAGAGTACTACTTGATATCGCGACATAACGGTCCATGTATTACACGGGTCTCGCGTTGGAATCGAAAGAGGAGATCGATAGCCAGGTCGTGATTGACTTTTCTGAGGCTCTGTCTGTCCCAGAAAACAAGGCTTGGATGCCGCAGATATCGCCAATATCAACCGGAAAGAAGAACAAACCACGGCCTCCATGCTTCGCAGAATGCTGCCTCGGGAGGCTTATCCATCATGACGATTATGTGGATTCAAGTCGTACGGCAGAATTCATTCAAACCTTGCTTCCAGAGCGAGCATCCGATGAGCCTCCACTAACAATTCACCCGAAATCTTGGGTGGACATGAAAAAGGAAGGATACACTCCGGGCGACGATGAGCTTATTATCATGACATACCGAGTCTTCGCATTTGTTCTTCGCAGTCGCAAGTGGGGTAAGTCACCAATCTAAAGAGTGTACCTATGTGATCAGAATCTGGGTTAATAAAGTGCTCACTGTAGCGCAACTCGACTTGACTCATTTGAAATACGACAATGAAGAGAGCAGAAGGAGTATAGAGTCCGCATTCCAACGTCTGGTGCTTCCGGAGGGACACAAGGAGATGGTGCAAGCTTTGGTAACGCAGCACTTCCTTGGCAGGACCATCGCGCCGATAGGAGGTGTACAGCCAGATCTAATTCGTGGGAAAGGCAAGTCCCGATTCAGAAATACGATGGGAACATGCTAATATCTACCAGGAAAAGGATTGATTGTCCTTTTACATGGAGCTCCGGGAGTTGGCAAGACCACGACCGCCGGTAAGTCCTACGAATAAAGTTGGATTCAAATGATGTTGGTCTTTTCTGACAACTATGTAGAAGGCGTGGCAGAAGAGTTCAAGAGGCCACTGTTTCAAATAACTTGTGGTGAGTACTCGCCCTTAGAGCAATGTCTTGTGGCTGTAAATTGACCTATTCTAGGCGACCTTGGCACAACGCCGGCAGAAGTACAAGCTGAACTCGAGAAGAACTTCTCGCTTGCGAGCAGGTGGGGCTGTGTTCTTCTCCTGGACGAAGCTGATGTCTTTCTCGCACAACGCGAGCGGAAAGACCTAACACGCAACGCTTTGGTGGCTAGTAAGTCGCCCATAATACTAATAGTTCTTGGTCCGAGGATCAGCTTCTGATCCTATCACAGTCTTCCTTCGCATTCTTGAATACTACACCGGCATTCTGTTCTTGACTACAAACCGTGTGGGTGACTTTGACGAAGCATTTGCATCCCGAATTCATATGAGTCTTCACTACCCGGCCTTGAATGCAGAAAAAACTCAGAAAGTTTTCAAGCTCAACCTTGAACTCATTCAAGAGCGGATGTTGCAGCAAGGTCGGCATTTCCAGATCGACGAGGATGCGATCCTTATTTTCGCCGAAGCACACTACAACGGCCACCGACACGGGCGTTGGAATGGGAGGCAAATCAGAAATGCCTGCCAAACAGCTCTTGCACTGGCAGAGTATGAATCAAAGCAAGATGCTGTATTCCTCATGACGAAGCATTTCAAAAAGGTGCAGGAAGCGTACTTGGATTTCTCAAGATATCTCGGCGAGACCTTCGGTACTCTAGGAGACCAGCGCGCTCGTGAGGACCAATATCGAGCAGAAGAGCCCGAGCACACGCTATCAGACACTGGAACATCTATAATGAGAGCTGATCCAAGTGTCCAACCACCTCGTGTGGCACCTTCTCCCTTCCGCCCAACCGGTTGGCAGCAACCAGCACCAATGCAGGCCAACCAGCCAGCATATGGTGCATACCAAGGCATGCAGGCTCCTCAAGGAGGACAGTATATGCCTTCAAACCAGCCGCCGGGGACTTCACACCCTCAGATGCGACCCGGCGGCCACGAGCAGTTTGGGCACCAGTCTCAGACATGGACAGCCCAGCCATCAATGGCCCAGCCGCCGGCTCAGTATCCTTACCAGCAACCAACGCAGTACCAGCAACCAACACAGCTACAGCCACCATACCAACAACAAGGCTTGGGCGTGCAGAGTCACCAGCAAGCCACAGACCCAAGTCTGAATGCCAGCGCGAACAACGATATGTGAAGCGGGGGATCACGAATCACGAAACTATCTCTTTTTGTTTATGAACTTGTCAGTAATGAGGATACGGTTATTTGAATCAGGGGCTGAGTTATTTCAAATTTTGAACACATGCAAGGTAGAAATTTCCCTATTTACAACTCATTCAAAATCTTACGTGGCTTCATATCTTACAAGACACACTGCCAAGAGTCCTCGTCGGTATAGTTACCAGGGCCGGTAAAATGGTTTCTCATGGGATACTTGCAGTGCTTGCGGTAGTATGTCGCCGAATCACCATCGTCAGACGCCGCTCCACGGACAAATTCCGGCGCGACACCATTCTCGACCCAGTCGACCAGCTGAAGCAGCATGTTGTTCTCGGGCTCCGAGTCCAGGTAGGTGTCGCCGGACTGGCCAATGTAGATGGCGGCGTCGCCGCCGCCGCAGTGGCCCATGCCGCCGACGGCGAAGAAGCGGTAGAAGTCGTCGAGGTCCGCGGGCGACGCGCTCATGTTGGTGCCCACGGTGCGCCAGTAGTACTTGGAGTCGTCGGAGCTGATGATGGAGTCGGCGGTGCCGTGGTAGGTGAAGAGCTTGCTGCCGCGGTCGCGGAAGGCCGACAGGTCGGCGTCGAAGGTCTGCAGGTTGGACGGGTTCTGCTCCAGCGCCGTCTTGGCGTCTTCGGGCGTCCACGAACTCGCGTCCCAGGATGGGTCCTCCTTGACGACGTACTGGTAGTAGGACTCGGCCGTGGAGAAGGGGAGCCGCTGAGGTAGATACCGAATGCGTCGGCCTCGGCGCCGGGGTTGAGGCGCGGGTAGTAGAGAGTCCCGTCGGGGCCGTAGAAGTCGGACAGCACCGCCTCGACTGTCTTGGCCTGCTTTCCGGTGAGACAGGTCGAGTTTGCCGAAGAAGTCGTGTTGCAGATCAGAGGCTGTATGATGGGGCGGCACAGGTCCGTATCGTCGATGATCCCATCGTCAGCGCCATCGAGACTGTCACACTGGTTCATGACCTCTTCGTGGACCGCAGTCCATTGTGCTTCGGTAAGGTAGGTGTCTGAGCTCGAGTTGCCGGTCAAGTAGTACATGTGAAGACCCCAGGAGATCAGGTTGATGTTGTTCATGGCGGCAGACCCGGCCAGAATGCCGTCGAAATCGTCAGGGTTCGCCTGCGCCGCCTTGTAGCCCTGTCGACCTCCGGTAGAGCATCCAATGTAGTAAGACTTGTTGTAACCTTGCTCGTAGAACTGTTCGGTCAACTGCTTCCCCACCACGACTCCAGTGTGAACCGAGCGCCAGGAGAAATCGGCAAGTACATCGCTGTTGTGGTAGAAACTCTCGGCGCCATCACCATCGTGACCGGCGTTCGCGCCGACACTGGCGAATCCAAACTTGGTACCAAAGTCGATATCATTTTGCTTGACGCCTATACCCAATCAGTCCTCATTCTAAGCATGGTCTTGCAGTAGCATGTCTCACATCCAGAGAGACCATTGTTTCCCGTGCTCAAGAAACGCCCGTTGTACTCCCTGGGAAACCAGGCCTCGAAGCGGATGCCGCTCTGGTCCGAGGTTGACACGTTGAGATACACGCGGAAGACGTCTACGCTGGCCGTCTGTACGCCGCTCTGGCAGACCGAGGGAACGCCGTTGTAAGACATGTTGCCTCCTGCAGGAATGTATTCGGCGAAGAGGTCGGTGACATTGTCGATGCTGATCTCATTCGCAAATGCCGAACAGGCGGTTTCGAAGTCATCGGCGGTGGTGTTCGAGTTGATGCCAGAGACACTGCGGGCACATGAACCGGCGACGATGCCGGCAAAGGCCAGTGGAAGGAAGCGGGAGATACTAGTCATTGTGACGAATTTAACAACGACTTAGCAAGGATGGTACAGAAAACTGCGATGTCATCATGCAGAAGAGCAAATGCGAGCATGTTGCTCGTTTTATATGATCTTGCCCTGATCCACGTCCACGAGTCTTATGCTGAGGCATTGTCGGCGTCCCAGGACTTGGCAGTCTTAATTACCGTCCTAGATCGGCCATGAATTCTCCACAGGAGTCAGGACGCTCTCTTCTAGATGCGGCAAATTCCATCCGAGGTGTTTTTGAGGTTTTCATTGAAGTCATGGTGTGCAATGCGCCTATCACGGGCAACGAGGCGAGCAGTCGCTCGTCAGGCCGCGTAGTCGTCCATGCTCTCTCGAGCTGAAATTGACATCTTCATAGGATTTTCGGGATGTGGGTGATCCTTTTTTTCGGGCGCCAGCGACTATCAACTCTCTTCAGTGGGTCTTTACGGCAGTTGCTTGCCGTTCCAGGCCAATATGTACACGCCCTGGCCCTAGAACGGCCCATACTTTACCTCAGAGATGACACGTTCCGCAAATTACTAGTAATCAACGGTATTTTCGGAAGTGATGTCCGAACAATAAGCATGAGAGGAGAGATCAGATAATTTTGGAATAAAAGATCTGATAACGCGAGATCATATAGGGATAAATGTATAACCACTTGTATACACTAAAAGCGAAACTAGTACACAGTAAATTCAGGGGAAAGACAGACGACGACCGGAGCCCTTTAGCGGGAGCAAATGAGTGTGTTCAATTCGTACATATCCGTAAATCAGTGAAGTGTTGATCATGTTGGCGGTGCTATTTTGACCCGGCCTCACAGCCCGCCAGCTGCTGATAGCGAAAGGAGTTTCGAGCTAGGAGCCGCGCCAGGATAGAATGTGGTTGGCACTGGCGGGATGGTCATGGATGTTGTAGTTGGATAACCAGTCGCCAAGTCTGAAGGCATATAAGCCGTTGCGTAATATCTGAGAGAGTCTGTCAGTTGAAGTCGTAATAGAAAATTTAACCGAGGGAAAGACTTGCGGTTTCCCGGTCGTTACCGCAATGGTATAGGTGGCCAAGTTGGCTGTGGCTGTAGTGGACTTCAAACAAGCTCCGTCGCCATAGGCGTTCTGGCAGGACCAAAATACCTCGTCGCCATCCCAGGTCCAGAGAGCGACATCATCGACCGTGATGTCGTAGCAAGGCACGTCGGGGTCACATTCGAGTCTGATAACCGGTCTCGAGTTGTCTGAGTTCTGCCCGTGCCAGTTCTTGGAAATGTTGTCAGTGAGTGTCATCAAAGCTCATTTTTTGCAACTTACTTTAAATGTCAGGTTGCGAATGGCCACCCCGGTCGACCCTCGATCGGTACCCCAAGCCTCGTTGATCGTCAAAGGATACGGCCCCCCGTGGACAATGACAGTGTCCCAGACAATGTTCTCGACTATCCCATCGCCGTTGTTCGTCTTGAGGTAGCACCCGTCAGCACGATTAAGATACAGATGTTTGTAGGAGATATCTGAGATGTTTGTGCCACCCAGGAGGGAGCCAATCGCAGTGCCACCGCTCAGGTTGCAGTAAATACTCTCGATGAGAAGATTGTGCGAAGGACTCTTGACGGTCACACACTCATCTCCGTTCGTCACCTGGGTTCATATTAGCAAAGGAACATGATCTTCTGGAGCGTGGGCTCATTCTTCAAGGTCATGTATATGTATATTGGTTCCCCATATATCAAAGGCATCCGTTTCTCCGACATTACTCAGTCCACGAGCAATGATGTTGTAGATTTCGCCATTCGAGACGGTATCAAACACGAAATAGTAGGATGCAGAGTCAATGGCTGCGAATCCATGGACGGAAAAGTTGTCGATATCTTGAAAGCGAAAGAACCGTGGACCATATTCGCCGTTTTGGAGATACTTGTACCCGAATCCTTGGATGGCACCTTTGGATGTCCCGCTGAAGAACTCAAAGTCGTCGACCCCACGAAAGGCAATCATGTGGGTGCAGTCCGCATCGTCGGAACGTTGAATGATGCCATCGAGCTGGACGGCAACCGACTGGCCGTCCTTGAGCTGCACACATGTAGTCATGTCGTAAGTCCCCGGAGGAATGTAAACGAGCCCGCCGTCTGCACAGTCGGCCCACGCACCGGCCAAAGCTGGACCAATGTCGGACTCAACATAGTCGCTGTAGTCGGTGACATCGCAGATCTTGACCTTGGCCTTGGCCTGGTACGAGGTGGTGGGACCAACAGAGCCGGATAGCTGCCCGCGGCCTGTCCACATGAGGGCCGAAGCAAGGAAAATGGCGAGTATGTGATTCATTGGGCTGTCAAAGACGTCAGGTACACTCTTTTTGCATGTTCAATAAGTGGCGATGTATACTCAGCTATCCGCTATGAACAACAGCGATTGTTCGACATGTATATATCTGTCGTATTTGTACTTGCTTTTCCATATATCAGCGTACGAGCAAGTTGCTTTGCCCGACAAGACACCCATTTCCACCTATCATAATTGCTACTTCGTTGCAGTCCAACGATTGAAAGCAAATCCGACCAAAATCGTTCATGATTGTCACGAAGGTGAAGTAACGTTGAAGCAATCTCTCCAACTCTAGGTTGCATTTGTGCTCTCGTCCAGAAAAGGCATCACGGGGCCCAACGTGTAGAAGATCCTGCCGTCCATGAGAACCTGGACAAATGCGGCTTTCGCTCCAAAGGACACCGTAATCTATCTGACCTGGTGTACTGGAAGATGGCGATGATTATCATCGATTCAACTATCTCGGGCCCCAGTCAGTACGACGGTCACATGGTCCTGATACACTATTCGCTGGTAAGATTGGCAGCTGGCTATACGTATTTCCAACTATGAACACAACTGCCGGCATGGATATGTGACTATAAACTCTCACTAGGTACCTACCTTTACGCGGATCATACCCTCTGGCCGGCATGTTGATCCCTATTACCGCTACGACTCAAAAAGGCCGAGCGTGCTACAGAAGCTTGGGGTGATAGAATAGATTTTCCGGAGGACTGCTACACGTCCATCGGGTCTCGGTGCAGCTCGGTCGGAGCTCGAATCTGAGGATCTACGATACTTGTATGCACCCCAGATTCTTCCACGTCGCTAAATCTCAATCTATACATCGCATCCTATGAACCTCACGTGGGTAGTTCGCTACCCCAGACTTAACGCGTCCGCTGTGGTTTGATTGACTATCCCACCGGAGAGGGTTTGCGCAGAATCAAATGCTGGGTGATTGGCTCGGTCGATGCGGCTTAAACGGCTTGGAATATATCTGGATTCCGAGTGTATAGCATTTATTTCAACTTGATTGCTGGCTGTGGCTCTTGCTTAAGATCGTGTTACTCTGCGCATAAGCGGCTACCATATGCTCACCTCAGGTAATTCCCCACTAGATCTGTCACAATTGAAGTATAATAGTTTATGTGAAAAGTGCATCCAGCCCAGTATCCACAAATGAAGACAGCCAGTTTTGTATTTCGATAGATAGAATACTCGCCTTTCTCTGGAGTCCTATCCATGTATCTGGTAATATACCTCCCCTACTTGCCACTTCCATTTTCTCCCGTGACCTCCTCGTCGTCTCGTGGAGCTCTGGGGGCATACTCGTCCAAATCTTTATCGAGTATCCTCCTAGTTTTGAACCCAGCTTTTTGGTATGCCTTCACAGCCTGATGAGACGAGCGCACCCATATAAATAAATGCAATCTGTCGACGATTGCGTTGCCGTATTGCAAGAGAGTGCTGCGAAAGCCCCTCGACTGGTATGAAGGCGATACATTTAGGCTGTTTACAAGTATGCATGGGCCTATACTGCTTCGACTTTATCTGGCGGAGCTCTATGAATTTTGCTGTACGAAATGATCCTTAGCGTTTCCGCCAATCAAACGGGACATGTTCTATTAAAGCTTGTGACGCGGTAACGTCTTCTGGAATTCTCTCGGCTTGGATCCAGGACCGCCAGCGGCATGGATGTCAACTGGCCGCAGTGCGCGGGGAAGACGCCACAGAACCCCCAATCGCTGTATGTAGCAGGCTTTGAGGGGACTGGGGCTGAGATCCGCTAAAGAGGCCCCTGGACCGGACGGTGCCAGCGCCCCAGGGACCAGCGGCCCGCATTCAGCACCCTGCTGTGGCGGAGGCATTACCATCCGCCGACGCACGTGTTATAGCCGACTAGCTATGAATGGAAATGTCTAGATTCTGAAATACTTCTTATTCTTGAGAACTTCCTCTTAATGATTTTGCTGTCTAGATTGTTCCAACTTTTCGCGGTCCACTTGAAGTGTGAAGCGAGCCCAGCACGCAAATCGCGTTTAGTCGCCTCGGTCCCTTTCGAACGACCTGTGATCCAGGTCCTAAGCCTTCGAACTGTCTCGGCGAACTCAGTTTTTCCTTCTGCTTTACCTAGTTTTTGCGAGCAGTATTTGAGCTCTCCTACTGTTCGATAAATAGAAGGCTATATTCGAGTACCTCGAAAGGGTGAAAAGAGGGGATCCTGTAGCTCATAACCTATAGGTTCTTCAGAGCTGAATCCGATCTTCTACCCTGAACTCGCCTGATGCGGGAGGCTGTGCCTCGCTTTCCCCACGGGGAAGACGGGGCACAACCTGGCAGACTCGCTGGAAGTGAGGCGCTGTCCAATTCCCTGGCTTTGATCGCTCCATGCATCGAACTTGGAGGTTTTCTTAAAGGATTCTCAATGATTCCGATTCCAGATACCCAGTTTATCATAGTAATAGACAACATCTAACAGGCGAGACAGGATACCAGCTTGACAAGTATGTATGGGGAAATGGGGTCACTTGACCTGCGCCCCATGCGGGGTGAACTAAGATCTACAGGTGGACAGACCGGGAAAGATTCACGGCAAGCGACGGTATATATACACGGCAAGTTTGCTTCTTAGCACTTGCGAGGCGACGAGTGTGCTGCACTACGCTATGATCAAAGGCTTATACTTGACAAAGAGATGATCACCATTTCAGCTCCCGAAAATGATTCCCGAGAGCAGAGATCGATAGGTGGAAACCTGATGTCACGACCTTCAAGTTCAGCTTTGTGTAGAATAATCATCAACATTGGCCAAGAATAACAATGAGATATTACCCAAAGAGTTGATAGTCACACCTGGCTAATTTCATAGCGGATCAGGATACGAAGCTCCGCACTGGCAGCCATGCAATCAGAGTGGTTAAGATACGTCGCTATACTCACAAATCCACGGATTTGCGGATTTAGATATTTTGACTAGTTGCCAAACTCCTACATACGGTAACACAATAGCTCAAGTGACCCGGATTGCCTTGGAATATAAAGTTCACAGTGCCCTGTTGGATTCTATTTTCATATTCTCACTTTCTGTGACAAACGTCCTGTTCCTCCCTATACCAAGCACTTTACAAGATTACTCCATTGTTGCCATGTTGACAACCGAGGCCTTGGTTCTAAAAGAGATCAATGGTCCCTTCTCATTAGAAGAGGTCCTTGTTCACGACATCAATTATGACGAAGCACTGATCGAGATTCATGCAACTGGAATCTGCCATACCGATTTGTCATGTGCCAACGGCACTCTTCCGGCGTCTGCACCTGCGGTCCTCGGTCATGAAGGTAATTTCGACATCCCAAACTTTGGATAGTCTGTTGACATGAATCAGGAGCTGGCGTGGTATTAAGTGCTGGAAGAAACGTGGAGAATGTACAGAAGGGTGACAAAGTCCTGCTTTCCTTTGCGCACTGCGAGACCTGTGCGCAGTGTACTTCTGGACACCCTGCCTACTGCGAATCATGGGTTCCGCTGAACTTTGGCGGAAAGAGGATCGATGGCTCTTCTACCTTGAGCATCAAAGGTGGTCAGGGTGAAAAGCCACTGTACAGCAGTTTCTTCGGCCAGAGCTCCTTTGCTCGGCTAGTAGCCGTGAACAAGTCGAGCCTGGTGAAGGTGGATCCGAGTACTGATCTCGCCCTCTTTTCCCCCCTTGGATGCGGTTTCCAGACTGGGGCAGGTGCCGTCCTGAATACGCTCGACGTGCAGCCTGGCTCTACAGTTGCAGTCTTTGGTGCGGGTGCGGTAGGGATGAGCGCAATCATGGCCGCGAAGATTCGCAACGCGAAACGGATCATTGCTGTCGATCTAATGCAGACACGCTTGGATCTCGCCCAGAAGCTTGGAGCGACCGATATCATCTTGGGAAATGACCCGAATATTCTCGCCAAAATTCGAGAAATTTGCCCGCCAAATGGTGTCGACTACGCGCTCGATGCTACTGGTGTACCTGCAGTGGTTGGGACGATGATCGAAGCGCTAGGCATTCGAGGCAAGGCTGTTTCAGTTGGTGCGCCTTCGGTAAGTACCATCAGCTCAGAAAGCACGAAGCTGTTGGAAAACTAATGGACTACAGCCTGGCAAGAAGGTCGACATTGACATTTTTGCGCACTTGATTCACGGCAAGCAGTATTCTGGCTGCTGCGAAGGCGATTCACTCCCTAAAGAGGTCAGCTTTCCTATTTTCGAATCGGAAAGACCGCACTCTGCTAACATGAGCACAGCTAATACAAACTCTAATTGGAGAACATGCTAATGGACGATTCCCTATCCAACACATCGTATCTGTCTACGATGTCGAAGACTTCCAACAAGCCATAGACGATACCAAGAGTGGGAAAACGCTGAAGGCAGTCCTGAATTGGTCACGGAAATAATGAGAAGGGTTTCCGCCTGCAGCAAGAAATATAAATGTGCATCTTCGTCTATTTCACCACCACCTGTTCTGCGGAGCGATTGAAGAGATTCTCCATTTCCTCAGAAAAGGTCTGAATTCCTCCTGGGTACACCATTTCTCGCAGTTTCTGCGTGATGTCGACACTTACCTGCTCTCTGGATATATTGTTTGCAGTCAGTGGTGCATTGATCAACCAGGTGCAAACCCCTAGACGCTTGAACGTCTCTGTTCCGTCCGTGCAGGTACTCTGTACTCTGCGAAGAATCAAGGCCATGTGCTTTCTGGGCTGCACAATGCATGCTCGGTAGAACTTCCCATCAATCGTACCCCCCAAAGCGAATGCATTCATCCCGTCAAAAGTACTCCCCAATCTGAGCAACAGAATGTCCTCTGCAGGACCCAGATTGTCCAGCCCTTGGAGCTGTCGCTGTTTCGCCTTTTCCGCGATTTCAAATTCTGCGGAGTCTTGCTCGAAGCTTCGTTGTGTCTGTCCGTATCGCCACTCGTGAGATGGATTGAGTGAGCCCAATTCCTTGGAATATGGCACATCAAGGTGAACAAGTAACCGGTATGACAAGGGACGTTCCCATGGAGAACGGGTCTTATTGTAAATCTGCAGGAACGCTGCCAACGAACAAGCAGAGCCCATGACTTGGAAAGAATCAGGCGCCGATACGTCCACACTGCTTGCAAGGCGAATGTCGCTGGAATGGCGTAAATCCTCAGGCACTGCGGAGTTGTCCGTGATGCACCAGGTACGGCCCGTCATTGGCACTGCTGTATGAACAAACGATTGTCCCATCATTGTTGATCGAGAATTAATGGCGCGGCCGAACTCATCGACAAGCTGCTCCAACGAGGGTCGTTCGTGTGGACGAGCTGCCTGTCCCACGCGGATGTTGTAGATTTGCATGATCGCATATACCCGATCCTCTGGGTATGTAGTCTTTCGGTAGTGCGCCGCGCCATACTGAACGTTTGGCATGTTGCTAATAGTTTCTAATACCCCCGTTGTCTTCATCCAGGCTATGATGTTCCTCATTTTGTCGTGATCCTCGTCGCTGACCTGGATTTCTGGCTTTTCCTGCTTTAGATATGGTGATATGGAATCGTGAAGCGAGCCCCAATCGTTTGCGACCTTGCTGAAGGTAATTGGACGGTCCCATAAAGGGTCTGAGGGCACACTTGAAAAGGGATCTTTTCCCTCCGGGAAACTTATATGCCTGGAATCCATGACTAGATCTCCGGTAGAAGACAGAATCACTGAATCATTCCTTATGATGAGCTCCTGCAAAGTCCAGAGAGACTTGAACCATGGATCTTGAGACATGATACCACAAGCGCTTTCAAGAGCTCGTAAGAGAAGCTTTCTTTGTTCTGACGTTGTGCTGTTCGCCCTGATGGGATTGCCAACGTTACACATGACTGCAAGAGCCTTGTAGCAAGACTGAGTTGAGATCTGTGAAAGCCAGATGTATGCTGATTGTGCTTTCTTGAAAATGCTTGCCTGTCGACCAATCTCGTCCATCTTTGCTGCATCGTCTTGTTGATCAATGCAGGCAATGTCGACCCATACAAAATCAACACCGAAGCCTCGTATCTGATTGATAACCTTTTTGAACGTCTCGACAGTAAAGTGGTCCTCGCGAATAGCGGGTATGGTCCAAGAAACACCCTTAATCGGAAGGGCTTGGCTCCTGTCGGCGTCTCGATCTTGAAACCCACCCCAAGTATAGCTGAGAACATTGTACGCAGGTTCCTTGACGCCACCATAAGTGATACCATCACCTTTTACATAGGAAGTAAGAGACTCAATATGCAATAGCCGTTGTGGCCAGCAGTCCTCGACATCCTTATAGTGGAAGCCGTTATATCGGAAAGGAATGATAGTCGGGTCAAAGGCTTTCTTCATCTTGTGCTATTCGATGTACACAACGTCTAAACAAGAAGCGCCACAAAGTAGATGAGAGCCCGTAGCTGACTACCTCACCTAAGTAGGTACAACCACCGGAATATATTGAACTGATCGGTCTGGCATGAGAGCCTGTAGAAAAAGTGTGACCAGAGCTTGAGCAGGAACTGTGAGTGATGTAGCAAGAGTTTTGAGGTGAAAAGCATACCTACCTAAGTAGTGCCAGCTCCAGATTTCGAGAAAATAAGATAACTACGTTGCTGTACAGCTTTCAGGCTCTGAGACGAGGCTGCATCACTACCCCGCTCACGCGATCCACGTAACACAACAAGTACAATAAAAACCGCGGAATCCGGACCAATACCTGATGGCTTTTGCATGAATCTATTATGCCAGAGGTTCGCTTACTCTAGAGCGCAAAGCAATCGGAGGAAATGGCGAATGATCACCCACCTTCCTGCGGAGAAGTCGTTGCAAGGCACTTTGGAAGTGATCCATTGGGCCCGGGCTTCAGCGGCCCATTTGGGTTGTTTTACAGCATGGCAGCAGCCCTAGGCGTATACGATACTGCAGCCCTAACTGAGGCGAGCTCGATTCTGCCATTCCATCCGCTGCAGGAAAAGTCATTCTGGATCATTTGGATGTGGTGGAACTCACATGCGAGCCTCTGCCGACTACAAGACAATCAAGATCCGGAAGGATATCCGATTTGGTATGTTGATAGCAGACCACATATCCTCAAATTCAAGTCCTTCTACTCGGCGAAGGTAGTCGAACTCCTTCGGCAAGAGTTCAACCAGCCTACCTTTTCGACTGTGTCCCAACCATCTATGCATCTAATCTTGGCACGAAGCTCGGCTGCAATCATTTCCGCCTGTCAGACGGTGGCATTGGAGTGCTATCCAATCAACAGCGACGTTTCAATAGATGAATTAGGCTCATATATAACGGTTCAATCGTGGGCCAATTGCTCAGGTGCCGGTACCCTGCTTTCGGACGCCTGCCATTTACCTGGAATAGACCCACGTTGTGTCGTGAGCCCTAGTGTTACTCCATGCCCTTGGCTCGACTTCGACTCGGGAATGCTATAGTTCCCGTGGGATAAAACCAACGGGTGCACCGTCAGAGTTCAAGATCTTCCGAAGAAACCAGCTTATACGACAGTCAGCCACACCTGGGGTCGGTGGGAGAGGCGTGTTGGAGATAAGGTCATCAAGACATATGTCCCCGGCCTGGATGACTGGGAAGTGCCGGAGAACACCATATTCGACGTCAAACGATTGCCTTCTCTACTGGACCAAGTTCCCACTCCGACACAATTCATATGGTTCGGGTATGCATTCCCCAGGACCGATCGGAGCGGGCAAGGGAGGAGATGGCTAAACAAGCAGTAATTTTCCGACAGGCAACGTACGGTCTAGTCTGGCTGAACGACATCTCTTCTTGGGATGGAATCAAGGCAGCTATCACCTGGATGTCACTGATTTTCCTTGAGATGTCAGAAGAACAGGCTCATGAGGCACTGTCAAGAAGCCACCCTGTAGCAGCCGCTGCTCCAAGCACAGGTCTTCTCGCCAGAGAAAATACGAACAGTGCGCAGATTATCAGAGATGATTTGAGGCCTAGCGGAAGGTTCACTTCTTTCTGGACACTCCAGGAAGTCTGCATGCGTCCGGACATGCTGCTTTGCAATCGTGATTGGGAAGTGCTGTCGGTAGGGCCGAACAACACCCCGCTGCCAATCAACACTCTCATTGCACTGACTGGCGAATGCTCGCGGATTCTAGATCGTCGAGCGCCATGTGTTTCTCTCGACGGATCGTATACCATTTTCAAAGAGTCTACGTCGCTATTTTTGTCTTCCCCGTTCGATGTCACCATGTCCAACGCGACGCCGGCCAGTCTTTTCCAGAGTCTTTGCGAACGGAAGGAATACAACATGGGATTCAATGAACTCTTCGAGCTCTTCGACCAGACCGGCCTGCAAGACATCATCAGTATAGAAAGGAGGCACATCATGAACTTTGCTTCGCGAAGATTCTGCAAGGAGAGCAGAGCAGAGGCCATCATGTCAGTCCTGGGCGCTACCTCGTGGTTTAAAAAAGCGAGTCAAGACCCAAAGCGCCCGAAAGATGATCTCGTATTATCGCAGTATCCTTTGACCTTTGTTCGAGAAGTTGCCGCGGTTCTTGGTGCTTCCTATTACGACTTTTTCAGCGTGGGATCAAAGGATATCAGCGAGATCATAAAGGATCCCATTGGGGACCTATCGAGGATCGTTGATGCCCTTCAACGTTGCGCCGGGTGATACAAATATGTCAGCCATTACTGACCACAAGGTCCCATCGTATCCCATACACGGACAAGCAGTGGAACTTGGCCACCCGGCGGTGAATTCGTGGGATATCACACTGGAAGGCTCGGTCCACATGCGCAGTGTTGGCTTGGTCGCATCATCACACGATCTCGAGGATACAACACAAATCGAGACGTCTGCAGCGATATGGCTGAGCCATGACAAGGAAGCGTACAAGAGATGGGATTACGGCGAAAAGTTCCGCCCGTCATCGTACACGGCCAGTACCCAGAGATTTATCAGCGTAGAACTGCACACTTTCCTGCGACGCTATCATGTCGAGCAGGGGGCCAACTATGCTGTGGAGCTTACAACTGGTTACGAGGCCAAGCGTGGCATTCTGTTGAAAGAAGTCTGTGGCCATCCGGGCATACTTTTCAAGATAGGAAACTTTACTATCAGCAACAGCTTTCTCCGGATGCAGAAGCTGGTGCGTTTACGAAACATTCAAGTAGATGCGCCCGTTGAAAGCGTCGATGTAGACTGGTTCGTGCTCTAGTGCTGCATACGAGAATCGAAATTGGAAATGCTATGAAAATGAAAACAATTTCCAAAACATCCCACATTCATAAGACATCAGCCTTGAAACTTATGTTGTTACGCATTTGCCACAGTTGTCATTCTAGAAAACATAAAAGAACCAAAAAGATGCAAAAACATACAACACCGGGGATTCCCCAGTGGTCACCCACCTGAGTACTAATCCAGCGATCACAGGACATATCTACCTGGTGCAAATGGCACGCTTTTTCGATAGCCTGTGACACGGTAACGTTTAGCTCTTGCACCACGCTAGTGGTGGGGGAGCTTTTCGTCCATAACGCTGCATATTCGAAGGGCTAATACGGGCATTCGAGCGTTATATGGCAGTTTTGAAAATTGTCGCTAAATCTGGCTGAGTATCGCTTTGCTCCAATCAAGTTCGAGAACGTGGCCGTCTCAGACCAACAACGAAATGATCCGTACGTAGTAATTGTTACGAACATGCCCCCTTACAGGAAGACAAACGTGTATTAGCGCCTAAGAAAAAAAAAAAGGCACGCTGCGGGGCTGTTATCAGTGGATGAAGACCTCTGCCAAGGATGAGAGCCTGACAACTGGGTCCAGCTGCAGACAGGCTCACGACCAGCTCAGTGAGCCAACGGAGAGGCTCACCAAAAAGTCTACGATCCAACAAAGGGGATCATTACCAACATGGTGATCCAAGCAAACATCAGTAAGGAAATAAATAGATGTGTTAAAAACGGATTTCCTACACTATATAAACAGTTATTACCTTAGTGATTAATTTAAGCATTTATTTTACCTATAGGTAAAGCATTTAATACGCTTTAACGACTACACTTATAAAGCTTAGTTTACTTAGTTATTTATTATTTAGTATACACTTAATTAGCATATTGTAACGACTATACTAAGGATAAACCGAAGTATAAGGAAGTGCTGGGGTTTATGTTATCAAATACGTAAAGCGTAGGAGATATACTAAGCAAAGAGTAACTATAAAACTGATTCACAAGTGTAGTCGTCAAGGCGTATTGAATGCCTCACCTATAGGTAAGATAAATGCTTAGATTAATCACTGAGGTAATGACTGTCTATATAGAGTAGGAAACCCGTCCTTAATATATCCATTCGTTCCCTCACTGATGTTTGCTTGGATCACCATGTTGGTGGTGATCCCCTTTGTTGGATCATGATTCCGGTCATGATCCATTCCTCAGGATCATTGCCAAGACCATGATCCTGTCAGCAGCTGTTGACAGCTGTCAGCCCTGGTCAGTGCTTCGGTGGGTCTTCCATCCAGTGATGGTATCCCCGCAGTGTGCCTTCTCTCCTTTAAGCGCCAACACATGTTTGTTTTCCTGCAAGGGTGCATGTTCGTAACACATATTTGCTAGTATAAATCCCAGCACCTTTTATATTTCGGTTTATTTTTAGTATAATCGTTACACTAACGCTGACTATACGACCACTAGGATAAAGTTTTTAGCAGCACTTAAATATATAATATATGAGAATTAGATATTAGCGTGAATGTGACAACTGTTTTGGCCGTGGATAAAGAATTCGTGCTTTTATAATAATTAAGCTAATAAGATAAATCGGGTGATAAAACTCGCTTATTATGACTTTATAGTCTAGGATCTCGATACACTAATGCATGTCACGGTCGGCGGGCGCGGGCAGTATAGGCGGTCGTATAACAGTCTATTCTCTACGGTTCTGGCAAGGTTACAGGTAACTCTATTGACAGGACGTAGCTCGAAGAGCTACATCTTCAGTTCGGGCGGAGACAGTGAAGATATCACCAGTCTGCGGGTCCACATCGGTCCACCCGGGCCGCCCACAGCTGGCGCCCGGGGTCTATCTACTTCCTGCCCATAGGCAGGGTCCAGCGCCGTGACAATGCATATAAATATGTCGGAATTTTAATGCGTTAATAATTTATTCCTCGATTGGCTAAAATGGACAAGTCCGTGCCTCCGCGCTTTTTTATTGGCTAAGGTAGGTTAGCGCGATTAGGAGTAGATAATACCTTACAAAATAACAGCAAATTTTAAATATTACTGAAACTTTGATTCCTTAATATTTTTAATTTCGACAGAGCTGAGTATAGTATCTTATAATGTCTACGGATAGCTCCACCAATTTCGGACATTATGTCCTTCGACAAAGCCAGATACTTTTCTCGACTAGCGCCCAGTTTTTTCCGAGTGTCCATCAAGACGAGGCAAGAAGTGGGGGCGGAGGCTATCGCAAATACTGGTGTAAATACCACTATAGCCACAATTGCCCGAACTGGGTTTACGTATACAACTCACCTTGTGCAAGCTGCTGTGTAAGCGAACCATGACTGTATATCCTTCGCTATGCTAACACCAACACAGGCTGAAGGGCGGGACTCGGTTTGTTGAGAGAAATTCTATCTGCGAAAAGACTCTACCAGATAATCTATGGGATACGCGTGAGCTCGGGTAAATACGAAAACAAAATCGGTAAACATTCTGCTTTCAATTAATTGGAATAAAATCATTGTAAAATGACCTCAGATTTTAATAACCAAGGACTTTCGATTTGATAATGCGAAATATATTGTTTATAAGTGTAATTCGACGGGTAGAATTCAACATGTAATGGTATTCGAACCACTGTGGACAAGGGGGTCGGAGATTTCTAAGGAAAAAGCAGCGCCGTTCTGCTGATTGCTACCATATATCTGGTGGCCGATCCTACCAAATCCTGTACCCCGACGAAGAATCCGATTTCGCTGTCCCTTTTGGCTGGGTGTTGGACGAAGAAGAAAGCATAATCTACACTGTGACCAACCAAGGCCGGCTATGTGGTCCTCTTTCGCTGAGATCTTAACCACGGCGTTTGCTCGATGAGTACCGAAAGTTAAGCTGGCCAGATGAAAACGACAAGGTGGTTGCAAAAAATGAAGTCGTGATCGCAGACTCTCTAAAAAATATAAGATCGTCTGATACCGAAGGATTCGATAGCCAGCCAATTCGCGCCGATGACTTATAGAAAGATCTTATAAGCGACCAGTCTTTTCGCCATGCAAGTTATTTTTCGGTATGCTGTTTAAAAGATATGAAACACTCTAAGCTCCTTTTCGTAAATACCCTGAAGACTTATTTTAAAAGCAGATACTTTCCTTTCGTAAAGGTTCACTAATTACGGGGGCTTAAAAGCGCAAAGTCCTTAGCGAGAATATAAGGTTAACAGGCTCAAAATACGTGCTTTTAGAGTGGCTACCTGCATTAGTTTGATATTATGTCTTTTATTTAAAAATCTTTGAATATATGTAATATATAACGTAAATTTAAGCAGTGAGTGTCCTGCACGTTGTTGTATATAAGCAAGCCGTGTTAAACGAAAACGTCCAAAGCTTAAATAGCACTGTTAATGTACGTCATCGTGAACCGTTGCGCCTAATAAAATTAACACAAGTATTATGCATATATCTTTGGTTAATAAAATTAATAAAATAAGGCTTTTCTCGTTTAAGCTCGTTTATATATTAGTTCGCCGGCTGCTTTATTCACTTTTTTATAAACGCTAAATAACTATAAAAATAACCTATACCTCGCATAACACGGCGTATAATACGGCGTATAACGCGAACGATATAATATATTATAACACTAATAATAATGTGGTATATAACCGAAAGGACGAAACAGGTTTTTTAACTCGCTAGGTTTCCGAAAAGCTAAAGCATACGGCTTTATACCGTTGGCTGCTGCGATTTACCCGAGTGCTCCAGTTCCTTTTAGCCGTTATATCGTTAGGTATTTTCTCATCTCGATTATACAAAGTCTACCGACTGGTTAACTCGGTCAAAACCTTAATAGGCGTTAATCGTGCATTTAGGGCCGTGGAAGGCATATTAGCGGTTGCGGCCTTGTATACCTTATTAGCCATGCTTATAACATTCTTTTTTAAGGGAAGCGGTCCGAAATGGCTACGATGGCTTTAGGGTTTGCTCGACTTATTATTCGTCGGCGCCTTTATCGCGGTCTCGGTTTTTACGTCGTTAAATAAAAGCGTTGCTAGTTCCAACCACTGCTATAATAACAAAGACGCGACCGATAATAGCAACCTAATTAATAAAACGGTTAATAACACCGACGATAGCTACAATTTACTTTAAGGCACTTTCATTTTAGCTATAATTAGCACGTAAGTTATATACCGAGCCTTTGCTTAAAAAATTTATGCTAACATTATAAACAGGTTCTTGCACGCTATTATTATTTCCTTTTATAAAGTACGCGATCGTTATAAGCAATATTATATCCAAAACAAGGAAACGTAAAATAGTGTCCTTCCGAATACTAGCACCAGCAATAATAACATTAATAGCTGCTGCAAAGAATTATTAAAAACGTAGCTTAAGGCATAAAGCATAAATAAGTCATAATAACGGATGCATTACTATCCGAGTAATCTACCGGGCTAGTATACAAAGCAAGTTATAAATACGATAAAGTGGTAATAGAGTAGTCAAGCCAGTTTAGTCGCTTTTATATGACCCGAGTTATAATTCAGCTTTTTGTTAGCTTTCTACTTTAACCTCTTAACACAATATCTACCATGCCACCATGATACCTGGGAATGCAGCTTACCACGGTTTCTGAGTATGTACGATCCAATTAAGTGTTGCATCAGAGAGCAAATGCCGAACACGTCTCGGCGTTGGAGCTATAGAGGCAACCGCCAATTGCCACGTGGGACTTGTTTCCAGAGAGGCAATGAGGTTCATCGTTTAAATTAGGTTCGGCAATTATTATCGGCCCTTTGATTCAGCGCGTCAGTGCCGCTAGTGAGTCGCTAAAGAAGCCGGCCGCCACGAGATGTCTACGTCCACCGTGTTGACCTGCAATACTGGACAATATTTCGCCAGAGACAAATTTTATGGATTGCCTAATTTTCGCAGAGCACTGATGTGCTTGCCTGGTCAAGGCGTCCTGCTTCCACACTAACGTATTCCACCATTTACGTAGATATTTCGTCAAACATCGTAATCGGTCTTTCCATTAAAAGATGCCGGGTAAGCGGTGATTGTAGCGCTAGCATACAGGGAGGGAGGGACTATTCGCTTATATGTGTGGGAGGGGGGGGGGGGGGGGGACTGGACGGCCAAAGGCCTGCCGTCGACGTTAAAT
Organism: Pestalotiopsis sp. JCM 9685; assembly: GCA_001599175.1. NCBI lineage: Eukaryota > Fungi > Ascomycota > Sordariomycetes > Amphisphaeriales > Sporocadaceae > Pestalotiopsis > Pestalotiopsis sp. JCM 9685. The sequence goes on along the minus strand of BCGF01000005.1, from coordinate 2,368,923 downwards.
AAATGTTTGGTAGTTCAGGGGAGGTCTTCCTCCTGGATCCCTCCGTCGATCAAAGCATCCAGCCCTGTAAGTGGTGGGCCCAGGCTGTCGAGCACCAGTAGGCGGGGCCTCCCTAATACCCCCCGGCCCCCCCCCCCCCCAGGCTTAGTGGCTAGAGAATCAGATTGACGGTCTTGCAAAACACCACACATGCGATCCAGATAAGCTGGAAGTTTTATATCGCAATGACCAAATCGCTACGTTAACTCGATGCACGATATGCACTGCATCTGGATTTTGAGTTCCGGACCATGGTTATGGCTGAACATCTGTTCCACCCAGGGTTTGTGGTTTAGTATCGTTAGGAAGATACTTGCAGCTGGGTTTCGCTGCATAAACAAAACCTAGGCTCGTCACATATTTATTATCGGGAATCTCGATGGTCTTTATTATAGCTTCCAAGCCCTCGAGCTTTGCCTTGGATTTTACTGGTTGCACGCCTTTTTATTAACAGCAGCAGCAAGGCTACTACAACTAACACCAACGGGAGACCTGTATGTATAAGAGGCGCCTGTAAAGTAAAGTGCAGTGAAGTAATGAATCCGGCGGAGTGATTACTCCAGCTCTATCCAGTATAACAAACCCGAGCGGCCCTGGTTAATGGTTACGCGACCCACGTCATTAAATCATTATAGAATCTTCTGCATACAAGCGCCCGAAGCGGCTTGCAGCCGTGGTTATAATTTTGCAAAATCATAACCTAAGATTTACCCGTTACCTCCTGCCGTTTAGTTTATTTTATCGATTTCATAACATTCCGAGTGCACGCGCTTATATATGCCGTTTTGTCACGGCGCTGGACCCCGGTCAAGTATAGGGAGTGGGACGGCCACGGGCGCCAGCTGTGGGCGGCCCGGGTGGGCCGGTGTGGACCCACCGACCGACGATATCTTCACTGTTTCTGCCCGAACCGAAGATGTAGCTCTTCGAGCTACGTCCTGTCAATAGAGTTACCTGTAACCCTGCCAGAACCGTAGATAATAGACTGCTATACGACCGCCTATACTGCCTATACCTGCCGACCGTGACAGTACGAAAGGAAAAAAAGGACTTTTATCCCGTCGTATAAACATTTTAAATAACGGCCGCGGACCGTGCGGATGCCGGCAACCGGCAGCTACGATATAGCTATAATAGCTTATTTTAACATTTTATATTATATTGCCGCCTGCGAATATTATTGTCAAATATAAGGGATTGTATCGGTCTGTTTAAGAGCAAATTAAGTGATATATTAATGCATATTCTGTCTTAATTAAATGGTACGCTTTGCTTTCTTATTTTGGTGGCACCGGGTATTCCCCGGGGGTTCCATGGTGTGCTACCGCACACCCTTTTAATATGCTACAGTCACTTTGCAGCACACCACATCTGACAAATATGCTGTAGGATGGCAAAAGTTAATTTTTTAGTTAGTTATTCGTAAAATCACATAAAAATCTAGTATGGGGCCGGCGTGGGTTTATGGTGTGACTCTCCCGAGGTTTCCCCGATACCACCCAAAATAGCCTGTTAAAAGGGAAATTTAAAAGCAAACAATATAACTTACACCCAAGAATTTCTTACGATAATATTTATTTTAAATTAACCACGTTAATTAATTTAACTTAACTAAAAGGCAAAATTAAGTAAGTGGCTTAGTTAGAAACCTTTTAATTAAGTTAAATTGATTAACGTAATTTTTGGCGATGTTAAATTAGTTAAGTTGAGTTGATGAAAGGCCTGCCCGGAAGAGGGATGAGCTTCGTGATCAATTAAGCTTATTTAGCAAGCTCGATATCGATACGCACACGCAACGTTTACTGTTTAGGAAGGTCCAAAAAGGCTTTAATAGGAAGGATTACCAATTGGCAGTTATTCAGCGAAAAATCGAAGCGTTGCAGATAATAGTCCGGTCTACATAGCGATTGCTTTGCAAATCAGTCTTATAAACTGCCGATTGCGGACTCACAAGCTGTACCTTTTTCTTTTTCCCCCTAGCAACTTCCCTTTAAACGAGGAAGAGGAGAAATGTGCTTAGAATGATCTGTAACGACTATACTAGGGATAAACCGAAGTATAAAGAAGTGCTGGGGTTTATGTTATCAAATACGTAAAACGTAGTAGAATATACTAAGCAAAGAGTAACTATAGAACTGATTCACAAGTGTAGTCGTCAAGGCGTATTAAATGCCTCACCTATGGGTAAGATAGATGCTTAGATTGATCACTGAGGTAATGACTGTCTATGTAGTGTAGGAAACTCGTCCTTAATATATCCATTCATTCCCTCACTGATGTTTGCTTGGATCATTCCTGTTGGTGATGATCCCCTTTGTCTGGATCATGGTCCCAGGGATGAGGCTCATGCTTGGCACACCATGATCCGGTCATGATCCGTTGGCAGTGGCTCATGGCGCCAAGGCCATGATCCGTCAACAACTGTTGACACCTGTGGTGGCTCATGGCGCCAAGGCCATGATCCGTCAACAACTGTTGACACCTGTGGTGGAGTGCTGATACAGCCGCGGGGCTCCTGGCCTTCTTGTTGGTCTGGTTCCTGCACCTTTGTGGCTTTCCTTCTTTTGTCAATCTTCCTGCAAGGGTGCGTGTTTGCATGTTCGTAACATGATCTAACCGAGTGTAATACCTTTTCTTATCCACAGTGCACAAGCCTGTAAAAGCGCTGTGGGTCCAACCATTATAAATAAACTCGCAACAACTAAGGATCAGGTGGACCGATTTAAATATCACTAGATTAATCCTTCACTCCACACTAATCGGCGAGGTTTAAAAGGAAGATCTGCGTGGGCTCCTAATGTAATTTTACAAAAGAATAATAACAGCTAATTATAGTTTTATTGGACCCTTTCATAAGTTTCTTATTCGAATTAGTAAATACTGTTTTGTTTAACTAAGTCTATTTGCTGCCAACTTCGCAATTGGCCATCCCTTCTAATATTATATTGAATTGGGACAACTGGAATGCACTACACCCGCTTAACTAAAGGTGCATCCGTACAGGGCCAGGTTGTTGCGTGATCAGGTGACTGATCACTGAAAGAGCTTTATTGTGTGCGTGAGGCTAACAAATGTGTGTAAATACAAAGATCGCGTAGTATTATTGGTGTTGTATCGTGGAGTCCATGACCAACTAACTAACTGCATGTTGAATAACATAAGACCCCACTCATGACTGACATGGGCCTGATCAGGTGCCCCATCACAATGTATTTTCTCTCAGCGCTGGGAGTCAATTAATACGTGCACAATCTCGGTGTGCCTTTGCAGTGCATTACTGTGATGTTCTGTGCGCGTATTGCAAAAGGCTCTTAAGCAGACCAGGGCACCAACATAGCCGCAAACGAAGGAATAGCGTATCCACATGTTTATTACTGGACATTGTCGCGTAGCTAAGATTGCGGTGAAGCCAACGCTGCGTACGTCACATCATGCATAATTCAAGAAACTCTTATTAGCTTTGGCGACACTTTACTACATGTTTGAAGGCACTTCATTTATTCTAAGAAAGACTATTTAGATACTATCTCTTTTTATATTAAGCACCACATATTTTTAAGCCTCTAATTCCTTCAGGACTATAGTGGATATATTTGAGGCATTATTGTCACTGTGTGCAAGTGTAAACAATAGGCGGCACGTTGCAATCCACATGAAGCCCACATCGGTTTTTTTTCGAGTTCTCCGTTATCAAGACCAAAGCGATGATAAAAATGAATACATAAGAGATCGGATCATCTCATTCAGAATTCCGAAAAAAATAACAGAACAAGACAATCTCTCTATTTGCCACGTCGACAGCTCAACCAGAAATTGGCTCAATAATTAAACCAACTTATCGGCATTTGTTTATACCAAGCCCCCTTAAAACCCACTGTTTCCCTCAAGCATAATGCATACGACCTTTGCCCTCGCAGCCCTTGTACCTTTGGCCTCATACGGCCTGGCTGGGCCTATCGATAACAACAACGCCAAGCCGGCAGTCACGGTAGATCGCAGGGACGTTCCTAGCTACTGTGAGCCTGTCTCAAAAGCCGCCGACGACGACAGCTATTATGTCAACGATCAGTCGTCCGTCTGCAGCGCCCAAGGCGTTTCGAGTACCTGCTGCATCACTTACGTTGCAGACAGTGTCTGCCAAAACGTTCTGACGACCCAAGACCAGACTGATCTTGAGTCTGCTCTAGGGCAGCAGATCACTAAGGATGGTCAATTCAAGACTACAACAGTCGGGTCCTGGGCTTTGTCATTCCCTATTCTAGTCACGGCTATTAAAAACCGAGGCGTAGAGTCTGAATGGTTCAAGGGCATCCAGGATTTTTTCACCGACTACAACGAGGCCACCTCTGGTCAATTTGTGCCGTCCAGCATCCAGTTCGAGTCTGATGGCGGCTATATCATAGCCCAATATCAATGCTAAACCAAGCGTGCTGTGGTCTACTGCCCCGGGATAACCAAATGAAAGAACTGGTGCAGCGGGTGGTTGATAGGAAAACGGTTGAATGTGAGGAACTTGCGCTTCTTGTATTTGAGTGTTGCGAACATGCACCCTTGCAGGAAGACGAACATAGGTTGGCGCTTAAGGAAGGCAAAAAGGCACACTAAGGGGCTGCCATTATTTGATAAAGACCCAAGAACAAAGACCAAGCCTAGCAGCTGTTGCCAGCTGCTGGCAGGGTAATAGTTTTAGCAATAATTTTAGGAATAGATCTTAATTCCTAACTATAATCCAATATAAGGGATTACCACCAGCATAATAATCCAAACAAACATCGGTAAAGGTGTAACGACTATACTAAGGATAAGCGAGGGCAGAAAGATCCAAGGACACGAGCCACAAGGCGGAGAGATTACTAGATAGACGAGGTGGGCGCAGGAGGGTTAAGGAAGTCGACTGCAGATAGAGGTTCTCAAATAGCACACCATAGACTCTAGCCTAGCACGTCAAGTACCCCAAGGGAGGTCCGCAGGCCTCGATATACGAGCCTGCCACAACGTTAAATACAGCTACTACTACTGATGTTTGCTCGGATCACCTACGTTGGTTGGTGATCCTATACTCTGGAATACTGTATCGTGAGTCTGGCCAAGACTCCCAGATCTGTAAGTTTGGAGCAGATTCCCAGATCTGGTCTAGTACGTCCGAGCCTGGCTCGGCCACGTGACTTACGTCCTGCCAACTGGCCATCGTGCATCCAGCTGTTCTGCCTTGGGTCTGTCCTTCTGGCCTGTCTCCATCTTCCTGCGTCTTGGGCTGTAAGGGTGCCTGTTCGTAACACAACCCTGCTGGACTCTCGTCGTGTACTTGATTGCGGTATGTTTGAATTTGTGGTAGCTCGACCAAACCGGTTTAAATAGATCATTCTGCGATGTATGCACGTCTTAAGGGGGCAAATATTCATTAGAGAACGCATCCATGCCGTAAATGGATGTGCTATTATATATCTCGTAAGCATTGCGATAGTTTCACCTTGAGGACCGTTTGAAGAAGACCCGTACTATTGTTCGACGCGCGACTTACGTGTATAAATACCCGTGTGTCGGCTGCGAGCAGCTGCGACATCTGCTCACGTGGCTTCTCTGTACGGGTTCCTCATCAACTATTCAATGTACGTACGGGGACCTGGACATATATTGGCAACCGTGATTGACCCTGGAACAAATCGCCGATTATAATTGCATTTGCCGAGGAAGACGTCGATCATTATTCTCATAGTGGAGACTCGAACATTGTACCTGCCAATACGTGCTTTTCATTGGAAGGAGCCGCGTGGATAATGTCTTCTGACATAGCATAAAGTGGCGCTTCGCCACTAGTAAGGCAATTACACTTTTATACGTCATGCTTGAGACAGGCACGTGCTCATTATATCGTATCTGGTTCTTCGCGTTGATAGAATAGAAATATACCACTTTCCGTAACGGAGATAATCAATTCGATGCACTGCTCACATCTTCGATGTGAATCTTCGATGTGAATTGTCGGTCCAGTCATTGCGGTTTCAACCAACCGTCATGCACAGGAAATACCAAAAGCTCCTGCCCGCGCCCCCTGCGCATGCTTCTTCATCGCTCTCAAATCCTTCAGAACCGGCAAAATTCACGAATCGTTTTACAAGGAAACGCGTAGCAATAAAAACCGCTTGCAATCCCTGTCGTTCTAGAAAAACTCGAGTAAGGCGCTTCCCCTTTGATTATCATTCATACATATGAAAAATCCATACTTATACAAGTAAAGTGTGATGGTGGTCGCCCGGCATGTTTTAACTGCCGGAAGAGAGGTGCAGCACGCTGCGAATATAACAACAAAAACACCCGCGATGATTCTGCCGAAAAACTCCATGTACTTGGAACCTTGTCGGATAAGGAAGCTCTAGAGAAGCAGAGGACTCTTCGAGCGAACTCTGGTCACGATATGGCCAATCCATCGCAAAGAACACGTCCACAAAAAATGGGGCCAACACCAGAACACGTCCGAAGTAATGATCTTATATGCTCTCAATCACCACTAGAGTTAGAGTTGATGGCCAAGAACTCCGCTATATTTCCCGCGCGGCCATTAATCTCTAAAGCCAGCTTAGAAACGAGCCATTTGTTACGTCCCACAGAAAAGACACAGGAAAGGCAACATATAGAAAGGTCAGTCTAAGCTCTCTTTCCCTGGTTATGCACGTGCTGACATTTTCGCAAATGTTCCACAGACAATATTCACCGTATGAAAGAGAAGATCTCGGACAAGGTGATCTTGACTCCGCATCGCCGCATATGACTACAAGTCCCGTCTCTGGTAAACATGAACACACTACAATACACCATACAATACCAACCAAGTTGTGTGATGAGAGACTATGTAATTTAAAGATATCGTATTGGACCAATGTTCAGATGCCTGATGAACTAGCAGCCATGATATTTTCATTGTATTTGGAGACTGATCATCCACTCCTTGGAACATTCGAGCCAGGGCTCTTTATCTCAGATCTGGTCAACCACCAACAGGTCAATTGTTCGCCATTTCTGGTAAGCTCGTTGCTTTACTTGGGTTGCGTGAGTCGTCCTCGCCCTCGCTCCCCTTCTACCCATCTTATGTACTACTCTTGGATTTTCAATTTGGACACAACTGACGTAACATAGCAAATGTATGGAGCAATCGATGACAAGGCCGCTCGCTATGCTGGGCAATTCTTGCTTGAAGCAGAGCAGCTTTGGTCTCTGCTTGAGGGAGCCGATTCTACTCTGAACATGGTCGCATGTCAGACGCTAAGTCTCGCTTGTATGGGCGGTGGAATGAACGGTAAAGTTCTTGCGTACCAATCAGCAGCAGTCAACATGGGCACGAGGCTTGGCCTTTTTGGTGTCGATCTAGAAATTCCCGCGAGGAATATCGAGAAATTTCCAGAAACGACAATCCTAAACAATTCTTTCGCGGCTTGGGGCGTATTTAATTGGTCAGTGTCAGTATCCCCATCACTCTGTGGTAAAAATGCAAAATTCAAAATTGACTCCTCAGGCTCGTCACTTTGTTCTACCGCAAATCTGGGTATATTTACATCAATTATCCACCTACATTGCCCATCCCCGGCTCTTTCGACGATGGCGAACTGGTTGGAGCCCCGAAAGCTCAGAACGAATTTCCTTCCTATATGGGCACAACATTCTCGTATATATGCCAATTCTGTCAAATTATGTCAGAGGTGTCTTTGGTCTACTTCTCCCACGAAGAAGAGCCTCAAAAACATACAACTCTTTTGTTTGCAGAAATGAAATATCGCGAGATACTTGCATGGGCAGAAAATCTTCCGACATCAGTTCTCCGTCACACTCAATGCCAACATCATGTCATTATCCTGCAGTATGTTTATACATAGTATTGATCGTACTTCCAATTTTAAAATATACACTAATATCTACCAGTATGTGGATTCATGCCGCAATTCTTGACATATTGCGCCCGTTCACGAGCCAAGATGTGGCCACGTCAAAGCGTCTCAAGACTTTCTCGGCCACCGGAAGTACTACTACCGCAGCCTGGAAAGCATCTGTAAATCAGTTGAAAGTGCTTACTTTCATTTATCGTCGCGATTTTCCACCATCCACTTACACTGTACTGTTTCAGCCAGTATTAACATATCTTGTCACATCTGTTCTGCGAGAGCCACACGACCCGTCCTGGAGGTTATGGTTTCTGCTTTGTTTGTACGGCTACGAGACATCACGGCAATCCTGGCGTGTTTCGGAGGCCATTGGGACTGGACTCTTGAGCTTAACCCTTCGTGATACCGACCTTACTGCCAATGAAGCCAGGGGTATCTTGCATGATATTAAAGCTAGAGCTTTGGATATCTCTGATCCGAGGACCATTCGTGCGCCTTTTATAGGAGATCCTAACCTTGCAGTCACCGACTCCAGAGGTGCAACGATGGAAGACCTCGCTTCAGACTTCAACATGACGCTGTTGGTTAAGGACTACACTTATCAGGGAGAAGATACTGTTATAAGCTAAACGAATAGCAACATAGTTTCTTGTTTTAGGCTAAAGTTTTGAAAATTGTTTTACGAAATTTTTATGATGATAATCTTAGCAACTTGTTTCTTTTCCTCTTTTAACCCCTTTCGCCATGGTTAGACATATGTCTAACTGGGGTAATTATAAGTATATAAATATTTGCAACAATATTTGTAATAATCGCCAGAAGACATCACGACTTGATTTAATGGGATCATCTAAGAACTATTATGGTTATTCGTAGCTTCTTTTTTTTTTCTTTTTTTTTTGGCCGGGAAACAATTTCGGTAGCCCGCAGGTACTGGTAGCAGAGATTCGTATGTTAATGCCATGCGTTTCGACAAATTTCCATGTTTAGATCTTATTAATAAGCGTTTCCCATTTAATCTTAGGCGCGAAATAAAAAATTAAAATAAGTGACGGTTGAATGGCATATTTGTAAGCTTTAACCCATTCTAAAGAGAGAGAAAAGGCGATTTAGGGGGTGCGTAAACTTAAATTAAGGCGAGTGTGGTAATTTGTCTGAACTTTTACAAGGGTCTGAGCCGGTATGCACTGTTTTCTCCATGAAATTATTGGGAGAAAATATCAGACAGGGGTTCTTCAGTTTTTGGAGAGGCTGGCCCATGCGTGAGAAAGGCTAAATATGTTAGCCAGGAATACAAAGCTCCCACATAGAGATTGTGGGATGAACTCGACGGTACGATCGTCTCTCCAAAAGATGGAATAAACAACCCTGCTGCAGAAAATTGAGCTAGGGTGCGACATAAAACCAGTTATGGGTGGCGTCTTCTTGATGTCACTCTATGCAACACTTTTAAAAATGGAGGATACGGACAATTAAATAGGCAAGACAATATCGTCATTTTTAATCATCCATGCAGCCTTTATTAGTAGGCACAAAAATCAAAATCATCATTATACATCATTGCAGACACGAATGGGACATTGTTAATGGTATGCCATGCAGCGTCTTATGTATGCATGATAGTCTGTACAATTTAGATAAATGCATAAATGCTGCCAGATTGTAATAGCCGCCTTATATTATTAGATAAAAACATAGGAACAATAGCTTTAAAACCGCGCAGTACCCTTCCCCACGAGCTTTTTGTAAGAGATTGTTGCTATTCTCTTGAATCATCCAAATTGTTTGACATCGAATACAACCTCTCCACAACCTACCTAAACTCCCGAGGAAGATCATCTGGATTCATCGCAGTAACACCACACGGTTTGCTCCAGCGGGCATCCCATATATGTGAACAATAGCCGCACTACCATTTACTTCCACACAATGGTTTGTGTCGAACTCATGTTTCCACAAATATCAGCTCTGGTCAATTCCGAAGGCGGGGGCTTCTATAAGTATCGCTGTAAATATTTTTATACCCACAACTGCAACAACTGGGTCTATGTCAATAACTTTCCATGCGCATCTTGCTGCGTAAGTAGTTGGCAATGAAACAGTGAGTCTCGTCATGCTAACGATTGAAATAGGCTCAGGGACGAGATATTGAATTGCTCGCCACGGATGGATTCTTGAAGGCACAGAGCTTCTACGCCGTAGAATTGCACATTTCCTGTATATCGGATGAATGATCTAAACAGACACGGGGCCTAAACACTTCAGAACTATCATAATGGACTGGGTAGAGTTTCTAATAGTTTCGGTTAAACGACTCATGGGGACCACCACAAGGCACATTCGAGCACTGCCTCTTTACAGTCCTTATGCGCACTTCGCAGCTTGGCACACCTTTCGCAGACCTGGCTATTCTTGCACTTAAAGGACTTATATCCAACCCGCTAGCAGTTATAAAGCTATATAGGCCCTCCATAACGCCAAGGTTTCCCCCCTCCCCCCCCAAAAAAGCATTAGAATCCGTCCGTCCAACGGTGAGAATGAAAGGAATACAAACATGGCTCCAAGTTGATTTGAGTTGCATTTACTGTCCCGTGTTTCTAAATGAAGGATAAGGGGTTGCCATAACCTCAAGAAACTTGAGATGCGGCCGCCCTCAAATATCGTCGAATATCGTCGCAGTCGCAGTGATTGTGCTGCAGAATTTTGTTCTTTAGCATCAAGACCTCGTCCCGGAGATCCGTAACGCAAGCCGTCAAGAACTCCTTTTTGGACAACAGGTCGCGCTCTTTGAGCAATTCTTTCGTATAATGTTGAGCCTTTTGCCGGAACCGTTTGGACGCGGCGCGATTCTTCTGCCGGTTGAGCTCGTACTGAGAGATGCTGCCTCGTGAGTGTGACAATGGAACGGAAAAGGTCGTATTACGCAACGATGCGTGACTTTTCGACGACTTTACGGTGCTGGCGTAAGCACTACTGTTGCTAAAAGGCGAGTCTATGATTATATGCGTTTGAGCTTCACTAAAGTCGCTGGTCGTGCTATATGGATCTATATAGTTGGGTCAGTGTAACGAAAAGTGAAACCCGTACATGCTGACCTTACTACTTTGTGTTGCGGTAAGTGGATTGGGAGGATAGCAACGGTAGAATGGGCTCAGCCCCAGTTGAGAGGGGTCGGCAGGAGTCAACTTTTCTAGGTTGCCACCACTGGGTTCCTTATACCTTGTTTGTTGATGCCAAAAATTTGGATATTGCTGGAAATATCCAGTCATGGACAGCTCCATCGGACTTTGCTCCAATAACGAGTTAGGAGAACGGGTGTCCTAAGGTCATGGCATCAGCACTGCTAACATGAGATAATCCAACAGGATCGAAAAAAGGTGCTGCTTGAATCGTTACAACAAAAACTCACGTAGTTTGGGGTTCCCAAGTGTGTGACTGATCCGTTTGCTCCATAAGGGGGGCACGCCGCTACATTAGGGATTTGTGGGAAATCGATTGTGATAGCATGATGGTTGGCACCCAGGCTGAGTAATAAATCTTCTTGGGTATGATGGGGCAGTTCGCAGCTACTTGATGTAGCTCCCCCGTATGATTCCATAAAGGCCATCGATGTTGCAGCGGTGGTGCGAACCAAAGGCCTCAAAAGTCACGCGAGAGGAGACATCCACGGCTGTAGATTACAAGGCCTCAGGTTTGGCGAGCGTGTTGATGGTAGCCAACGGTTTGAGGAAGGCACTCTCGACTGAACGAACGATGTCCAAAGCCAGTCTTGGAGATTCCTTCTTCATAATTGTGGTTGCCAGTGGAAAGTGATCGCTGGATGCGCTCTCAAGGCTAGTCAAGATAAGAAAGATGTGCAGACAGTGTCAATTGGAGGTAAGGTAGACCTATCAATACCCAGTATCCAAGACTGCTTGCAGCCGGTAAGATAAACGGGCTGCGCAAAAGAAAAGACATTCTGCTACCCAATGATACTGAAACATTTATTTGCCAATAAGATCAACACCCCTTTCTCGCGGAAAATATGGTTGTAAATTTGCTATAAGTAGAATGCAGAGGAAACTTGCGGCGTTGGGTGTAGCTGTATCAATGCCTATATGTTAAAGGGCAAGCTTCGGCCTGCAGCCTACTATGAGCGCTTTATACCGTTCCAAGTCCTTCCTGCCGACATAGCTAGCCATTAGACGGTTTTTGGTAAGGCTGACCACGGAGCACTGTCCGGGCCAATAGGATTTGACATTATCTCAGCTACCTCCTTATGCTTCTATAGACACGCTTTTTCCCTTTCCGTTACTACCAGTGTTTCTTCTTATTGTTTCTGCAGGGTTGAGGTGGTAAAGTGAACACGTTGACCAGTCGCTAGCTGCCAAATCAACAATGATTTTTTTTTTTTTTTTTTTTTTTCAATATTCTGGGACGCAGAATATATCTCCAACCACAAAGATCCCGGACCAGCAACTTATCTACCGTAAGTGACCACCACACCGAGCTTTTACAACTGATTGACGGCAAATAAAGTACCAAGAACGACTATACGTAAGTGTCAGATGTGGTGTGCTATAGCACACCACCAGAACCCCGGATGTGAATGTAGATACTCGGGATCTCCCGATGATTAGCCGGCACCACCTAAGATACCGCGCAAAGTGTAGAACTTAGGAGAAAGGAGGCACACATCAATATATCACTAAATATACCCTGATCAAGCTATTCTGCACCCGTGCATCTAATAGTAAGCTAACTTGTATATACTAGTATCACATATCAGAATCGTACTTTTGTGAGAAAGACTACTGTTCGCTACCGTTAATAATACACTTACACCGACTTTCGCAATCAGCATCATTTTTATATTTCAAATGTACATGGGGCGCAAGCCCACTCTTTGATCGCGAGATACCCAAGTCTGGAGCAATGTTTCTTTTTATCCATTTTCAGTTCATAGCCTATCGGCGATACTATTCAAAGTGGTGTTTATTCCTCACCTAACGCTGACAGGGGCCTTTCTAGCGTCGCACGAAACAAGGCGGTAAGCCTTAACCATCGAGCATTTCTCCAAACTTTGCAAACGCACGCTAGGCGTGGGATAGCGACTTATTTATCTTGAGCTTCTCCTGCTGGGCGGGTGCGTCGCAGCGGGGGGGGAATATGCTCTATGCCTTCTTCGCCTTCTGTGGTTGGCTCATCTACGTTCCCCGTTCACGTTTCTGATTCGGGTCAGTATATTGAATGCAATGTACGCAATCGGTCGATGATGATGATATCATTCCACAATCACATTGTCTCAATAATGTTTTGACTCGAAGCCGGTGCCGGGTAGCCGGTCGTTACCCGCCAAGCTACAGGTCAGGGTCTTCCGGGGGCCCTGAATGGCCAGGATGTCCAGCGGGAAGAGGTTGCGTCGGCTCTACCCCTAGCTCGCCATTAGCAGGCCTGCAGGACGCTTAGTGGTGAAGGGTGGCACTGGGGGCTCGGCAGTGATGGGCGCCCACAATATTATTTAGTCCTAGGTCTCCTTGGGGGACTTGTTGCCCACTCAAGCCCATCATCGCCCACTTGACTGCTGCTCTACTTTCAGCCCTTTTTCTCGATATCAAGACGTCGTCGGCAGGGTCTCAGGTTCGTAAAGGCGCTAGGGCATACATAGGCCGGGGTCGGACGGCTCACTAGCACTAGCGGTCTATGAGGCCCACGGGAAAGCGTGCCCAGGCCTAATGTGGCAGCATCTCAGTAAACTAGTCCTGGCTAGGTCAGTCTAGCCCAGGTAGGTTCCGTTACGCTGATATACAATATCATAAAAAGCACCGCGCCAACCATGGCTGCGAGTAAAAACATTCCTCCAGAAATTTGGGAGTTGAAATATACCAGATGGAAGTAAACGAAAAAACAAAACCCGACGATACTAAGTGTTTGTTTAAGGGAGATAATCCATTCTTAAGTATCAAATAAATAAGAGTAGTCATTAATACTGCTTTAACAAAATTCGTTTGGCAGATAGCATTTATGGTCCTGGTGGGGACCCTAAATTCTGAAAATGGAAAAAAGTGTCATCCTATGCACCCGTCTATGCGTTTTGTGCTGGTGCCAGGATGCCAGATCATTAGTGACAGGGTCAGACCCACAAGGGAAGAGTCGGCAGGAGAACATTAAAGTGCCACGAATATCATAGTGCTTCCCGTTGGTCAGTTCATAACAAAATACCCTAATTAATAACTTCGTACTCTCCATACACAATATATACGTCCTGGGTGCTCCTACCGCTAAAAATCAAGACCAATCATCGTCGCTAGATCCTGGTCGTCCATTCTAGACCATTCGGCATGCAATGTCTTGCTCAGAGCCTCAGATCCCGGCTCCAAAGCTGGACCCTCAATGCTCGGTACGCCTAAACTACTGGGCAGTGCTCCGAGAGTGCCGGTTTGTATTCTGGCCACCGAAGCGGCAGAAAGTCGGCCGGACTACATTAGAATCTGGGAATCAGCTAGGACCGCGACAGACCGACTTGTATGTAATTACGCAGGCTTGAATGTGTAAGGGTCAGCAACCTGCAATGATATGAAGCCTCACCAGCCCTAGATCGGCGTGGCGCTGATTCCTTCTCAAAGTCTGGAACTTCTCTCAGTCCAACACCTGGCAGGTAATCTGGAAGTTTTGTCAAATACTTGGGTACTGTTTCCGTGGATTGTACATGAGTACTCTTACCAACCCTTAAGTGATGAAACTTAGGACTCGTGGTCCCAGTCAAAGCTGGTGAATGCGCCTTTTGCGATAAAGTCATGGATAGCATTCGTCGAATAATGTTTGAATTGTAGGAGTCGGACGTGGTCGTAATTATGAAAATGAGCCTATTTGAGTATGGAGAATTGAGACGGCCTCCTTTCATATATGCTGTAGTATGTAGTTGCTTTCAAGTAGGTCAACTTAAAAGTAATTTTCGTTAAATTTTCATTACATAAGTCGTTCTCTTCTTCTCATATATGGAGTTGATATTCGGCTGACACTCGTGGTGGAAAATGGCTTAAAACAGGAATGTCGACATCCATCCTACGCCCTGGTACAACACAAATACTATCTCTCTGGATTCATTTAATATTCTCTTAGATGTAACGACTATACTAAGGATAAACCGAAGTATAAGAAGGTGCTGGGGTTTATGTTATCAGATACGTAGAACGTAGGAGATATACTAAGCAAAGAATAACTGTAGAACTGATTCACAAGTGTAGTCGTTAAAGCGTATTGAATGCTTCACCTATAGGTAAGATAGATGCTTAGATTGATCACTGAGGTAATAACTGTTTATATAGTGTAGGAAAGCCGTCCTTAATATATCCATTCATTCCCTCACTGATGTTTGCCTGGATTATCCCGTTGGTGGTGATCCCCTTTGTCTGGATCACTTGGATCATCACTGCTCCCTTCGCTCCCTTGGTGTTGGCTCACCTGGAGCTTTACTGATCCACTGATCCATAGTCCTTGGATCACTTGCCAAGGTGGTGATCCTGTCAGCAGCTGGCAGCAGCTGTCAGACCTGGTCTGTGCTCTGGGGTCTTCATCCAGTGATGACAGCCCCGCAGTATGCCTTTTTTCCTTCCTTAAGCGCCAACACATGTTGTCTTCCTGCAAGGGTGCATGTTCGTAACAATACGGCAGTATATGTTAATATAGTCGCTGTTACGCACCATTCGAAAGCAATTCGACCAATTTCTTCTTAGCCTCCACCTTATTCGGTGCCACTTTGCGCAGCAAATCCTTGGCGTAAGCGGCTGCTGCCATAGCTGTATAACCTTGCCAGACCTTGTTTTTGTGTGTATCTGAATAATTACAAATCCCGCGGACGATAATATACGGGAATTAATTTATTAATCCAGCAGCTTTTATCTCGAAATATAAAACATCCTGCTCGGCCGAGAACTTATCGCGCAAATTCGCATCCTTTATAAATTAATTTACTAAAGCAATAGTTCCGTAATAAATAATTAAATTATTTTGCTTTTCGGATCGCTTAGGCCTCTCGGCTAAATACGTAGCGTTATAAATAGTCGTATACTTTTGTTCCTTCGTTTTAGCATATATATATATCGGGATATAAAGCTTATTTTTACTAAAATTTGGCTTTCGGTAACTTCGCTGCAACCTTCGATTATTTAAAAAAACGTCCGTAATAACCTTTTCGATATCGTGTCCACGGCGCTTATACTAGGCTTTAAAAGTGGCTATAGCCGATAATATAAATTATAGCGGCTAATTAAGATGCGAAGTCACGACGAATTTGGAATTTTAAATAATTTTGCCGTAATCGTACTAAAATACGCCGCCGCTACTAGGGCCGGGAAAACTAACCACGACATCCCCTAAACAAATATCGTGGTTCGCACTTAGTGCTTTACCACCAATACCGATTATAAAGCCGATCCTAACGTTAGGAAAGCTGCGAATTATATCTCGAGCGACCGTCGCAGCTGCAACCAGCCTATATTGCCTATCGGAAAACGCGGCGTTAATAATATTATACTTGCCGATTCGGCCCAAAACGTACGAATTATTGTCGTTCACGGGCAAATATTCGGGGTCGTTATATTCTTCGTCGAGGAATAAGGCTGCGGCGACGAGCTCGGTTTCGACAGCGCATATCCAGCCGACAGTATAGATATTGGGATCTGACATATTGGCACCCGGGATTAACGTGCAGATTCAAGCGTCATCGCGAGTAGGTAAGGTGATCGAGTGACATCCAGCTTCGAAGGCTGCAATAGTTGTCTATTATTGTAGACTTGTTAAAGGGAGATAATCGGAGAGTGCCTTGACGACCAAGGTATTTCAGAGCCTTGTCAGGCTGTACGCCTTGGTGGCGATGCTGCAGATACATGCTGAGACCTGCATGGCTCTGACTGAAAATACCTTGCAGGGAGGGTAAACATGCACCGAGCTGCAACATCGACGAACCAGATACGGTTCTAGCCCACCATCTCTTTGGGGTTCTGCCATAATAATTGGTGTTTCTAAGCTTAAGTGGCTGATCTTTATGGCACGAGCTACTGCGCCATAAATCACTAATATAACAATAGATAGCGAAAATCCCAAAACGTCTTACACATTAATATCACGTTTATCGCAGCGGCTGTGTTCGGCCAAACCCCGCTTCTCTGCCAAAAAGGTAGTGGCCGCATACCAAACAGCCAAGTCTATGCCTAAAACAGCTAGATTTGGTAGCACCCGCTACAGCCCAATTGCAATTCGGTTCATTTTTACACTTTTGTCCTATGCCACGACTACCGATTCGAACACGCAAAAAAACTAAATAGTACCATGGACGTCAAAGACTTAGAGACTTGCACAGTCATCAATTCGTCACCGACCTAACAACCAGGCGAGCGGTTACTAGTTTATCTAGGGCAGAGCGGACGGGATGCCGAGTTTTCTAGTACCTATGGTCGTATGTGTTGTGTTATTGCATTAACATGATATATATGTGTGGTCGTTGACGAGCACAGATTTCGGACGGAGCTAGGCGAAAGGCGTATCGCGCTTCACTGCAAATGGCCCATAAGTACGAGCTACACGGGCGCGCGTAAGAAGAGCAATGGAAACAAACATACCTACCTAGGTAATGTCCCTCATTAAAGATGTCGACGCCCCCAGCTCAACAAACCGAGATAATCGAGGCTCTAAAGGAGCTCTACACTCTTCTGACGACCCTTGGGGCATTCCCTGAGTTGGACAGTGAAGCGCAAGACACTGTACTACTCCCTCCGCACGCCCCGGGCTCCATAAATGCTGCCGCAGCGTCCGAGGCCGGGTACGCACCCGAAGCCGTGGAGCTAATGAGCATGCTCCCATATCTTGCTGTTGCCAGTGAGCACTGCGGGAACTTTGAGATCCTGCCCAGCACCAGGCCGATAACCTTTCACGGGGAGGACCTGGATGCGGGGCATTTTGAAGATCTGCGCGACCTGGACTATAATGGCGGGGTGATGCCGCCCACGGCGCTGCGATTGACGCGGATCAATATCTACGGGGTAGAATGGATATACGACGTCGAGACTTGTAAGTCTGTCCGTCCCCAAGATTATTCCAACATTTGAAGAACAGAGAACCACGCGCAGGCACTGGTAGGAAAGCATACTGACTCAATTGGCAATTTTGCAAAAGGTCTCTTGACCGCCTGGGAACCCTTTGATGACCCAACCGAGTCGGAAAACTACCTGGGCGTCCCCGCTCAACCTCCGCGCCAGGTTCTGAAGCCCGTGATCAACAAATACCAGCACCTGGACTACATCGCGCGCCTGGATGGCTACGTCGACTTTTCTTCTCCGCTCTTCTCCGAATCGGGCGGCCGTCCGCCGAAGGATTGGGGTCCCGACGATGTGCGCATGTGGAGAGCGCAGTATGCTGTGTGGCTAGCTGTGCGCGGCATCAAGGATATCTACATCAACTGTGGCTGGGATGTAGACAGGCCTGTCATGGAGCAAAGCAAGTTTGATAGGGACGAGTTTCTACAAGAGAGGGCAAAATATTGGAGGGAAGTCGTCGAGCCACTCATCGAGGAGGAAGCGGAAGTCGGGAGACACCGAGCCGGCAATTGATTCGGCTCGGCGATGATGCAAGTATGCTTGATTAGAAGCATACTTGCGGAGCAGGGATTTCACGTTCGAAAACATCATTCTTGGGTTTTGAGGTATATGGACCGTGGTTCGTGATATGGGCGGGAGAATATACCCGAACTAGGTCAATTCCTGTCCCCCTAACTGTGATGACAGATACGATCTAGTACTCAAAACTGCTTCTAATTCAAGGCAGACCACGGAAATCACAATCTATTTCGTATACCTCGTATACTTCGGATAGGTAAATCGCAGCTTGCAGAAACCTGTCTTGTGGTTGCCAGGTATATCATAACGAGGGGTAAAAAGATACCCTGGAAGTCGTGAGTGCATTGCAGTATCGCCAGAAATGAGGAGCCAGGTATGATGTGATCGTTGATGAATTGAGAGATCCACAGTCGCTCTTGGCGAAACCATTTAAGTCGAAGGTAGATACCGATTGTGAGTTCTTTTTCAGGCCAAGGAGATTATTGGGCTCTCAATGGCCAATTGACTCATCTATAGTCCTTCAGTATCACCGGACCACGAGTGGCATCTCGACATCTGTAGCGGGGTCTGTGTCGACAATACGCCATGGTCAAGACGACTCATGCCCTGGGCCTTTTCGCCCAGGCGATGCTCTCGCTAGCTGCCGAGCCCGATTACTCCAAAGACCACCCCTATACCATTCCGGCCAAACCTAACGGCTTAGCTATAGAAAATCCGAATATGATTTTGTTCATGCCGGATCAGCTGCGATTTGACTCGGTTGGGATTTTTGGAAATGATGTAAGTCTCGAAAACTGACCTCGATAGCATCGTCTTTCATGACATTCAACATGCTGATGAGTATGGTAGATTGTGCAAACGCCGAATATCGATGCCTTTGCCCGCCAAGGGGTACGGTTTACGAACACATTTGCGCAAGCGTCTGTGTGCTCACAATCACGCACTGCGATGTTTACGGGACAATATCCTCATGTTTCGGGTCATCGCTCCTTAGAGAACCTCCTCAAGCCATGGGAGCCGAACGTCTTCAAAGCCCTCAAGGATCAGGGATATCATGTCGCATACTTGGCTCCACGTGGTGACCTTTACGCCGATCACGCCACCGAGCTGGGCGTGAACGAATATGGATTCCTGACCAACCAGACTCTGCCGAGCTTCATTGGTGAAGGAGGGTTTGACCTGAGCGAGGGCGAGAACAGTATCTGGAATCGTCTCTTCTACATAGGCCCTCGGCCAGAAAACCAGACCTTGGACTACGACGAGATGCTCACGCAAGGTGCCCTCAAATGGCTGGAGACGCCGCCCAGTCAGCCATGGGTGCTCTTTCTGCCCTTGTTGTTTCCACACTGTCCGTTCAAAGTAGAAGAGCCATTCTTCTCCATGCACAATCGTTCGAGCATTAAACCACCTATCAGTGCTGATAAAAGGGTATGTCTACGTCAATTGGAGTATCCGCCTACCATTTCTTAGATGAGACAGTGACATTGCTTCATAATGCCAGAATAGCCGAGCTAATTGATTGCTTAGACCGGGTATAGTCCTCGATACATGGACGCGATTCGGGAGAGCTATGGCTTAGACCGGGCCACCCCCAAAATATGGCAGGAAGTCATTGCCACTTACTACGGTATGATATCGCGGGTCGACTGGCAATTCGGGAGAGTAGTAAACAAGACCAAGGAGCTCGGGTTATGGAATGAGACCATCACGTTCTTTTTTACCGACCACGGCGAATTTCTGGGCGATTACGGTCTGATCGAGAAGTGGCCATCCGCCGTGACGGACTCCCTCACTCACGACCCGTTGATCATTGGGGGCGGTACTCTCCCTGAGAACGTCTCCTTCGACGAAATGGCGGAGATGGTCGACTTGGTGCCCACTCTGCTCCAGTTCTCGAGCAGGAACACCACATACGCCCAGTACGGAAAGTCGTGGGTCGACGGGATACACGCTCTCGGCAGAGGGGAGGTGCTCGCGCACAAAGACTACACTTTCACCGAGGGAGGTTTCCTCCTCAACGAGGAGCCGCTGCTCGAGCAAAGCCCCTTCCCGTATGACATCAAGGCTGGCCTGCAGCATAATCACACCGAGATCGTCGGCAAAGCGATTGCGGTCCGAGATAAGTCCTGGACTTACATTTACCGTCTCTACGAACAGGATGAGCTCTACAGCAGGCAGGGCGATGACCCCCACGAGGCATATAATTTGGCTGGCCATCCAGACTACCAAGACGTTCGAGCTCGCCTGCGCGAGGTGATCCTCAAATGTCTTTTCCAGACTACCGACGTGATGCCTTGGTACAAGGACGAGCGAACACCTGAGGTCGTCGATCTCGAGTCGCCTTGGGATCAATATCAAGAAAGACTTGGCGAGCTTTGATATCTTCGAGTGGAGTGGAATGCGTAGTCCGTCCCTGCACCAGAAGCCGTGACGGGAAGTGATGGTGGCCCAACATCGTCATGATTCTTACTTAGAAGATGCAACGATACTCTTGGAAGGTCACAAATGATAATGATGTTGTTCTAGCTGGCCAACCCTCATTTATACTTGAAAGCAATCTACTTAACCAGAATGGATTTAATCTGGTTTTTTCGTAAAACCGACGTTTGTCATGACAGGATTCTATAGCTTCCCCCTATTGTAGGAATAATCAGATCAGAGAAGCCTCAGCTGGGTCTGATGCATCCTTGAAGAAACGCAAATGCACGCCCTGGCCCGGCCTGCCAACGAGCTCGGGCACGTGATATTGGGCCTCCCAGTCGCCCACGTATTCAATGCGTTCGTACTTTTGTAGCAGCCGGATGACTAACGCAACTGCGATTAGTATCTGTCGATTACGCGCATGGTCTCATGCCCACGGAGCATTCTCTTCTCGTCAAGGAAAAAGATAATAGACCTCAATACGGTACATGACGCTGGGAAAACTTACTGACAAACGCCATCTCAATCTGGGCAAAGTTCTGCCCGACGCAGATCCGCGGCCCCCCGTTGAAGGGGACATACGTCCACGCCTTGGGAGTCCAGTCCTCCCAGCGCTCGGGGCTGAAGACGGCGGGGTCCTCAAACTTCTCGCTCACGGGCGGGTACAGGTCCTTCCGGCGCTGCATGGACAGCGGGGTGTAGATGACAACATCACCCTTGACCACACTGATTGGTGGTTTACCGGGAGCGCCGTTGACTATACCAATATCATTAGCCATGGCGGGAGACCAACAAAGAGGGGGTTGAGCTTACGGGTTGAATCGTGCAGCGCCGTTCTGATGTTATACGGCACGGCGGGATACAGTCGTAGTGTCTCGTTCAGGGTGTTTCGCAGATACTTCAAGTCCTTCAAATCATCATACGTCGGTATCCTATCTCTGCCAAGCGCATCGATGATTTCCCGTCTCAGCTTCTGAAACTTTTCGGGATACTTGGAAAGCTGGTAAAAGGTCCACGATAGTGTCGCTGCAGATGTGTCCCTGCCGGCAATCAGAATGGCCACGAGCTGGTCCCGCAGCAACGTCTTGTCCCGAGTATACTGCGCAATGCTGTGTAGAAAGGTGAAGTCTTTGTCTGACTTGGTGAGCTTCTCTAGCTCCTCGGCAGGCAGCGTGAGAGCGGCATCGATAAACGGCACAACGAAACGATCAATATTTTCGATGGCTCGATAGTAAGTGCCTTTGGGTACAAACTTGGCGAATGGTCCCAGCATCGTGATAATCATTTGCATGCGCTGGACGTCGTTGAAGGCGGTGGCAAACTCGCTGGTGGGGTTCTCTAGGCTGTTGATACTACCGCCAAGCAAAAAGTCCGTGGTAACGTCCAGCGTCATGCGATAGAAGAGGTCCATGATATCCACCTCGCCTCCCTTCTCCGGGATCAACCTAATGACCGCCTGCGTCCAGCGCTCGAAGATGTCCAGGTCGCTGACGCGATTCTTCAGGAACATGGGGCGAATCAAGCTGCGGCTGTCGTGCCATTGCGGACCATCGGTCGTGAAAATGCTGTTTCCCAAGAAGGGACTCCAGTCTTTGTGAAACTTGGGTCCCTTGCCGAAATCGTTGAATTTGGTTGTCAAGACGGTCTTGATATGCTCGGGCTCACGTGTAATGATGAAGCGTTCGCGGGCGCCCATTTGCACCTCAACAACATCGCATCCCGAACTTGAGTAGCGGCCGAGGAAATCATCAAAGTACTCTAGCAGTTGATGCTTCGAAAAGGCACGAACGGCACCGTATGCCCACAGACCCGCTATTGATTTGTATCAGTACAGTATCCCAGCTCGACTCGCGAATGAGCACTGAAGCAATAATGGCAAGGAAACGCAGGTGGCGCAAACCTACCAGAGATCGGGGTCCTGCCCATTGTAGGCGCACGCACACCTCCAATCTTTCGGATGCGCAATTCATGGCGGAAATACTGAACTGTGTAAAGAAGTACGCCAAACACCGGCAAGAGCAAAGCTCCTGTCAATAAATGACTGACAGAGAAACTATAGTTTCCCGTCATCTTGACTATACGGCGCTGGATCGTGTATTACACACGGCAAGCCTTGATCGTAAGAAAACTGTACGATGTGGGCAGTTTATCTTGGCTACAGTGTCTTTGATTATGTTCCAGTAACTAATCAAACGAGAAAGAAGTTTGCGAGATTGGCGTTGTCAATTGCACAACGCAACGCAGAACCAGTCTTGCCAGTATACCAAAGGCGTTGATTGACTAACCCCCACGCCATTCATATTTCTCAGTCCAATTCCGCAAAACGAATCAACCTGGCTTCCCTCGTACGATCAAAACATGATCTACCTAAGCCGTGCTTACCAATTGATCCAGGTCCTTGAAAGCTTCCCGCACTCGGACTAAAAAATGTCCAGCGGGAAGAGCGCCGCGGATAAGAGGACGGCGGTGCGCAGCCATCACGGAGGACGGGCGTGGTGTGTGGGCACAGGCTCGTCCTCCCTATCAAGCGGACACGGCTCGTCTGCAGGGAGGGAAGTGCCGCCGCCTTCCCCCTCATCGCATCTTGAGCTGACGTGCATAAGGGATTGAACCCTGATTGCCTGCCTTGGGCGTTGGAGCATCATCCCGCACCCTTCCATGTATCCCTGTCTTGTCGAACACTGAGCGCCAAAGCTACAGGATCCTGCCCCAGCGGGCAGCTGAAAGTACTCCGACACTGCTTCGTCACTTCACACATAGCGGAGCAACATGTGGTAGAAATGATATGGGATAGTGCTCTTTCAATTCAAATCCAGAAACAGGATAAGGGAACTCGGGAACAGAGGCGTTTCAATCATCGTCATCGTGAAAGCGAACGTGTATGTGAAAAATGCTTGTTTCTTTAGAACATCAGGGAATTTGATTTCCAACCCGTGACCTACCTAGACTTCATGATGCCGATGTAGCCCGAATTGAAAGCCTCTACTGTAAAGTCTACACATTGCAGAAATGTACGGAGTATCAAGAAGTCTTCATGTCCTCCAATATCTTAGAGGCGCCAACAAAATTGAGCTCCTCCATCGTCTCCTCCCACAGCCGCTTATCGAGCCTCCGACCTTCGTCCGTGTACCAAACCGCTGGATATCTGTTGGTGATGAGCAAGAAATAAAACCACGTTGCTATTGAATGATCCACTCACGGTTTGATCGCCCAATCACTGACGAAGCTCCCATGGCTCTCCTCGCCCTTGGACAGGACAGCATCCACATATGTGGAAGCGCCAGATTCAACCGTTCTTGCAAAGAAAAACTGCAGGACGCCCGCTAGGCGTTGGAAGATGGGGGACGTGTCGCGGCCAAAGGCTGTGCCCTTGGTCGCGCCGGGGTTTGACACATTTATCAGAACGTCGTTCGGGTCGACGTATTGGGCGAGTCTGGCGACAAAGAAGGCCAGCAGTAGCTTGGACTTGCCGTACCAAGCGAAGAACTCGTATCCTGTCGGCTGGTCGAGCTGCGGCAGTATCGCGCTATTTGTCTCGACACTTCTTCGGTACATCGTGTCGGATCCCACGATGCTCAGGACCGGCGGCTTGGAAGCTGTGGTCTTCTTGGATTTGAGCACAGGGAGCAGCAGTATGGAGAGGAGCGCTGTCGAGAGGTAGTTGACCTGCAAAGTCATCTCGTGACCCGTATCAGGGACGATCGTATACGTAGTCTTCATGAGACCAGCGTTCAAGATCGCGAAGTCGATCCGGGGCAGAGTCCCACATTGTTTGACAAACTCCTGAATCGAGCCGTAAGACTCCATGTCCAGGATCCAAATAGTTATGCGCGAGTCTGGAAACTCATCGCGAAGCTGTTGGGCTGCTGCTTCACCTTTGGCTTTCGAACGAACCGCCATTACCAAATGGGAGAGCTTGAGCTTGAGCAGCTGCCTGCTTGCCGCCAAACCGAGTCCTACATTGCTTCCCGTGATTATGGCAACTTGACCATCCAGACGCACGCCGGCCGGTGGAAATTTGGGCTGGGCGAATTGCCGGTAGAGAAGGCCGGGGATTGTAGCTTCAAATGCAGCATCGGCTTCAAGTCTGGACGACATTGTGCTGCGCGTGGTGGGGATTTCGTGGTGGGGATTTGATGCTCGAATTCGAACTATACCGAGTATCCAAACTAAATGATGGTAATAGAGGAAAATTGCTAACCGTCGTTCAGCATGGGCACCATAATTTCACACAACATTCCAGATGAGGGGAGCTGCGGCAGCCAGCTTCTCAAAGGTTGCGCAATTGCATCAGAACAATTTCAGTGTACAACGTACAACAGTACACAATGAAACTCGGCCACATTCCCACTGTCATGCTTTTCGGAGTATAGGCGAGTGGGGGTGAGATCGCCTGGATCTGCCCAAGCCCCGCTGATCGCGTTCCCCAGCAAATCGGGGCCAGGGGAACCCCAGCCCCTAGGATCTTGTTACGGCTTATGCTAAAGAAAGTCCGGACGGACAAGAAGAAAAAGACGTGGAACCATTGAGGAGCGCATCCAAGATTATGGGGTTACACCGCATTCGGGCACTAGGGAATCCTACAGGCTGAGTGTGTACGATGTAGCTGTAGTAGAGCAGATCCTGATGACCAATCGAAAATGCTTATACCATAGCTTTTGAGTACGGCGTACTGGCTGTAGCTCATGTTGTGGCAGCACAAAGCCTGGCCGAGTGAAAATTAGTACAGCCTCACATTCTCAGGCAATCCAACGGCTTTTATTCATGGCAAGAGTCTGTGAATCATTTTGATAAACATCGCATCGTCATTACCGAGACAAAGATACAGTATTGCAATATGGAATATGGTGTCAAGGAATGGCCCGATAACAACGCAACATGGCACTGCGATGGTGGCTCTGTATCATGCTACTCGCTTCTCGGCTTCGCCGCGTACTCTGGATACGAGGCCTTGTACCTAAAACATATCTGAGGATCAGCTCTGGCACACGCATAATTTTCGGTCTTTAAACAGTAGCACCTGGCACATACCCTAAGAGCCCTGATGCAATTGGCACAGCCAACACGTAGTGCAATGCAACGAGAAGAGAAATTGGCAGCCAGAATGGCGGAGTCATGAGCGTCGAGGCATTGTACGCGATGAGTATAAGCTGGAACGGAGATGGCTCCAATTTCTCCCTGTGACAGTCTGCCAGATAGCCTTGTAGGTTTCGCAAAAAGTTTTCGTCGAGAATGTTGTCGCCAGTCTTGGGATCTGCCCAGCCGTGAAAGATCAACGATTCCGTGGATGCTGGATGGGACCAAAAACGGTGTCTGTGAATTGTTCATGTTACTTTGGTGCCAGACTTTTGCCAAGGGAATTGGCTGTGATTGATGTATTTACCTGGTACCAGCTCGTATGCAAAGCACATCGTCGTCTTTGGTGACTACGTGCTCTACTCCGTCCAGACTGGCTGCCAACATACCCGATTCCACCTTGAAGTATTCATCTTGCGCAAGATGTATATGTCTGCCATAGACCAGTCATTTGATCAGATTTGCACCTTGCAATAGACACTGAAGCACAAGATGCTCCGTTGATACTTACAATGGGGGGCCAGACAGTCCTTTCTTCACGAGCGGATTTTCTATAAAATGTGTCTCTCTGAGGCCCCATAGACCGTCATCCTCGGTGAGTATATCGAAGCGCGCAGCGTCACCAGCCGTCACAAACGACAATTGCGTAGAGATATTGGTACGACGCTTGGGCCGTGGTGAGAGCCAGAGTTGCCAGAACCAGACCATATCGGCGTCAATTGGATATTCGCGACAATGATGAACCCAGTTCGCAAATCTGTTGCGCGTGGATTTGAGCTTTTTGGGTTGGTAGACGGTGGACGTTGGAGGCCGGAACTCTGGCCGAATATTTGAATACTTTCAATCAGATGTCGATTCGTTCGTAAGCACAAGGATCGGCCCATTCAGGCGTCAGACCATTGAAAAGCGCCAATTGACGAATGGCCTATGTAGGTAGTCAGTCAGCATTGCCTACACTTTCTTGCGAGCGGCCTGGAACTTATGGCTATCGTATGAGAAGTCAGACGACAGGGATATACTTGCACAGCGCATTTGCTTGCGCAGGAGCATAATATAACCGTTGGTGGACGGGACCAAAGGATCATGCATTGATATCGTAGACCCTGGCCAATTCTTGCCGGGGTACTACTAGACATCACGGACTTGCAAACAGTTGCATAGCAAAATATCTATACAATACAATGCGTTCTTTTCAAAGACTTGCAGCATGAGAGTATTCCTATGTCTCGAAGACTGCTCGTGAAGCGATCTATACAATGTCCCGCGACGCAACCATCACTATAGGTGCCGAACAAGCACCCGATAGTTCAAATTGATTACTTGCCAGAAAATTCAATCAGATCTATACGCCTCCCAGCATTGCTCTCTATTACAAAACAACCATCCGCAATATGGTCGGAGTGCTTCACCGCACTTGCCTTGAAGGAACGTTGTCCAGCCCTGTTACTCTCCATCCTCTGGTCCAAGCTCCCCGTCAAAATAATGCTTGTATCGTCCTGGGCTCAGACAGGATTTCCCTACACAGAGCTCTCTAAGCTTCCCTCGTTTTTCGTAGGCTGGGCTGCTGGCGACGCCTGCTTCTTTCGGATATCCTTCCAGCCCATACCCCAGGCTGCAGCCCAGGCCACAACGCCTGCCGCAGCCTGCAGGTAAAATGTGTAATCCAAGCTGTTCGAGTATGCGACCAATGTACCAGGGAGATCTTGAGCGCTCACGACCTCACGGAAGTGGGTAGCACCGGCTTGAATGACGGCAACGGTATCTGCATTTGGCGCGTGCTTGGGAATCTCCTTCCAGAGGCTCGAGTCGAAAATGACGTTGAACAGTGTTAGGAAAATGGTGGGTCCGATATACTGAGTCCACACGACGAAGGCCATGGCTGGAGCCATTTCTTTTGGCGACACGTTGGACTGGACAGCAGTAATTGGCTGGCTACATGTTAGCGAAGTACCAAAATTGG
Organism: Pestalotiopsis sp. JCM 9685; assembly: GCA_001599175.1. NCBI lineage: Eukaryota > Fungi > Ascomycota > Sordariomycetes > Amphisphaeriales > Sporocadaceae > Pestalotiopsis > Pestalotiopsis sp. JCM 9685. The sequence continues at coordinate 2,340,961 of BCGF01000005.1, read as the reverse complement.
ATGGTATAGCTTACCATTTGTAGACTGGCACCACGACCGAGGCCGGAAATGATTGAGAAGCCAACCCATTCGCCTGTTGGTGTGCCGGGCTGCAGTAGTGAGAACAGACCACTTCCAATGCAGTTGAGTGCCCCTCCCACCAGAGCGAATGGGGGAACATAGCCGACTTTGGTAACTATATTGATTGGACTCAGCATGTTGTATCGTGGCCGAAGAGACATTCCAAAGCCCTTACCCATTGAGCCACCGATGACGGCTGTGAATAGCTGGGGCAAGATTATGCCCAGAAGATACACACCACTCATGATGGCATTGACCCCCTTGACTGCCTGGAAGTAGATGGGAAGGAAGTACAAAGATCCGTATACGGTCGCCAGCAAGAATGCGTAGTTGATTCCGCTCGAGAACACGGCCGGCCTCTTGACAATGAAGAACGGAATCAGAGCGCTCTCTCCCTTGTGGAAATTCCATCCCACCCAGATGATAAAGGTGACGCCGGCACCAACGAACAATCCGATGACCTGCGACGAAGACCACGCAAATTGGTTCCCACCAAACTGCAAAGCCAGAAGAAGCATAACAATGGCCGGGGTAAACAAACCGAAACCCACAAGATCCAGGTGACGATGCAGCCCTTTCAGCACAACCAATGGGTTTTTCTTGGCGAGCTGTTCAGGCACGTGCATGAAAATAAGAGGCCCAGCAACCAAGGCTCCCAGTGGAAGATTGATATAGAAGCCTTGAAGAACCGTCAGTACCCGCAAATGCCAAAGTCAACGGGATTATACTCACACCATCGCCAAGTGTAACCTGTTGTGAAGGCGCCTCCGATTAGAGGCCCTAGAACTGCACCCATCTGGGCAACTAGAATCGCAAATTAGAGAAGAGAATAGAAAAAGATGATGTTGAAGTACATACTTCCAAAGAGCATTCCCAGGATGGCTTGTTTTCGTATCCATTAGCCTCACTTCTTTACTTTTCTTTTTCGCGACGTGCTTACCAGGACGTCTTTCAGCAGACACAGTGACAGCCAACATGATGAATGCACCGCTATTCAGACCAGATGCGCCAACACCAGCAACCGCGCGGCCAGCGATCAACATGGCCGAGGTCTGGGCCGCTCCGCAAATGGCAGAACCAACCTCGAACACGAAGAAGAAGGCCAAGTAGGACCACTGCATCAACTGTCAGACACATGCCGCAGATTCCGCGATGTTTCGCATACCTTCAAGCTGAAATTATGATAGATGCCACCCGATAGTGGAACGAAAACGGCACTAGATATCCACCTCAGCACTTATTCATGACGCGGCGTGATTCGGGGACGTGAGTTTACCTTCCAAGTTGATAAGCACTTCCATACCAGCCAACGTCGGTGAGGGAGTGGAATTCATCCGTGATCTTGGGGACGGCCTGCCAGGAGATGCAGTCAGTACGGTGCTGTTATTTCTTGCTCTGAGCGACGACATTAACTGACCGTAGAAACGATGGAGCTGTCGAGAAAGATGAGGAAAGATGCGAGGGTCAAACTGCCCAGTAATAGAAACAACTTGGTTCCGGCGATTCCAGGTGCAGCTGGCGCTGCCGGAGCGGCGGCCTCCATCTTCTGGTTGGGTACGTCGAGATCTGTAGAGGGCGGTTTGGAAGTCTCTGTGGCCCTCTCTTCGGAAAGTGGTGTCTTGTCAACCAGACCGGGTTCAGTAGCTGTTGCCTCCGACATGATGGGCACAAGTCGCAGTCTCGAATGCGATGAGTGTTAGGGGTACAGGTTAGAATATCAAGAGTGTTGTATTCTTGGGTGGAAGAGACTGGAGGGCAATATGTCACTGATGTAGTGTCAAGACGACTGCGGCGCAAAGGCAGCAATCGAATCGAGGCGCGTTGCGTGTAGCGATCGTCGGTGATGGTGTTTTGGGGTCGGGGCCGAGCTCCTACTGGTACTACTCGTCTGCAGCTACAGCAACAGCAGTATCATTCTTGCATTCCATTTGTCATCAGCTGTAGCTGGATCAGAAGGAGCTGAGATATGAAATGAGGCGTTCTCGAAGTCCGCCGTAGGATCTTGACATAAGCCCGGGAGTGTAAAGAATGGGGCTCGCGGCTGAAGTCAGCGATCGTCGACACCTTTGATAGAAGTTCTCGGTGAATCGAAAATATCCCAAGGCAACCAAAAGGGCACAAGCAGCACTGACTGATACTGTATCTGTACTGAAACCAATGAATAGCAAATTGCGGGAAGGCCCATAATAATCATATGCAGGTGCCATCGGTACTGAGAATCGAGGAAGGTGGGGCATTCTCTTGATGGAGTGCCAAAAGTGCTGGGGGGTCCAACCGAGAGACATCAATTTGCTGAGTGACCCATGGGGGTCAGGTACAAAGATGGTACATTATCGTGTACGGTGACCATCCGTGCTGGCCTGGTAAAGATAACTAAAGTGTGGTGGCATTCCTCAGGCATGTCGTACTACTCAAGTGCTTGACTGCTGCTTTCCTTGTCGGATGGCAAATTTCATCTTTCTCCATATCAAGCGACGATTGGAGCCTATGCCCGGCGGCGAAGCAAGAGATCTTATTGCCATATCTGCAAGTGAGAGTGATACACCAGAACAGTCTGGCTGTTGATCAAGCCTCGATGTATTACGTGGGTACCCTGGAATATGCAAGTCAGATGAAGAACTCTGATCCGGGCAACATCCGGATAGCACGTGTGTAACTCGTACACAGTAGTACTGACTGTGCTTCCAGCCCATGAGAATTATGTGAGGAATGGATGATCGCTGTCCAGTGTTCAGGGCCCCCCTGCAGATGTCTCTAGGCCACCGAGGCCACTAAGGTAAGGTTAGAAACAGCCTTATGCAGGGCAGCCGCCAAGACACAAAATGGGCAACTTTCGGGCCAGCAGCTAACAACCCGTGCTTGTATCTGTTGCTTGATAATCAACCATTTCCCAACGAACAACCCAGACTTGCTAAGCGAATGGCATTTCAATTGGAAAAGTCAAACCCGCTCAGCTGAGCTGCTCTTTGTTGCATTCTTTCCTCAATGGTAGGTAGATTTGTCATCGGCTTTGCAGCAGAGAACAGAGAACTGAAAGTCATTGAACGGTGTTCATACGCGCTAGTGCTAGATCCCGCTTGACTCCACTTGCCTTAGCTCCCCTGCATCCTCAAAGTCCCCGCCCCCGCCTTTGAATATAGTGGTCCGTAGGTACCTAGAGGCTCCTATGGCCACCGGAATTAGGCGCAGGGTAGCAAAGTAAACACCGAACACATTTCCGACGAATCACATTCGTTCCAAAGCTTCCAGTGTCTAAGGGAAAGGAAATCATTGTGCTCCATGCCTTCTTTATTCATGAAAATCAGGTATCGGAATCTCGGTAGCATGATGGTGATTTCTAAGCCTTGGCATCAATGACCTCCTTGGTCACTTTATAAGTAATGTCAAAACCAGCACCAAGAGTCACCATTCATTCATCCCGGAATACCTTATTCGCTGAACTTACCTATCTACACATTCAAGATGCCTTCCTACGTCATTACTGGAGTCTCGAAAGGGCTCGGAGTAAGTTCTTCTTGCGATGGTACCACCATGGCTGCTGGCATCGCTAACCGTGTGCCGCAGTTTGAGCTTCTCAATCAAATCTCCAGCGATTCCTCGAACACCGTCATCGGACTCGTACGCGACAAGTCTGGCACCGAAGAGAAGGTGAAGGCGGAGCTGGACGAGCGATCGAACATCCATATCTTGCAGGGCGACTTGGACGACTATGACAGCCTGGTGGTAAGTGGCACTATCGAAACAAGAGCCCGCGGTGCGCTGTCTTGTCGTTAACCAATTGCTTCTCAGAAAGCCGCTGCTGCCACTTCCGAAATCACTGGTGGTAGCCTCGATTACCTGATCGCCAACGGTGGCTACATTGCGCACTGGGATGCCTACGATGGCATCGGTACCCTGTGAGTCTGCGCTCTGCCGCCATCGAATCGAATGGACCCGGGAACTAATGAGGCAAACCGCAACAGAGGAACCAATGACCCCGAGCGAGTCGAGCTGGAGTTGACCAAGCTGAACAAGACCAACGTGATTGGCAACATCCACCTGTACAACCAGTTCATCCCGCTCATCCTCAAGGGCAAGGTCAAGAAGGTCATCGCCATTTCGAGCGGTTTGGCAGACCCAGACACGGTCAACAGCCTCGAGCTGCCGACTGCTCCCCTCTACGCAATTTCCAAGGCCGGCTTGAACATGGTCACGGCCAAGTTCAACGCACAGTACAAGAAGGACGGCATTCTCTTCCTGTCCATCTGCCCCGGAATGGTGGATGTAGGCCACTACAAGAACAGTACGCAGCCATTCTTCCTGCCCTGAACCACCTGACTTCTTTCTTTCTAACGTTATGCGATGTAGCCACCCCCGAGCAGATGCCGGCTCTGCAGACCTTGATGGGAAAGTTCAAGGCGTATGCGCCCCACTTCCAGGGCCCAGCTACACCCGCCGTCGCCATGAAGGATGTTATTTCGGTCTGGGAGAATGCGACCGTCGAGAAAGATGGAGGCGAGTTCTTGTCGCATCACGGTAACAAGCAATGGCTGTAATAGGTTCCTGGCTCTTTTGTCTTCATCACACGGAACGGGTGTTTCTGTTACTAGATTATCTTTGAACATGGCTATTCAAAATTACATTGTGCAATTCTTCTCCTCAGTGAACAAACATGTTAAAGACTGAGACAACTACGAATGTCAATTGAAATTGATTATTGTCACGACGAAAAAGCTGAAGTGCATTCATGTCTAGTTATCGAACCAACCTCATTTGGCTGCGCTGCTCATGTCAAGTAACGATCATTAGTGGCATATAGTAGATGTAACACAACACTGTCGCGTACGAACTAATGGTAGGTAGGTACGTGTATTCATACAATTTTCAAGCTAGGACAGCTGCGCAGGACTGTTTTGTATAGGAACTTAGGATTACATCTACGTGCAAATATCTGGCGACGGGCAAATGGGTGGAATTGAGTGTCAAAATGTATTTAGTAGATGTCGCAAGACCTCATAATTCTATTTATCTAACTTGAAATCGAAGCAAAACTAGTGCAATACATAAAAGTTGAGAATACGAAGGTAAAACAGTTCGAGGAGAAGCAGAACAGAGCAAAGGAAAGCCGCTCCACGCGTTGCCGCACTAGCCACCAACTCGACTAAGAGCTGACGATGGGGACGTAGTAGCGGAACTTGTTGTTGGGATCGTACTTTGTCTTCAGATCGCGAAGTCTCTCGAGACGCCATGGCTCGTATCCATAGATGGACTCTAGAGTCTCAAAGGGCTTTCCGGTCGCGTAGTTGACGTAGTGAGCTGGGTTGCCGTTGCGCCAGGGCTCGCCCTCGAGCCAGAGGTCCCACATCTCCTTGGCCCAGGTGTTGGCGGGCTCCAAAAGATCGTCCTCCGGGACGAGGGTTGCGAAGAAACTGGGAAAACGTCTAGTTAGCAGAGGTTCGAGTCTTCTTCGACCACTCCGACGGTGACTTACATCAAATGCGTCTCATCACGATGAGGGTAGGCAGAAGAGTCTGCAGCTACCTCTTGCACCGCCTGCGTCGAGTAACCTTCGTAATAGACACGAGCAGTCTTCGCGAGAGCAGGATATTGCACGGCCCATTCGTTGAATCTATTGTAGACCTCACGCTGCGCCGTGACGTTGTACTCGCGCATCATGATGGCGGACAGACCGTAAGTCGCGGAATAGCAACCACCGTTTGCTGCGTCAACTTTCTGGTAAGCCGAGATATCAGGGTAGGCGACATCTGCTTGGGCATCCGCGACGGCCTCGATCGCGTTGAATGGGGCCAGCAAAGCCTCGGCCTCATCAGCGGGACCGGCGTAGTTGAATGTCCAGTAGAGGGTTGCCTAGAATGTATCAATCAGCAATTTGTTCGAACCGGCCGCCTGGCGAATAACAAACCTCAGTCTCGCTGACGGAAGAATTCATAGAAACCGTGCCAGCTTCGACTCCCATCAATGGCGGTGTAGTACCGTTGGCACTCTTGTGGAACGTGTTGACAGCCTCAAAGACCTCTTCAAGCTTGTCTCCTGTCCAATAATAGCTGTGAATGTGCCAAGTATCTATCTTGCGGGGATAGATCTTCAGCTGAGCACTTGTCACAATACCGAAATTGTGGCCGGCACCCTTCATAGCCCAGAACAGGTCTGAATTCTCGGTTTCGCTGACCGCGACTTCCGAACCGTCGGCCAAGACAACGTTGAGGTGAAGAAAGTTGTCCAGAACCAGGCCGTAAAGACCTTCGTAGCGTCCATGACCACCACCTAGGCCAGGCCCCAGGAGTCCCACGCATGTGCTCGCGCCGGTAGCTGGAAGTTTTCATCGTCAGTATTGTAACGGATTCGGGGCTCGGACTGTGTGGAGAACATACGGACAACGTAGCCTTCATCCCATAGATAGAACATGACCTCATCATTGGTTGTGCCACCTTGGAACAAGGCAGACTCGCCGTCTTCCGCGATGGTAATGGTGTTTAACTCTCGTAGGTTAATCTCCAGACCCTTGAAGGTTCCCAGAGATTCGGTCAAGCCATGACCCTTGTTATAAGCGAGTAACTCAATGCTGTTATCACTGCTGTACTTGACCTATATCTATTGTTTAGTCCAAGGCCCGGGCATCCATCGATATTCACAGTACTCACAATTTTCGACACGTCCGACTCTAGCGCCGGGATGACAACGACTTGGATATCAGGAGGCGCCAACTGATTGTATCGCTCAGTGGCCTCAGCCCAGTCAGTATTGTTGGGTCCAAAAATGAGAGAGCCATTTGACAGCTGGGGCCCCAGCTCTTGCTGTATTGTAGCAATGGAGAGGTTTTGCGGTGTACTGGGATACTTCTGGAAATAACGGGGGACTGTTCTTGGGGTCCTAGGATTCAAAGGCGAAGCAGACACAAGAGCCTCCAAGACGGTAAGACCGAGTAACACGGTACGAGAAAGCGAGTGCATGTTTGCTAGATTTCTGCCCTGGGAAACTAGAGACGGATGCTGAATGTCTAGATGGTCTCTTCGAAAGCCAGGGCACGGCGTCTTTTAAGCTTGCCAACGCGGAAAGGACTCGGCCTTGACATGATGATACTCTAGAATCGGCATCCTCTGCGCCCCCTTTCCGTCAGTCAGAACAGGTCTTCCGAAAGACAATATCGCATGATCGCAAGTCAATACCCCTGCGCCGTTCTATCCACCCGTAATGCCCGGCTGCACTACCCACCATCTTCACTCGGCGAGTCTATAATCATGGCGTTTCTACACTCTTGTCGTCACTTCTATAATTACATTGTGTGTAAGCGAGGGGCCATATCCTTTTTGTTCGACTCATAGCCTCTTAGGTTCAGCCGCAGACGGAGAGAGGTGATTGGTCGATGAACTCCCAAGGCGGCTGTTCCTTCGGTGACAGGGGGTCGGCGTGGCGTACGAGGATGTGGAAGGGGTAACACACTTGGCACCACCACTCCCATACTCAAAGGCAACTTCTCAACGATTAGTTCCTTCAGGATGGATTTTAGATCCTGATTATTGCGGTCCCGACGGAAAGTAGACACCCAACGAACTATCCAAACCCCCAAAGTGCAATCTATTGATTGTGGCGCAAATATGACAAGACTCGGTATAGGCGACAGTGGCCGAATAGCGTATACCGGGCTATGACAATGGAAGAGTCTGTCTCGGTACGAGTCTGCAAAAGGTGAGTAAGACCGAGCCTTATCACAGCTGACGCCTTGGCCAGGCTGAAAACGAGGCAAGTCATGTTCCAAAGTGGTGCTAGGAACCGACCGAGGTAGTGTTCGCTGAATGTCACAAGTCGTTATGCGTACTCTTGGCCATCGCTCACGTAATTCTAATTGATTCTAGACTGATACATTTATGCACTTTTTTGATTTGACAGGCAGCAGACCTTTCCTAGATGGCCCTGAACGAAATGAGAGGCGGTTGTTTAAGCGCCCAGCGCTAGTTACGGCAGCGAAAGTTAAACATACGGGTACGCTATGTTTCACGATGGTCAAAGAGCATGGTTTGGTAGAACAGTGTCAAGACATTGGTCCAAATCTTTGGGACACTATCACCAAAGCTTGCTACAGCTATAGAGAATCCTGCTCGTCTTTCCAGATCAGACCTTCCGGTACCTCATTCCATTGTTCTTGTGAATCGAGTAGAGGTAGAACCTCGGCCCAGGCATTTCTTACACATTCAGCCTTTTCTGTACTCCTAGGCCGTATGTCTGCCGTAAACGGTGATGGCATCATCATGATGCCGTCTACCATGTCGTCCACGTCCGGGACGACCTCATCACCAGTTTTCTGATCTACCGTCCTCCTGAAGTGGAATGCCCATAACAAACGCGAAATAGCCAGGAATATTGATCTATCTGCAATGTGCATGCCTTGACATCTGCGCCTGCCCGCGCCAAAGACAAAATGGTCTCTCTTCGTGGCATCTGGATTATTGGCAGCGTCAATGGATGTCTGGTGGTCGTCTTTATATCGTGATGGATCGAATCTGCGTGGATCGGGGTGCCTTTGAGGGTCGTTATGCACAGACCTAGAGCGGAGATGAAGTTTTCAGCAAAACAATCCAGCATCGAGAGTTCCATAGAAGGTACGCACCAAACGTTCATGATCACAGTGGAGTCCTTGGGGATTCGATACCCCATGTACATATCATCTTGGGTGACGGCGTGTGGTACACCCAGCATGAATCCCGGCATCCACCGTAGACTCTCCTTGGCGCACGCGCGGATATATGGCAGGTTGGGAACGTCATTCAAGTCGGGCATCCGATCACCGCAAACACGGTCCAACTCGGCCTGCGCCGTTCTTGCAACTTCAGGGTAGATTACCATTGCCTGAACGAAACCCACGAGTATAGCCGACGTCGTCTCAGAGCCAGCCTGCAACAGCGACCCGCTGAGATATCCGGCGAGGTCGTCGGAGAATCCCTCTTCTTTTTGGACTTTAACGAGGTCGACACAGAAGCATGGCTATTAAATTTGAGCATACATACAGACGTTCAGCAGGAATTGATCAGTGTGTTTCCATACCTTGGCGGCGCCATCCTTTAATCCTTGCTTGGCCTGAAGAAAAAGGCTCTTGAAAAGTTTCAACTCTTGTTGATGCAATGCTTTCCCTTGCCTCTTGATAGGTAGGACAGCATCAGGTAGGCGTCTCAATACTGGAACCAAGTCTAAGAGAGCAGCAATCTAAGATATAACCATGTCAGTTCCGCTCTTTTCTTCTGTAGAATACCAGTCATGTATTATCTGCACTTACTCGGGACCCAATCATCTCCGAACTGCGATCAAAGATCTGCAAATAGCGTAAGAATAAACTCGTCTCCTCACTTGCTCCACGCATGTCTACATACATCAAACGCCTCTTTGAATCTCGGGTCGGCGATGCTTGCAGTCCGAAAGCCAAATGTCATTTGCGTAGTCAGAGATGCCGTGTATCGACGAAGGTGATCGATGAAGTCGTTCGGACGTTCCAGCATACCAAGGAGCATGGCTTTGTTCTCCAGGTCTTGATACGGAACGTAGGTTCGTGCAGCAGCCACATTCAGAATACGGTGCACCAACTTGCGAGCCATTGACCAAACTCCTGCATTTGGCTGTGGCCAGACGGTCAGTCATTGTTCTCCTGAGGCTGTATGATCCCAGGACTTTTGAGGGTAGACATGCCATGAAGAGTACCCGGAGGCCACCGCTCAAGATAACCTGTGCGATATAGGCCTCCGGTCGCGATGAATAAATCGCACCTCGCTTGTCTATCAGGTCTTTGATTGCCACGTCTGAGCTCAGCACAATCATGACTTTGGTACCCAGCATGAGAGAGTATATTGGTCCATATTTACGAGCCCATTTCTCGAATTGCAAATGTCGCTTTTCCTGTGGAATCTGGAGAAGATTACCGAAAATAGGCAATGTTGGTGGCCCTGGTGGATAATCTTTGGGACGGCGACCAACTTGATTCAACCGCCATAGAAATATCGCAGCCAAGGCTACAAGACCGTAGAATGAATAATTGATACCGAAGATAGACATCAGAGCTATGCTGCGCCGGAAGATACTTGAGCTAATCGTAGCCCCCAGAACTCGATTACAGTTGCAGTGTATGATTTATTTAGCATCAAGAATCATTATTGATGCACGGTTTCGGGTATCAGACTCTCTGTACTCGATGATTAAGGTATCTTCTTTCATGTCTCAACGTAAGCTGGTAGATTTCAGGGATTATGGCCGACTCTGAACAGCGCAAGATACTCCGGATCTTGGTATTATGCTCCTGGTGTAGTTTAAGAACCGTATACCAATACTGTGTCACGGATTGGATCCCAAGATGCTGGCCGATCCCGCATTTTAGCCCTGAAGGAATGCCAGGCGACCAACAGTACGCGGAACAACATGCTGTGTGTCGTACTCGGTCTAGCTTCTATATTACCAATCACTTTCCACGGACTGGAGCAAGGTGGTACGAATATATTCGATGTGTGATCAGGGTAAGCAAATGACTCCGAGTCAAGACAGTAGAGCCTTCTCTGATCTTATTTTAGCCATAAGTCTTTTCAGACGTACAAGATCTACAACGGTGTCTATGACTAGTTGTTTCCAACTGTGCTTCTTTATTTGTTTTCAAGGGTATATACCGACTCAGACATTGCACTTGTATCGCAACAGAATTCTCTAATACAACCCAGCATGACGATAGGTTTTACTCGAAGCGCTTTGAAATCCACCACTGAGGCCTTTTACTCAAATTTGCATTCTTGAAGCTCCAAGCTGAAATGATATAGTGCATGGGCAGTAGGGAGTCGGTACATGTGGTACATTTCACCACCCAACGGTATAAGCAGCTCGATCAAGTTAGACACAGTGTCTTGCTTTCAGCCACCAAACGGTGTTGCAATGGCTGAAACCAGTTAGTGGGTGTAAGCCTGCATGACGCCTATGCTGTGTCACCTGAGATTCTCAATATAAGTAATCTTTCTTCCCGGCTGGCTCAGACAGGTCAAGACGTGCGCGTTTCCCACATGCCACACCGGACCTACTATGCGTAGCGAGCGCCAAAACGAAGACCCGCGCCGCAGCGACATGTCAATGCCGACAGCGAAACCGAGATGCGGTGCGTGCAGAGGACAGGCGCATTCGATGAAACACAAAAAATGCCGAAGGTGTACCATGAAGCTGTCTTGGCCAGACCCGAAAGACGATAGGCGCAATGTGGTCGGAAAGTTATCCTCGTCCAAGGCGGCGGGGCACACATCCGAAGCACGCTTCGTCCACACATCTCTGGAGGACTTTGAAATGAACCGCCATCTGACAGCATCTGGGCCGAACGGTAGGCAGAGTGGTACTTACCATACCTATCCATGACTACTTACGGCGACAAGACTGATGCATCCAAGGGTCCACGCCGCCGTTTCTCAACATCCCGCAGTACTGGAATCCCCACAAGTTGAAGGTTGGAGAACAGGACCTGCTCCAGTACTGTGAGTCTGGTTCTCCGCTTCTGGTCATGAGCGCAAGTCTAGAGCTGACCCAATGTAAAAATAAAAGTCCAAGACGTGGCGTCCCAGGCCCTCACAACTTTTGATCATAGCCCTACAGATCTCGGCAGTTTCCTGCTTCGCGTATCCCTGTCTGATAACACACAGTCTGCTGCGGCAGCTCTCAACGCACTGCTTGCATTTTCGTCCCTGCACAAACATGGCGTGCAGTCCCAAGCCGCCGAACTTAAGATATCCGCCCTCAGTGCCTTGGCGACTGCTGCACAAGGCGATGAGCTGAGCACCACAGAAGCAGTCCAACACGTTGCTGCAGGAATGTTGTTGTATTCTTTTGAGGTAGGTTCTGTGTCATGGTTGTAATGGGCTGACCGGACGCTGAATCAAATGATAGATCCAACGAGCGTGCTGTACTTCCAGTCAATGGACACGGCACCTCAGTAGTGTGAAGACGGTTATTCACACTACCCATCTGGGCATGGTTCAGGATGACAACATCGCCACCCTGCTAGAATGGGTCTACTACAACGATGTACTGGCCCGGTTTAGTCTCCAGCACTGGGAGAAAGAAGATCCACAAGGCCCGCCGACTCCGTCAACCCCGTCGACTACCCTTTCGAGTGTCGGCTCATCAGAGGTTAGTATCACCACCAAACCCACCGACAGGCACGGTGATAATTGTATAGATCTCTTTCATGGCGTTCTCTTCAACTAGTCCACTACTGAAGCTATTATCGGAGCTGTTCGACTCCATTTATACAGAAGCAAGATCTGTCGAAGTGAGAGAAGAGCACAAGAAATTTCTCAAGGTCCTCGACTGGAGAATCCGGAGTACTTCAACTGACACACCTGTTGATCAACTGTACCAGCTTGCCATGTTGATTTACCTTGATCGAACGTCCAAGACCTTGGCTGATCAACCATTGAGAATGCAGCAGCATATTGACAACGCCTTTTCCATCATCTCTCAGCTGGACTATTGCCCTCGGCAATTCCCCGTCTTCATTTTGGGCTGCGAAGCTCGGACAGACAGCCGCCGGGTGCTTATTCTTGATCTTATCTCTAGAACGGAAAAGCAAGCCTGCTCACGATCATTCAATTACGTTAGACTATTGGTACAAGCGATCTGGGCACAGGAAGACCTCACCGATATCAAGACTGGAGATCTTGACTACTGGAACAAGCTAAGCTCTACCATAAGTCGATGTGCCATTCCTCCTACTTTTGTTTAAAATAGAACAGCTTTTCTTTCCACAAAGTACATAGAGATTAGACTTTGGATACGACAGATGAGTGCTTGAGGCTAGTCTAGAAACAAAACACGGTCGGACGTAATGTCCTTCAGCGAATGCTGGATTCTGCCCCGTGCATGTGACCTTATGAGTACACGCGCGGCTCTGAGCGGCTACCGCAGACCTGGAAGAAGAGGCACACATTGGGCGTTATCCATCATGGGAACCAAAGCACCAGGATCCTTCTAGAACCAATCGTATACATAGCCGAGCCCACCTCGTAGCGAAGCTGTAAGTACAAAACAGGATCAGGCTAGCTCCAACGAACGGATCTTCACCCGCGCGCTGATCGACACGTTGGGCTAGCGTAATCTGTATAGGGCCAGCTGCAGGTAAGCTGATTTTCATCTCAACTTGCAACTCTTTGAACCTAAGCCATTAGGCCTCAATTCTACGGTACGGGCCGTGTAGCTCTTTTAACAGGCTCGCTTGGACACGCACTAGAGGGCAGTCCGGCACACGTAAGATCGGCTTGCTAAAGATCTGGAATATGATACTCCGTCTGCAGGGACAAAGCGCCTCGCAAATTATTCCCTGTACGGGAGGATGGATCACCTTCCCCGAAAGACGGATGCTGATTACATACCTACATACATACATTTTGCAGGGCATAATACGGGCCACTCGGAGTTTCGTTTCCCAGAGACTCGCCACCCTTGTAAGCAAAGAAAGGCTATCCCTTGAGTCAGTCACAACAAGGCGGCTGTACAGAGTACATCACCCTCTTGTGGCTGAGAAAGGCTGCCTCGATGTTTTCGTACGTCGGACTTAAGGAAGAGGATCATTTGCAGAAGCCTTTTTTCAACTATCAAAGATCCGCCCTGCCGAACCCTTTGACCACGTGGGAGCGTCGCGCGCTAATGGAGGAATCTTCAGAATACCCGCCTATCTATAGGTATTGACACGGTAGCGTAGAACCTTGCTAGGAACTATTTGATAAACCAGAACTATATCGAATCCCATAGAGACTAACAGACCTGGATCTGATCCTCTATCGTCAAAGGCGAGAACGCGTAATCATCATAATAGGTTGGGTGTTTACAGTAGAATCAGCGAGAAAGTAGCCCCAGCATGTTGAAGAAAGCTACGAGCTATGAAGTTTTAGACAATACCCGGGCTGTAGCATTAGCCTTGAGATGAACCTTTTCCAATCTTGCCTATCATAGGTCTTATCCAGGCTGCCAAAAAGAAAAAAAGAAACATAGTTCTAGACCGTACGAACTACACACTATTTTGAGCGCCACCCATCCTCACTATACCAAGATCCTATAGCGCTGGAGGATGTTATCTACTTTCCGCGATCGAATCCACCAGTTACGCTGAGATGATGAATCATGGTACTAGTCCTATCTTGAACAGAACTGGAAATGATTTGCTCGGATGTGTGGACGAGTATCGTGGCCGAAATGCTAAAAGAGGCTATTGTCCTCGGAACCGAATGATAGACCTACAAAGTAAATCATTCCCACTTGATACTACGACAAAGACTAGCAGGGGGACAACTGTCTACATCTGGTTTCTTGCATTTTGGCAGGAAGAGAGAGGATTCTGCCCCCCTTTCCCCCACGTGCTCGTTTCTTCTAAAGCTGCCGTTAATCAGCATCAGCTCTCGGTGTGCGCCGCGTAGCCTTGATTCAGCCCTAAAAATATGGGCTTATCAGCTCCTTCAAAGTGAGGGAATGTAAGCCTCAGCCAGTCGTATCACGTACGCGTTGCCTTGGTCGGGAAACATCTTCGTGTTGAACAAAAATAAGAGGCTACTACCATCAAATAAAACAAGTGGTAAGGCAGATGTCACATGAAATCACCGACACTATTCAACTAGAGCAATGTCAAGGCCTTATAGATAGACCTGAGATTATCGGTAACTTTCCAGATGCACCAATAGAATGAAGGAATCTCCACGGATTCTTTAGCTCAGCCTCTAGCATGGTCCTAGGCTGGTCAGCTCCAACGGCTTGTTCAGCTGCGTGATACTCTACCACGTGTTTCACGCCAGATTCCTGCGCCCAGGGTCCTCTGCAGAGAACCAACCAGCCGGGGTGCCTCGCTCAAGGGCCAGGCACACTCTACCAACTGGTCGGGTGCACAGGTGGATCACATACCCGGGCTGAAGCCTCATGCTGACTCACGAACCAATGTCTTTCCCATAATGCATTACGAAAAGTCGTTGCCGCTGCTGATATGAAAAGAAGGATAAAGGATTCGGAACGATCAAGCGAAAGGTGCGCCTCTAGCCAGAAATAGCCAGGTGGAAGAGGGGCGCCTATGATTATGCCGATATTGAGACCGTTACAAGGCTATGTTGAAAATACATCCCTTACTTGCCGGAAGTATGGTATCACCAACCAACACCTCAAGATGGCCTTCGGTGCTAGACGAGATCATGAACAGGGTTCAAGATAGGCATCAGGAGGATCGAGAGGTGAAGATTTCATGATTTAATGGAAACGTATCGCCTGTCCTGTCGAGCATTCCTTCGAGAAAAGCATCGCGTTCAGATATTTGCCAAGATATTTCCTCTCCAATTAGTCTCTATGGCTTCAGACAAACAAAACGGCATCTCCAGATGGATCTGGCTGCCATTATGGCTCTCGGTTTGGGTTCATGGGCTGAGCGCTGCCCTGATACCACGCGCTGATATCCAGTCTATTCTAACCAACCCTGTCCGAGCCTGGTCCAATGTCACAACTGTTTCATTCCCCGACAGCACAGAATTCGATGATGTTACAGAGCGATGGACCACTTTCAACCCTCCGACCTATGCGGCCGCCATCAGCCCAGGTACAGAAGAGGACCTCATGAAAATAGTAGGCAGACACTTAACGTGATAAAGCTTTATTATGGCGACTAATTTTGATCTAGGTGAAACTTGCAGCGTCATACAACATTTCGTTCCTTGCAACAGGAGCTCGCCATAGCTATAGCACCACCATTGGTGATCTTCGTAATGGCCTGGCTATCGATATGAGCCGGTTCAAGTCTATAGAGATTGACCAAGCAGCCGAGACCGTCACCGTGGGCCCCGGTGTGATCATGAACGATATTCTCGACCCTCTCTATGAAGCCGGTTTCATACTTCGTGAGCAATCATCGTCGCCACCCTACATCTGACGCTTTTTACTTACAAATATGCCATCAGAGACGGGAACGGCACACTGCCCCAGTGTAATCGGTGTGACTCTCGGTGGCGGCGTCGGCCGGTTCGAGGGCGAGTACGGTCTAGTCATCGACGCCTTGGAGTCGGTGCGCATGGTCACGGCTACCGGAACGCTGGTGGAGGCTTCGAGAACGTGCAACCCGGATTTGTTCTGGGCCATCCGCGGAGCAGGCGCCAACTTTGGCATCATCACGTCGGCAACCTACAAGGTTCACCGCTACATGAACAACGGCAACGTTTACCTGGTCGACTTCACATTCCCGTCCAACCTGAGCTCCAGCTACTCCAAGGTTGCCGAGTCACTCCAAGATAATCTCAATCCGAAGCTGGCTGGCAATGCCTTCATTATATACAATGCGGCGACAAACCAGGTAAAACATTCTCTCGTACCTTTTAGGTGAAATTTTGTATGCTGACGCTAGATACAGACTCAGACAATGGCAAGCTACATGTACTACGGACCAGAAGTGGAAGGACGCCAGGCCATGGCACCCATCTTCGACATTGGCGGACAGGCTTCACCCCAGGTCGTCACGTGGAACAAACTTATCAACAGCACACTCGGTGGCATTGCCAACAGAATCTGCCAGCCGGGTGGCATTCACGATATATACAGCCTCAACCTCAAAAGTTTCGAGGCGGCAACGTTCGACAAGTGCTTCGATAAGATGGCCGCGTTCCACAAGATGTACCCTGGAGGCCGCAGCAGCGCGGTTCAGTTTGATTTCTATCCGAACCAAGCCATGAAGGCGGTATCCGGGGACGAGACAGCATGGCCTTGGAGAGATACCACCGGGTACATGTAAGCATCCTTCCCATCCAAATCCTTCCATGAATACCCCCGCTATGTTTAGAGCAAGACAGAAGACTAATTCTACTCCGGTAGGAACGCTGCGATGGTATGGGGTGAGGGTGACGATGTGACAAGAAGCGCTGGCATGGCTCTGGGCAGAGAGCTCCGCGCGGATGTCGCAGCAAAGTCTGGATACCCTGATCTCACTGTCTTCATCAATTACTCCCGCGGCGATGAAACGCTGGAGCAGATCTACGGGAAAGACAAATTGCCTCGCCTGGCGAAATTGAAGAAGCAGTGGGATCCAAACCATCGGTTCAGTTTCAACACTGGACTGCCGACACAGTATCCTTAGACTTTTCAATCGAATGATGCGCTGTAAGATGGACGATAAAGTTGTGTAATAGTATTCCTTTAGAAAGATTGATAGAGTCGCAAGATAATACGCATCAAGATATTTCCTTTTAGTACTTTGGCGGGGGCATGCTGGAATCGGGTACAAGATGGTGACGAGAGAGGAAATATTCTAAGATTTTATTCGAAGATGCTATTTGAAGAAAATATCGCACTTGAGTTTTTGAAGCAGTTTTTCTTTTTATTACTAGGACTTCAAAGTTACTTCCCTCCTAGTCCGTCCCAAAAACATTTGTGCAATCTAATGAATGCGCTAGCATACCCAAGCTGAATCTATACTGTGGTAATTACATGTGATTCAACAAAATTTTGCAGTGACAGGACTGACTTTCCCTTAATTCGTCAATTCATTTTATTATCTGGACTATTTATCTATATTGTATAGCATTGGACAGATCCATTAACTTCAAAGCGGAAGACCGGCTCTTGCGACAGACACACTTTGCCTTTACAAGATGCAAGTGATGGGTTTGATGTTCCAAAAGTATGATATTATCGGAGCAGGTCAATGCGACCAGTCTCTGCTATAGCCTATAACTACAATTCACTCTCGTAGAAGTCATCGCCTTCACCACGATGAACTTTTCCTTCAGCCGCATTGTCCGCCTTGGGCCCATCGTGCCCGGGTAGACCAACATAGTCCTTGCCCAGCACGCCCAGCTCTCCCTGTACCTTTTCGCCGCCCACGTGCAGGTCGTTGACGTCGAGCAGGACGAACAGAATACGGCCGGGCAGCAGCCCGTTGCCGGTCACGTTGATCCATCGGTGGGCCGTGGACCTCTGGATGGCGGTGTCGCCGCGCTGCATGATGCGCTCTTCGCCCGAGTCGAGGATCATTCGGAAGATGCCTTCGATCACGACGGCGTAGTCGATGCTGTTGACGCGGTGCATTGGAGACACGCCACCAGGGGCGAAGTCAATCATGCGGCAGACAGTTCCATTCTTGACGGTGATACCGGGCTGTGATGATGTATAAGTCCATGTTTGACAAAGCAAATATTGTCTATTAGTGGTATCAGGGTCCAAAGTGGGAAGCTCACCTCGTTACCTTGAGCATACTTGACGTCGACCTCGCCATTGAGCTCAACTGGATGCTGGTTGGTAGAGTAGAGGATATTGGCAATGGCTGATTTAGTGACGAGCTCGCGGTGGTGGTCGCCAACATCCGTTGACAGAAATACTGATTTCCCCTCCGCGTTATGTCCGGTAATGTGACGGACCACACGGGGGAGACCTTGAACGGGATGAGCAGTCTGCACATAACCCTCTGCGGGATTGTGCATGTCAGCGGCGGCCATGATTACTCTAATTTTTTGAAAAATATTCTCGCTATTTGCGTTGTGAAGATCTATAGCGAAATGGAATTGTATTGCAAGAAGTATTCAATATGGATTCCAGGTATTAATTTGCTATTCAAGAATCGAAACCAATTTTAATGATTGCAACTACCCACAGGCATTCGCCAATTCATGACATATGCCGATCGGGATTACTGAAGATGCCATAATGAAAGACATCGGAGTATACAGCTATACGGAGATACTCAAGGGCGTTCAGCAGAATCACAAGCGGGCTTACCTACTGCCCACAACCGCTCAGGCTACGATACACGGGCCGCAACTACTTGGCATGCAGTCAGACTGCAGATCGCGCAACACAGCATGACGGGACCAAAAGTGCCGCGGCTGGATGCTGTTCGGTCAAAAGTGTTCGGTATACTTGTCCGCCGCATGCAGGTCATAGCCTTCTCAGTTGTCAGGCATTGTCCGGGCGATCAGTAGAGCCCCCCCCCCCCCCCCCCCCCCCGCTCCCGAGTATGCATAGGGAGTAATTCTTTCCTGAAATCTTATCCACATCTCACTTGCATGCACCTCGATCCCATCTGCGCACGCCTTTCTCGCCGATGAATCCCATGGTACAAGGGGCCATGACCCGGGGAAGGACTTGAAATTCCGGAACGACAGGACTTTCTCTTTAGTGATACAATAGGAGGTAGCTGCATATCGCTAAGACGCCCGTATCGTATATCAGCCAGGGGTTTGTTTGTCAGCGTCCTCCCGATGTCGATATGGCCGGGGGTCACTTGAGCCCAAACCCTAAAAAGAAGGCCCCTTGCACATGCTCTCCCCGAACTCCGCGGGGCAGGGTTTAGGGTCACCCCTCAGGGTATCGACATCTTGACCAACCATTGAGAGAATGCACATGGGAACCCGTGTCTGGTCCAACCTTAGTCATATCCTCCACCGAATGAAGCGCAGAGTTATAGGAAAAAGCAAGTGTCCTCATTATTAATATAGTATAATACTCGATCTTGAATAGTATCCAGCGATATTTGGAGCATGTGTTGCAAAGCTTGGTAACAAAGTGGCGCCTTACCAAACAATTCTGGAATTCCAGTTGTCGCAGGCAAAGAACAAACCAGTAATACTGCTCTTTTACACAATCAGCACATAGCACCACCATGGCATCATCATCTGAGACCAACGGCCAACACCATCTAACCAATGGCGTGTCTCCCTTGGATCGAGTTCAGCCAAAGATTCAATCTGACAATGGGGGCCCTGCATTCTGGTGGGCAGCGCTGAGCCAGCCACTCCAGACTCTCCTCCAGACGAGCAAGTACAGCGAGGATGACCAGCTTTACTTTTTTCGCTGGTTTAATCAATACATTACGCCGTCTTTGGGGCCCCCGCCAGTCAACGGCCAACCCCACTACGGGGCGTGGCTCACGTACGATGGGTCTCGCCTGGAGTACAGTCTCAACTGGAAGGAGAAGAAGCCCGACCAAACCATCCGGTTCACCATCGAACCGTGCTCCGAGCGGGCCGGCACCGCCGCCGACCCTCTGAACCAGCAGGCGGCGGGAGATCTCCTGGCCTCCATGGCCAAGGACGTGCCCGGAATCGACCTGGCACGGTTCAATCTGTTCGCGTCGGAGACGCGCGTCCCGGACGAGGCCGCCGACGAGATCAGGGCCAAGAACCCGCTCGGCGCGCCGCTGACCGGCACGTGGGTGGCCTTTGACCTGGAGCGCGGGACCGTCGTGGCCAAGGCGTACTTCCTGCCGCACCTGCGGGCCGTCCTGACCGGGACGCCCACCAAGACCATCGTCTTTGACGCCATTCGGAAGTGCAACGGCCCGTCGGGCAACTACGACGGGTCCATCGGCGTGCTCGACGACTATCTCGAGTCGTTTGGTGCCGAGGAGGCGCCCCAGGTGGTGCTCCTGTCCAACGACTGCGTCCCCGACTCGCCCACGTGCAGGAACAAGGTCTACGTCCACGCGGCAATCGGCTCGCTCGCTCATGCCAAGGACATGTTCAGCCTGGGAGGCAGACTCGCTGGCCCGCTCGTTGCAAAGGGGCTGGAGGCAGTAGCAGGACTGTGGTACCACCTGTTCGACCTGGACTCATCCGACCCGAATGCCGAGAGCACAGTCGTCTGGGAAGACGGGCGCAAGTTCCTCTGCGTGTATGAGATGAAGCCCACGCCCGAGGGAGAGGCAGTAACGGACATGGAGGTCAAGCTTCACCTCCCGGGATGGCGACTCGGCAAGACAGATCAGAAAGTCAGCGAGCGCCTGTCCTCGTGGTTTGAGAAACATGGTCACACTGATCTTGCTGCCAGATATCAGCCGAATTTGGCTTCGGCCTTGTAAGTGGCCCACAACTTCCTTTTTTTCTGTAATATACTGACATGATGAATGTTTAGTCCAAAGCACACCATGGATTCATCCTACCCAGGAACTCATACTTGGATTTCGATCACATGGACGCCCAAGACAGGTCTCTACATGACCATGTACTACACTCCCAAGATTCCCGAGTTGTACTATCAATGCGGCAGCCACTGAGTTTAGTTGATTACCCATACCGAGTTTATTTATTTAGCTTTGAGCAAGGTTGCGCATTGATATCTCCTTTGTGGGCAAGTGAAGCTGGAATAACCAGCAGCTTTCGTACACGCCAGTAGTTCGAAGTTTGACTAGTAAATCGCGAAGTCACAACTGGCACATTCAAGACTGGTGCCAACATGTCACCTGACTGAGATATTCACATGGTCAATGGGGTGCAATGACTTGTATTTGTAAGGAAAGCTTGAAATTGAGATCTTTCTATCCTAAATGAGTGCCAGACTTTGGAGTCGAAACCGATTTAACATGTCTTACATCTTCTAATTCCGCTTACCGGGTCTCGTCATGTTACTTACAGACCCAATGACTGGAGAGCATTTTGGGCTAAACCGTTCAGGCTGGCTAGCCCTTGCAATGCCGTTGCGATATTCGGTATCAGACCGGCATAGGCGTCATTCCATCCCTTGTGGCCGAGGCAAAACCTCCCAGCCAATAAGAGCGGGATGGAAATGAATGGATGCGTCTGTGGGCCAAAAGAGTTCAAATATTAGTATCCGTGCTTGTGTAATTCTTTTCATTTATTGCAGTTGATCACCGACACTGGGTCAATTTCTGTTGATATAGAAGCAATAGGAAAAGTGCAAAGTGGCTTACCTGAAAATGGTTTAGGTGTCCAAGTGAAGCAATGAGTCCGCCCAGCTCATGCACAGCACTTAGAGATTGCTGTGTACTTTCTATGAGTAGTGAATCGATCGTCTGCATCGTCGGCGACTCGACCCCCACTGTCTTAGACGCAACGGTGTCACCCAGGGTGAGGACAGCCGTGTAGGCCGTCATGGCAGAGAAAATGAGAAGGGGATCTGGGTGCTCTAGTGTTGAGATGACTCGCATTGAGAGGACTTTGGTGTGTTGAACCGAAAGTGCGGCAAGAGATCGGTGGCGACGACTGAATTCGAGGGCAGCGTCTGGACTTTGACCTTGGTGGTGCAGGTCCAGTTGTTGAAGCATAAGCTGCCGCTGCTTGTGCTCCAGAGCTCGACCACAAATGGTAGCCGCCACGATCGTCTCGGTAAAAGGCGATACTTTGTCGTTGGGCCACTGGGCCATGCCGCGGATCGCCTCGGCGAGAAAACACATCAATGTTGGGCGCCCGCTCGTGTAGTCCGTCTCGGGTGCAGGTAAACGGGTGCGAATCTAGAGGAGAGTAGTTTATAAGCTTCCAGGACATTCCGGTAGACTTCGTCGTGCAGAACAAGAAGAAACCTCGAAGGACAAGACAAGAGGCGAAAATTGGAGAGACACATAATCAAAAATTCATACTTGTCGCTCATCAAAAGCCAAGGGCAAGCCATC
Organism: Pestalotiopsis sp. JCM 9685; assembly: GCA_001599175.1. Taxonomy (NCBI): domain Eukaryota; kingdom Fungi; phylum Ascomycota; class Sordariomycetes; order Amphisphaeriales; family Sporocadaceae; genus Pestalotiopsis; species Pestalotiopsis sp. JCM 9685. The sequence goes on along the minus strand of BCGF01000005.1, from coordinate 2,318,538 downwards.
TATCATGCCCGTGAAGCGATCAATGGTGTAGGCAAGCCAAAACGTTCGGCGCATGGACTCTACATCGATCCAGTCTCCCTGGCCCGGATCCTGGTTATTCGTTGCGGGATGATTGGGACCATCAATCTCATAGAGCCGCATCATCTGCACTAGACGAAAGGCTCTCCCGGCAGATATCATTCCGCGCTGGTAGTTGCAAGTGTCGTTGGTCAATTCGTAGATGGCAAGAAGACACCATGCCTGGACCTGCTCAATAGAGATGACATGATATAGCTCGGCCTGACTGTTCTGCGCGTCCGTCTCGAGGGCATCTAAAAGCTGCCTTGCCTCCCGATAGAGATTGCTCCGGATGAGCTGGAACTGACTCGAAAAGGATGCTGCCAGCGTCCACATGGCATATTGCAGACATATCTTGTGTTTGGGTTTGTCTGTTTGCCGAGTCCAGGACATGTATCTGAACTTTTGGATTATAGGGGCAAATCCGTGTACCCGATCAAAATAAAGCTGATCACTGCAGTAGAGAGGTATTGTGGTCAGCTCACCGGCTCCAGTAATGGAAGATCTTCCACTTAGGCGCCCTGAGGAGGCACTCACAGGTCAGTGCATATTATAGAAGCGAGACGTGATTCGGCTTCGAGAATAGATTTAGTCTGTTGGTCGTCCAGTCAGGGTAGCGCCAGGGTCGGATGCAAGCTGTCGATGCCTTCCAGCGGTGCAAGCGGGAGAACAGACAGTGCATTCGTCGCTCGTGGCAGCCAAGCTTGGCTGTCACCAAAGGTATGGCATGGCAGGACGCATGCCGACTGGTTGAGAGGGGAGTATTGGTCCTCATTATTTTCGCCTTCGCTGCTTCCTTCCTCGAGATCTGGGAGGAAGATCTGGTGTGACAATGCCGGTTCCGTCTGCGCTTTCTCCGTGTCTTCGTCTTCTCGCTGTCCATTTAGGCGGCTCTGGAGTTCCTCTTTCCTTGCACGATGGCGAATTAGCACCTGGCAAAGCTGAGAACGGACGGCACTTGATCCCCACCTATCTTCCTTTCCAGCGTCTTGAGATATCCCTTCTTGGGCCCCCGAGGTGGACAACTGCTTCTCATGACGCACTTGGTTGCTGAATTGGCGCAGGCCCCGCATTGTGGTGTACCCCTGTCACATCGGATCCGTTTTCGTCGACATTCTTCGCACTATTTATTGACAAGAGCGTTAGACGAAGCTTGCTCTCTTGTGTGAGCACCGTACGCCGTGGGTCGGTTTGGAGTAACAGTATGCAATTATTTATGACAGGAAACATTGCAAAATGATTGAAATAGACTCACGGCGGATCCTGGCTGTTGTCGCATTCGCTGAGCAGGCTGCTGAGTTTTGATGGGAGTGACGGCCTGTTGTTGTCCAGGTCCGCCGCCTCCAAGATCATTCCCGTTCCCCAGAAACATGGCATGACCGTTCCGTGACTCCATTGTGCTGCTCGAAAAATGAGGCTCAAATTATTGGGGGGTCAGAGCTTATGATGATAAGCTTTGGCGGTTTCCCGCGGCGATGCAGGGGAGTGCTAGCGCCAAGTTCCCAATGTAAGAGGGCCCTTTTCTTTAGTACAACCCTCGTCGCATGGCATCAATACGAATCGCCGTGACATGATGGACTCATTGAGACAATCACGCTCATTGGTCCTCCCTACCCCCGTCGAACCTGTGGTCGCGAAGTACCAGAAGAATCCTATTTTGTTGCAGAATAATAGCAGTCACCACCTGGACGCAACGCCTAGAAAGATAAGGTAGGTAGCCGGGTACGTCGTCCGTCCAATGACGCCAGCCCGGCTTGTTATTGGTCGTATTACTACGCGACTGGTGTACTATACAATCCACACCAGAGCAATTACAAAGGTAGACATACCATGGTCCAGGCTTCAGCTTACAAAACATGCCTGCATGTCGTTAGCCTATACGGCTCAAACAGCTCTCGGCGTTCGAAGGATTGATGTACCTTATCCGATCCCCTGCTGCTTACGGGACCGAACGTGGTATACCTGTCGCCTTGGCGATCCCAAAAGTGCGGGATGGAAAGAGGTCTTCTCGGCACGCCATCCTGCGCTTATAGGGCCAAGTCTATCGATCTAGATGTAGAAAAGGCTTATGTCAGACTAGGGTATTCACGTCATTTCAATGTTGTACCTCCACTTTATAGCAACACTCAGCAACGTGCACCAAAGCTTCACTTTCTAGCACAACATGACTTGGCGCAGTCTCGCTCCAGTACTATGATAAAGCAAATTGGCTTAGTCGCAAAAGGCGCAGCTTCGGTCAATGCACGCGAATTGGTTAAACCTCTGCGCGAACAGCCAGGAACACAATCCGCTCGAAGTCTATTTCATTGTCCTTGCAGGGTCTATCCTTTCTGACAGGCTGCTTCGTTTATCGGCGTGGGCGCAGAAACCCTTCAGAGTAGGTAGGTAGTCAGCAGCGGCATGATCTGGTGGCTTGTCTGGGTGCAAGTGTGCCAAGCAACACAAGTGCCACGACGGATTCGGGCGAATCTCACCACGTTGCGAGCGCCGCGGGCTGGGCAGGCTCGGCTTCCCAGCATACGCGGTGAGTAGGATGGCATAGATTCGAGTGGCGGGTCGAGCCGCGGGTGATACAAGCACAAATCCATGCATATTCCTCAACCGCCAGCATGTGAATCATGTAGGAGATAGGCGTCGCTGGGCAGTAGGACAGAGTGTGAACTCCTCATGCTCTGATTTTCAATGCCATTGGATGAGAAGAGTGCCAGGATCTAGCCTTGGCCCTACGCGACGCCTTTCGTGGCCACGCCATATTTTCTCCGTGGCTATCGTGCCGCATTCTCACATAAGCCTCAATTCTGCAATGCTGTATGCACGTCTGATACACCGTGAAAGCCCTGGCCCACTTTCCCAGGACTCTAAAAATGTGTCTCCGTGCATCACGATCGCAACCGAACAACAAAAGCTCAGAGAAAATGTAGAAGTTGAATACTGTTATGTCATACTCCTGCCCCGCGTAAGCTGCCGGAGTCCGATGTTGGCGTCGATCCTTTGACGATGCATACCTACCTGAATGATGCCAAGGCCACGATCAATTGACTTGCCCTCCTACCCTGTCTACCGGACTTTCTTAATGCTTCACTCCGACAAGGCGAGATGACCTAATTGAACATCGAAACAATCAGGAGCTATGATCCCTTAGAATAAAGCAGTTGTTGCTTCACTTGTGGCTCTGATCCCGAATTCCATGACCACCAGTCTTTGCTTGGACTGTTCTGACTGCTTTGCATTTTACATCTCATCTCCCAGCCGTTACAAGTTTTCATCATGTCCCAGTCCGGCCTCTGCACCGAATTCCCTGCCCCGGGCCTTCGTAAGCCCTATAGATACATCACCGGTCACAATGAGGAGGGCAAGCCTGTTTTCCTGCAGGTAACAAGCTTTCTTTCCATTTCGCCCCTGGACATTTTTCTGACATTCGCCAGACCGACCATGGCGACCACCATGATATCATGCTGGGCGGCATTGGTGCTCAGAACATAATCTACAGCAGCGGAAGCAACCCAATCGAGCTCACTGATAACGTTGACCTAGAGTTTGCCAAGCAGAAGGTGAGTTGCTAAGAATTGGCTCGTGTATAAAGCTGTCACTAATTCTTCCAGCCTTCTCTGCACATTCCAAACGGGTCTGTCGTGCGCATGATTGACTTTAGCCCCGGTGGCCAGTCCGAGTATCACCGCGCTCTGACATTGGGTATTGGGACCGTCTGCGAGGGCGAGATCGAGCTGAGCTTGGGACCCAACGAGCAGCGCATCCTGGTGCCTGGAGACGTGTCCATCAACCGCGGCGCCATGCACCGATGGCGCAACGTGTCAAAGACCAAGCCTGCGCGCATGATCTTCATCATGCTAGACGTGAAGCCTATTATTGTCAATGGCAAGGCTCTCGAGTTCGAGATGGGGGATCTGATGAACGAATATGCCAAGTACGCGGACGATGAGGGCCCGAACAAAAAGATTGATTAGGTCAAATGTGGACATTTCCCTTTAGCCTATCACAATGCAATGAAAACACTTCGATGAAACGTCATCTACATTAATGTGCTACTATCACGCACTCGTGATTGTGTCACATCCATTCGCTGTGTTACCGTGACCAGAATGGAAGCCCCGCTCTGGCAGCGAGGCTATCATGGTGAATACAGGAGCACTGCAATAGACTTCATTGCCGTTTGTGAGTTTTCATGCCTGATTCTGGTGGGTATTGCTGCAAGGAATAGCTTCAATGCAGCTCAACAGCCTCATTCTGTCACAGTTGCACTCAGCATGGTATCAACGGATGGAAATTGGTTATCGCCTACGAACGCTCTTGTCCAACAAAGAATGGCAAGTGTCAAAAACCTGGCTTTATGTTACACTTCTCGCCCAGGAGTCAATTCCTTATCGCACATAAGAAAACATCCGACTACCATTCTTGGCAACAGTGTATGCGTCAAGACGGCACGCCATGTCTCCCGTCTAGGCCCAGTCAGTCTGTGAAAGAAATCTCCCGAAGTAATCCACAAAAATAGATGTTCCATAACAGGATCATACGAAAACGCCAAGACTACGTTCCCACATCCGCCCAGGTCCCACGGGGAAAGAGTCTGGAGTCTCCACATGAGGTGATTCCATCAAATCCAGACCATGATAATCTGCAAGTCGCCACGACGACATCCCGGCAGACATGGGCCGATGGCCTGCACGAGACACGGCGAGAAGTGAAGATCAATGATGTAGCCCTCAGTGCAGGATGTGAAGGTGATTGAATGGCTCAGTATAATTGGGTTATAGAGCATGCGCATTGGTCATCTCGGGCTGGGAGGAGCAGGCAGTGTGAGGTTGTACTGATAAATGAAATCAGCAATCACTATAGGGAAAGATAGGCAGTATTACCTGGGGAGGTAGGGACCTTTTGGAGAGGCTATCAAAAGTGTCAGTCACTATAAGAAGAATGAGCCAATATGATTGGTCATATGTACGTGGCCGATCTCCGGGCTCGGCTTGCATGCCCAGTGGCGGCGGAGATAAGACAATACTACATCTGATCCTACCCTGCTGCACCCTAACCCTAGATGCCCCGGCTCACGCACCGGGCAGGATCATGCCACGAAGGATCATGACGAGTGTCTAGGCAGTGAACCAGAAATCCATCACGTAAGCCCCATGTTACGCGTAACCTCTCGCTCTCTGCCCCACCTGCCAAAGGTGAGCTTTGAGGCTGACCTGCAGCTGTAGGACTATGAGGCTTGAGCCCTATCCTCGGCTGAACTGCTTTAGGTCGGACCCGATGGCCCCTGGGTCTAGGCCGCAAACGTCCTTGCATGATGCATCCGAGGACTTTCGAAACTCCATTTCGTCGTTATAGATGTACGCCTGTCAGGAAAAGGAACATTTGAGTTGATCGGAACGTGGCGCGGATGGGCCTCCTAGGATTTTTGGCCGAGCCAAGCACGAAGGCACCACATTGTAGATCATTAGTCATGGACTGAGCCGCGAATTGATGGTTCCCCAAATTATAGTCTCTATGACCACGGGCATCTTTTGCCTACCATAGTCTGGCACTTCTAGCAAGCCGAAGTTTGTAACTTCCAACTCAACAGAACCTCGAGTTTCTGGGCCAAGCAACATGCTTCAGCAAGACAAGTTTGCGCTCGTCACCGGGTAAGGACTCTTTAATGATGACCTTCAAACGGATTTGCTAAGATTAGCACAGATGTGGCCAGGGCGGCATTGGCGAGGCTCTTGTGACACAGTACACTAAACATGGAGTCCATGCAATTGCCACTGTGCTTCCGCACGAATCAAGCGACCACCTTTCCAAGGCTGGCATCACATTCTTCATACTGGATGTGACTGACGAGAAGTCAGTTGCCGATCTGAAGTTGTCGGTACAGAAGTTGACAGGTGGTCGTCTTGATATTCTCATCAATTGCGCGTAAGTGCAACCCAAATGTTTTTCTGTCCGCTAGCCTTCAAGCTTAGTATCTCCCATGCCAGTGGTATAGCTTATACTATGCCGGCGATTGACACGGACGTCAAAGCTGTGCAGCGAATGTTCGATGTCAATCTGTTCGGTCCCATGCGCATGGTACATCACTTCCATGACATGATCATTCATTCCAAGGGCACTATCGTCAACATTGGCTCCATCGGTGGTATCATACCATTCTTGTACGGCTGTAAGATTGGAAACTCAACGAACGCATTATCTCAGTGTTATCATTTTGCTGATTTTGAGTCACTTAGCATCCTACAATGCCAGTAAGGCGGCTCTCGCCCACTGGGGAAACACGTTGCGGGTAGAGTTGGCCCCATTTGAGTGAGTTCTCCGATGCCCCTCGTTATTCTCACTCAGAAGGACTTACGAATCTCCTTGCCAGCGTGAAAGTCATTACGGTTTGTGATACACAGAGATGAAACAAAATTGATCTTAAACTGAAGCTCTTCACAGGTCATCTCAGGGGAAGTGAGCACGAACATCTTGAAAAATGACGCCCATAGAGCACTTCCAGAAGGTGTGTGATCTGACAGCTGGGTATTTTCCCCATGACAAACGCGTGCTGAGAAATTCTCCGCTTAGGATCCTTCTATTCCCCGCTTGCCGAGAACTTCAAGCAGCATGTCACGCGAACTCCGCGTAAGTCATCTACAAATGTTGACCAGGTTCCCATTTCTGACAAGATCGATAAGCGGGCGCCACCGATCGATTCCAGTATGCCGGCAACGTCGTGGCGCAGACTCTGAAGTCATCTCCATCAGCATGGTTTTGGTATGGCAGTTTCACCGGGCTGACCCGCTTTCTTGATACCTTCGGATGGCGTACTATTTGGGTATGAGCAACCGTTTCCGGCCAATTTCATCTGACTGACCTTCTTCTAGGATAATATCTTGTGGTCAATGTTTGATCTGGGGAAGCTGAAGAAAGTTCACGCAGATCTCAAGAAGACCACGTAGCCAAAGGTTATCGAGAGGGACAAAAGAAAGCCAAGAATGGCACGTAATTCGCGAATCCCTGGTGAAATTTGCGTTTGAATAACTTAGCTAAGTAGAGATTCTCGTAGAATCTGCATCAGATATAGACGAGAATGTGACTTAAGGCAAACTACCATATTCAACAGCATCTCCAAACTTGACGAAATATTTGTGCCATAACCAATTGGAGTTCTCTGTAAAGCAATAGCTAAGGTATTTTACCGGACTCGTAAGAATCTCTTTCGTCACCAATGGCTGCCGTCAAGGCCATGAGTACTGCAGTGATATCGAAACTGGGCACCTTTGCACGAAGGCTTCATCAGCTATCAAATCAGACGAGTACACAGAGTCCACGCCACTCCCAAGCAGCTCCCCAAGCGCCAAAATGCCCTCTCGCCGTCGACAGAAGTTGCTCTTGGGGGCAAAGTACCGAACTACTCGGGCGACGGTAAGCATATCAACCAATGGACATTTGTTGCAGATATACCTTAGGGCTAGATGGATAAAAGCTCCGCTCTTGGCATCTCACAAGGGGATATGTCTATCACAGCAGCTGAGATCGGAAGAAGAAAGTTTCTATTTATTCCTCTCTTTAAGCCTATTCAGGCAGTTGCTATGACACCGTGTCATTCTATGCAGCTCCAATCCTTTATCTCAATGCAGCCAGAGTCGTACCCCCGTCAATGATGAGGGCAGAGCCGGTCATGTAGCTGGACCTGGAGCTACACAGGAAGACGACGGCATCGGCCACCTCCTCTGGATCTGCAATGCGTCCCATTGGCACTGCTGCTTCGATAAACTTGGCGAGCCCCTCCACGCCCTCCATGGCCTTGGAGACCATGGGCGTGGCGGTCCATGAGGGACACACGCAGTTGACCCTGATTCCGTGGGACGCGTTATCAAGAGCTGTAGGAGTTAGCACGTTGCATAGGCAATCAAGATCCTTGGCGGGCTGGAAGATAGTGGCTCACCGCTGTTTTTGGTCAGGCCAAGCGCGGCATGCTTCGATGCAGTATATGGAAGCACTCCAGCCGACGCTACCAACGAGGACCCTGAGCCGAGATTCACGATAGCGCCACGTGTAGTTCCCCGGCCAGCATTGGATGCTGAGACGGCTCGGGGCTCCTGCTCCCGCATCCTGATGGATGCGTGCTTAGTCACTAGAAACATTCCAGTAGCATTGACGTCCAAGAACCGCTGAAACTCGGCTACTGAGAGGTTGGCGATATCTTTTGCCTCCTGCACGCCAATCTGGAGAGTGATGAAGTGGTCAGTAGCCATATGCTGATGCCTATTCTATGAACCACTCACACCGGCAGAGTTGACACAGTAGTCAATGCGGCCCAGACTGTCGACTGTTTCATTAAAGAGGCTGGACACGGAATCCTCCCGAGTCACATCAACTTGGATGGCTTTGCCTTCAAACTGAGAGTTGACGGCAATGGCCTGGCACTCGGCCAATGCATCCCGGGCCGTATCGAAAGATAAGTCTGCGATAACGAGCCGTGAGGCTCCTTCTTTGGCGAGAAGAACAGCACAGGCTCTCCCGATACCGCTGCCTTCAAGTGCGGTGTTAGCGCTGTTTCGTCACATTTCGTGGAGGCTTCGGAGCTCACCTCCACCAACGACCAGAGCATTTCCGTTGATATACATGTATGCTGTGAGGATTTGGCAGTATCTGAATGCATGTCATGTGAAAATCAAGAGTTCGGGCAGTTGATACTTGGAAGCATCAATTTATGCTCCGATCGTTGCAACCATCCCGGCCAGGTGAAAGATGTCTTTGTCACTATTGGTAGGTCTCGTGTTCCGAAACCAATAGTATTGCCTCTATCCTATCACGATAGTTCTCTCCCATCTTGCACGAATACGGCGGAACTGTAGCAATGCAGGTTTCTCACATTCTGCGTAGAGTGTCAGCCATGTCTGGAGCCATTGAGGGAATTCAGAGGCTGCTTACTTGCATCGCGATCAACAAGATGACTGCATTTTATCGGAACAATCCTTTGCATGATTGCGGACTAATTATCAACTCTGGAGAAAGGTTTGAACGGTTGCTCGGACCCACCCTGATGGTTGTTCATCTAAGCAAACTTCCGGAGACTTGGCTGACAAACGAGGATGCGCTAATCTCATCCTGTATAGTGCTTGAGCCTCACGCTGTAGCCAGGGCCCTTCAGTGTCAACGGCGTGCATATCCATACCTTGTCATAAGTTTGCCCGGTCGTATAGTCTCAAAAAGACCATTCGGTTCCGTGATAGAGTCTAGAAGCATGTGGCAAAACACGTTTTGTACATACCCCACGGTATCTGTTCCTATCCGTATCACGCCAAGGGATCAGTATAGCCTGATAAGAATCGTATCGGTATACGGACAACGGTGCTGACCACGCCTTCTGATACGCCTCGGCGTATCACTGAGACGGGGGTCTTTGGAGAGGACTTCAAAATACACTAGGACTTTGGCAATGGTACTTCGAGCTTACGGAAAGGACCTTCAAAACAACGAATCCTTCGTATGAGGTTTCGTCGCCGAGGATAAATATACAAGTTTTAAGAATTGCCCGACTTGACTTGTTGATTTCTCCTTATCAATCACGGCGGCTGGGATTGTGTTGGCTATCATAAATACTATCCCTCGCGTTTTAGAACACTTTCGATTTACTCTTACATATAGATAGAACACCAGATGTCAGAATCAGGTTCCGCTGTTGTTGACACATTTGTCTCGGCAAACAGCAGCGAGACTTCGAGTGTCGTAGTCTTGGACGACGTCAACCAGAGAGGAGACGAAACGCCCAAAATCTCCAACATGGCGTCTTGGAAAGATGATCCGCCGGTCATTGTGGGAATGGGTATGTTGACCTTGTTTCTTTGCCTGCCATCAGCTCCCCTACACCACCGAGATAGGCACAGCTCTCTAACTAGATACATTACAGCCTGTCGCCTTCCCGGCGATATCTACTCGCCTTCGGAACTCTGGAAGTTTCTGATCGACCAGAAATCAGCCCAGGGAACGGTTCCACTCGAAAGATACAACATTGAAGGCTTTTACCACCCCGAGGGCGGCAACCGTAGCGGTAGCACCAATGTCCCGGGTGGCTACTTCATCAACCAGGACATTCGCGAATTTGATAACAACTTTTTTGGAATCAACAACATGGAAGCCACGTACATGGACCCGCAGCAACGAAACTTGCTCGAAGTCACGTACGAATGTCTCCAGAGCTCGGGCACAACCATGGAAAGCATATCGGGCTTGACCACGGGCGTCTTCGTGGCCAACTTCACAGTCGACTATCAGCCTGGGCAAACGCGTGACCCAGACTATCTGCACAGATACACGGCCACCGGCTCGGGTGCCACGGTTATGTCCAACCGTATCAGCCACGTTCTAAACCTCCATGGACCTAGGTATGTTCTCTTCAGTCTGCAGCACCATTCCGTGCATCACCATCTGATTCATGTCTTCTCCCTATAGTTTCACAGTCGACACTGCATGCTCTTCGTCGGTCTTTGCTCTCCACCAAGCCTTGAACGCCATGAAGGCCGGAGACTGCGACAGTGCCATCGTTGCCAGCGCGAATCTGATCATGTCGCCCGAGCTACACATTGGAGCCGCCAAGAGTGGTGTCCTGTCGCCGACTGGCACATGCCACACTTTTGATGTGTCCGCCGACGGATATGGCCGCGCAGAGGCGGTAAACTCAATCTACGTCAAGCGCCTTTCTGCTGCACTGAGAGACGGCAACCCCATTAGAGCCATTATTCGCGGCAGTGCCGTGAATTCGAGCGGAAGAACGCCGGGAATCTCGTTGCCCAGTGGAAAACTCCAAGAGGTCGTCATGCGGAAAGCATATCGGGATGCCGGCCTGGACTTTGCTGGGACCGATTACGTTGAATGCCATGGCACTGGCACTCCCGTCGGAGATCCCATTGAAGTCGATGCTGTGGGCAGATGCTTTGGCCGTCCTCAAGGGCCACCACTTCTCATTGGATCGGTAAGTATTACATGCTCTCCCCATTGAGACCGACCGAGTTGGGCTGATGTGGCTGTCAGGTTAAAACGAATGTCGGCCACAGCGAAGGAGCGAGTGGTCTCACTTCTATCCTCAAGGTCGTCCAGTCTTTTGAAAATGGCAAGATTGCTCCAGTCTACGGAGTCACGAAGCTTAACCCCAAGTGTAAGCACTTTGCCTGTGATGGTTGATTTACAGCTAACCTTGCATCAGTGATCTTGGCGGAGCGCAATATCCAGGTCGCTACCAAAGTGGAGGAGTGGCCCCGGGCGTTGCGTCGTGCCAGTATCAACTCATTCGGATATGGAGGTGCGAATGGCCATGTCATTCTCGAGGCAGCTGATAGCTACCTCAACCATGGCCATGCTCAATCGAATGGCGTCCCCAAGACGCTTACGAATGGAGCTCACACGAACGGGACCACAAATGGAACTAACGGTGTTCACACCAACGGAGACTCAAGCGCGACACATGCTCCGCAACCTCTAGTACTTCCCGTCTCAGCGGCGTCGGCCAACTCACTCAAGTCACTCGTCGAGCAGGTCAGCAAGGCAGTAGACGAGTACGGCGATGCCAGCTCGGTTCAGAGCCTGGCTGCGACTCTTGCCGATGGTCGCGACAACCTACCGTTCCGCGGATTCCTCCTCGCAGAATATCAGGAAAGCCTGCGCAAGTTCGTCCTGTCCGCCAACGAGACGGCCACTACCGATGGTGCCAATGCGCTGCCTTTCGCCTTCGTGTTTACAGGCCAAGGAGCTCAGTACGCCGAAATGGCCAAGGAGCTGATATTCCAGAGCCCAGACTTCCGCGACACTATCCGTGGTCTCGATGAAGTGCTCCAAGCTCTCCCAGAGCCATACCGCCCGTCCTGGACACTAGAGCAGACACTGCTAGATGACCCCAAGGTCAGCCGAATCAACGAAGTGACGCGCAGTCAGCCCATTTGTACCGCGGTCCAAATCGGACTCGTCGATCTTTTGAAGAGCTGGGGAGTCCAGCCCACGTCTGTCGTGGGCCACTCGTCGGGCGAGATCGCAGCAGCATATGCCGCCGGTCTTCTCAGCTCCTCGCAGTCTATACTGACCGCTTACTATCGAGGCTACGCCGTCGGCGAGCTCCGCGCCAAGGGGCGCATGATGGCAGCCGGTCTGGGAGCTCAGGCAGCCAAGGCCCTCATCGAAGAGAAGGGACTGCAAGAGCAGGTCCGCGTGGCGTGCGTCAACGCACCGGAAAGCGTCACTTTGAGCGGCTCTGAGAGCGCCATCGATGCACTCGAGGCTCACTTCAAGAGCGAGCAAAAGTTCGCCCGGAAGCTGGAGACCGGCGGGCGCGCTTACCACTCGCACATGATGGAGGAGATTGGCCCTCTGTACGAGGAGCTCTTGACGCCCGTCTTCGGCAAGTCAGGAACAAAGGCAGTGATTTCGCTGCCAGACTCTCCTTCCTCGAGCCAGGCCGAGGAGGTCAAGATGTACTCGTCTGTGGGCCACAGCCCCAATGAGCTTCGCATCATGGACACCCATTACATGGGGGCAGCCTATTGGCGCCAGAATCTCGAGCAACCCGTCCAGTTCAGCGCAGCACTTGCATCTCTGGCGTCAAGCGAGAAGAAGGTTCACTTGATTGAGATTGGCCCCCACGCAGCTTTGAAGGGGCCCATTCAGCAGATTCGTAAGACGATCGGGCTGGATGAGAAGGCTCTTCCATACTCCCCCACACTGGTTCGAAGAGAAGACGCGAGCTTGCGCATCAAGATCCTTGCCGGCACGCTCTTCACCGAGGGCCACTCCCTGTCGTGGGACCGCGTGAACGGTCTTGGGAACTCGACGACGGCACCGAAGGGGCTCAAAAAGGTCCACGACTTGGCGCCTTACCCCTGGGACTACTCGAGCGGTCTGCTGTGGAGCGAGCCTCGAGCAAGTGTCGAAATGCGCAACCGAAAGCACATCCGCCACGAGCTTCTCGGTACGATTGCTCTCACTGGCAATGGCATCGACTACACGTGGCGCAACCTGTTGCGACCGAGCGAGATGCCCTGGATGAAGGATCACAAGCTTGAGGAACAGGTCGTGTTCCCCGCGGCAGGCTACGTCGCCATGGCCGTCGAAGCCATCACGCAAATTACCGGCATCAAGAAGCAGCTCAGGGAGGGACAACTTGATCAGGGCTACGAGCTCCGCAACGTCAATATTAGCACAGCACTCAACGTCCCTGACGAGAGCGACAAAGAAAGCAGGGACCTGGAGCTGCATACCACCATGTCTCCGCGCAAGATCTCGGGCGCAAACAGCTCGGCTGACTGGCACGACTTCTCCATATCGTCGCTGTTCTGGACGTCGAACCAGAAGACCGTCCACTGCACGGGAAGCATTCGGCTGACCCAGGCCCGGAAGCAAGTCGACAACACCTCCATTTCGGTGGAGAATGCCGAGGGCTTCGATCTATGGTCTTCAACTGCCAAGTGGTATACCAAATGGCATTCGGAAGGGCTTTGCTTCGGCCCACAGTTCCAATCACTCAAGACGCTGCGGACTGACTCGGCGCGGAAGCGGCAGGAGGCCATTGCCACGGCAAGCATTCAGCCCGCTCTCGTCGGTGGCACGTACGAGTACTACCCGGTGCACCCCATTACCATCGACGCTGGGTTGCAAGCTGCCTGCTTGAGCGGGACTGCTGGACATGTAGCTTCGCTCAAGACCTGGCTTCCTGTCTATATCGCCGAGGCGTACATTCAACCGTCGACTGGTGCTCAAGGCGATGCCGAGGGTCAGATTCACGTGAGATCCGAAGAGATGGGTTTCTCGAGCAGACGTATCGATGCAGTAAGTACCTGACCTGATTTATTTGTTCAATTTCACTCTATTGAAGCAATAATACTGACCGTTACATCTCTAGACGATCAAAGACGCCAGCGGAGCCTTGGTGGTTGAGTTCAAGGACTCGCGCATTGCTTTGTACAATGGCAAGAACGCGATCTCGGTTGCCCAGCAGACGGGAGACGTTGAGACCGGCGATGCGCTTCCCAACCTCGGCAACCCGCTGGAACTGTACATGCAGCGCCAGCCCACGCTCAGGGTCATGTGGGAGCCCGACGTGCTGCGCTTGAGCTCGAGACTGGCGGCGCCGCTGCGAAAGTACGTCGCCGACTTCGTGGAGAAGCAGCACCCCGACGTGCGCGATGACGAGAGCCTCGCCGTCATTGGTGGGCTCTTGAGCCTCGCTGGGCACAAGAACCCGCGCATGCGCGTCTTGGAGCTCGGGGGCGACGCGGAAGGTTACAAGGCCAAGTTGTGGCAGAGCATGCTCGGCAAGCATACGGCCTTCTCCCAAGTTGCTTCGTGGCACGCTGGTACGCTAAGCGAAAAGGGAGAGATTTCGCTCCCAGATGGTGTTGAGGGCGCTTTCGATGTCGTTCTTATCCCCAAGGTGAGTAGTGACCTTTTGATGCGCATAACGGCGCTGTAGACTGCTATTTGTCAGTTACTTACTATAGAACAGCACGCCACTGCCAGCTTGGGGGCCCTTTGGACAGGTTTCCAAGGAAAGATTGACTCCATTGTCTCTCCCAATGGCATTCTGGTTACTCGCAAGTCGGATGCTGCCATCAGTGGTCTGCAAAAGGAAGGTTTCGACATCTTGGATCTTAGAAGCCAAGTTCTTCTAGCAGTCCGGCGAGTCCAACGCACAGGTCTACGGGGCCGAAAAGCTTTCATTGTGGTGAGTTTATCACTTTACTCGACCCGGTATTCTGGCAACATAGTTGCTATTAGGGAGCCATCGTGTTAATGATTGATTACAGCAAACCAATCATCCCTCAAGTGTCGTGAGCGAGTTCGGAAACACACTGTTGGCATACTTGCAACAGGAAGCCGGCATCAGTCACGGTAGCATCATTTCTTTGAGCCAGCTCGACAGTGCCAAGATTGATGCGACCGATATTTGCATCTCATTGCTCGAACTCGAACGCGAATTCCTGCCAACCATGAGCCCGAAGGACATGGATCGTCTGCGAATCGTGACCGACAAGGCCAACGATTTGCTGTGGGTCACGGGAGCCAACATGTTGGGTAGCGACCCTGATCCCAATCTTACACTGTCTAACGGACTGTCGCGTGCATTGATGCTAGAGCAGCCGACCCTGCGATGGTCAGTCCTCGATGTCGGAAAGCAGCTGAACAATCCTGCAACCGCCAAGAGTGTCTCTGAAAACGTTCTGGAAGCCCTCGTCGCGAGATATGAGAAGGATGACTGCGAGTTTATCTCGGTAGACGGACTCCTCCATGTGAGCAGGTACAAGCCCGATTTTGGTGTCAACTCTGTCTTCCGGCAACGCCTGGAGCCACACACAGCCAAGCTGGAAAAGCAGACGCTTACAGAGGCCAACCCAGCTCGCCTCACCATCAGCCGACCTGGTGTGACGGATACCATGCACTTCCAGCAGCTGCGCGAGCCAGGAGGCGAGGATGCACCGGCTGCAGGCTATGTCGACGTCGAGGTCAAGTCGGTCAGTCTCAACGCCAAGGATGTCTATGCCATGAGCGGTCGCGTCGAGACACGCAACAAGACGACGGCTTTCGACTTCTCTGGTGTCGTCACGGCAGTCGGCCCTGGCAGCTCGCTGAAGGTCGGCGACCGCGTCGTGGCCTATGCTCCATTCCACATTGCCACCACGGCGCGCGTGCCTGTCGGCTGTGTGCACCCTCTGCTGGACCACGAGGACTTCAACGTTGTGCCGACCTTACTCGTTGCTTATGCCACTGCCATATATGCTCTCAAGGATCGGGCTCATTTGCGCAAGGGCGAGACAGTCCTGGTTCATGCCGGGTCTGGTGGTTTCGGTGTTGCTGCCATCACTTTGGCTCAAAAGATGGGGGCGACCGTGTACACCACTTGTGGATCTCAGGGCAAGCGGGACTACTTGACCAAAGAGCTGGGCGTGCCTCCGTCGCACATCTTCAACTCGCGAGACTCGTCGTTCGTCCAGGGCATCGCCGAGGCCACGGGCGGTCGCGGAGTCGACGTCATCATCAACTCGCTGGTTGGTGACCTGATGCACGACAGTTGGGAGAAGTGTCTGGCAGATTTCGGTCGCTTCGTCGAGATTGGCAAGCGAGAATTGATTGACGCCGGCCGACTTGACATGCGCACTTTCCTTCGCAACGTCACTTTTACTGCCTTTGATCTGTCTGAGCTGTTCTACGCTCAAGACCCCTTCCACCGCGCTATCTGGGACAGACTCATGGTCGAGACCCTAGATCTCTACCGCGCTGGGGAGATCTCGGCACCGCCAATGAAGGTCTTTGATATCACGCAGGTCTCACAAGCATACCGCTACTTTGGTAACAAGGATCGTGTGGGCAAGGTGGTCATCTCCTTCGAAGACCCTCAAGCTCGTGTTCCTGTCGCACCGGCCACCTACCTGAGCACCTTTGACCCAGAGAAGATCTACCTCTTGATCGGCTGTCTTGGTGGTCTCGGCCGAAGTCTGAGTCGATGGATGATGACTCGGGGCGCCCGCCATTTTGTCTTCCTGGGCCGTTCAGGTGCCGACAAGCCAAGCGCGAAGCAGCTCGTCTCCCGATTGGAACAATCCGGGGCTACCGTTGGTGTGGTTCGCGGTGACGTTTCCCAGGCAGCTGATGTGACGGCGGCCGTGGCCCACTGCGTTTCCACCGGGCGCAAGATTGGCGGAGTGGTCCAGGCGGCAATGGGACTGCACGAGGCACTGTTTACCCGTATGCCCAACGAGGCATGGCACACCGGTATCGACCCCAAGTGGCAGGGTACCTGGAATCTGCACAACGCATTGGACGGCCACGCGCTCGACTTTTTCCTCCTCACATCATCCATCTCGGGCACCGTGGGCACTGCCACGGAGAGCAACTACTGCTCCGCGAACGGCTTCCTGGATGCTTTTGCGCGCTGGCGCCGGTCTCGTGGCCTGCCTTGTGTCTCTGTGGGTCTGGGAATGATCTCCGAGGTTGGCTACCTCCACGAGAACCCAGAAATCGAGGCTCTCCTTCTGCGCAAGGGTATCCAGCCCCTAAACGAGGACGAGTTCTTGCAAGTCTTGGACCTGGCACTGGTGAGCGAGGCGGCCAGAGACGTCAAGGACTCTCACATGCTTACGGGCCTGGAGCCTGCTGCCGTCCGCGAGCTGAGCGCCCGCGGCTTCGATGTGACCACCCACGGTGTACTCGTGGAGGCGCGTTCGTCCATCTTGCTGGCATCGCTCCAGGCCGAAAAAGAGGCGGCCGATGCGGCATCGTCTCAATCTCAAGGCACCTCCGACGCCGTGGCCAAGGCAGCTGCACCATGGTTCAAGGATGTTCCCGCGGCATTGGCAGCTGCTTTCGCCTCGGAGGCCAACGCTGATACCATGCAGGAAGCCATCTTGATTCTCATCAAGAAGCGCTTCTCGAACCTGATCCTGATGCCCTTTGATCAGGTGGACGGTCGCAAGGCGTTGCCCGACTTTGGTGTCGACAGTATGATCGCGTCAGAGTTCCGGTCTTGGTTCTGGGCCGTGTTCCGCGTCGACGTGCCGTTCTTGGACATCATGAGTCCTCAAAAATCACTTTTGGTACTTTCTGAGTTTGTAGAGGGCAAGGTAACAGAAGGTGCTGCAAAGTAGAGCGCGGAGTGTATTAGATCACAAGTGTCAGATATGATTTAGAATAGTCTCCTTGAGTTGTTGTAAATTTCGAAATTGTTTCCAGAACGCGTTCGTGTCTCGGGAAATTTGGGCGTTATCTTTTGGCGCACTGGCCGGGCGCCTGGAAGTCGCTAGCGGAGACGCTCTAGGGGCTCAACGGGGGTATCTGGCGGGCGCCTATTTCGTTCTACCCCATCCTACCTACCTATGAAGCCCTACAAGGCCGTAGAAGAGGGGTCCGGCCCTGCTAGTTCAGTTTGAGTCTTTGCTGTGATCGGTTTGCTGTACATAAGCCATAAGCATTCGTCGTATTTCTTTCTGTTTTTCCATGCTTCCTCTTTTC
This sequence comes from Pestalotiopsis sp. JCM 9685, assembly GCA_001599175.1. NCBI lineage: Eukaryota > Fungi > Ascomycota > Sordariomycetes > Amphisphaeriales > Sporocadaceae > Pestalotiopsis > Pestalotiopsis sp. JCM 9685. The sequence goes on along the minus strand of BCGF01000005.1, from coordinate 2,300,511 downwards.
TTTTTCCTAAAATGACCACAACTATCTAGGTATATTCCTTGCTATATTAGCTCATAGATATCAGAAATTTCCTCCATTATCTTCAGAAGCCCCGGGTCTGAATGGAAAGAAGTACTGACGATGTTACCAGCCTGTTGCTTCAAATCGTCGAGGCTCCGTAACTGCGAAAGCGCGCTTTTCTCCTGTACCCCGCTGTTGTTCTCAGACGGAACCGATTCGACCTGAGTCTGTAACCAATTTCGCCATGGGCTTTTGAGAGGCTGAACATCTTTGTCGACCAAAGATATTACCTCGAACATCAGAGATAAATCTCGATATGCTTCTTCTTGGAACAAGACAGCCAAAGACCCCACGTCACCATTTATGACCCTCTGTAAATGAGGTTGTAGGATCTCTTCCAATACCAGGGATTTTGCAGCCCCCTCCATAGATCTTGGGATAATCGTATGAGCGCAAAGCTCCTCCCTTAGCAGCTGTCTTCGTACAATTTTGAAGAACTCTAGAGGAGAGCATCTGTTGACAAGCACGGGCGCTGCCGCCTTGTACATCTGTCGCCTCGGGCTCAAGTACATGGTACGCATGAGAGAGCTGAGATCAATCTTTGAATCAGACCTTTCGATAGTCACAACAAGAGACCTGAGCCGATTGTGAAAATCGGAGAAGCCGTAGTCAACATCGATGATGATTGCTTGACCGATGAGCTCGGTCGGCGTTCTTGCCGCGCCTTCTGTGTGAACACTGGTCATCATGGTCTTGGTAAAGGCTTCCAGACATCGACTGTGAACGCTCGACGAGCCCGCTGCTTCCTCCGATTGATCCTATTTGGACTTAATCGACTGGACCTATTGAAAGGGACGAGGATAGGGTAGAACTACTCACCACATACATCAACAGATATTCCGCGATGGTAGTTGTCGCCGTAAAGTAATGGCGAAAAACATCATCGCAGACGTCGACCACTCCCCCCACCCATGAGAAGGCTTCTTCACGCTGTAGGGGAGAGACATCGCCACAGAGTGGGCTGTGCAGGTCTTCCAGCTTTTGTGCAAAAGGAAGTAATTTGACAAGGAGGTGCTGCCGAAGCCAGTCTGCATGCCAGTCCGATGTTTTCTCCAAAAGCCAAAGACCTTTCTTGAAGAGCGTCAATTTATAACCTGCGCGGTAGAGCTGCTCAGACGATTGGTTGGGCCAGGTCCCACAGTGTAGGGACTGGAATGAATCTGCTAAGCGTTCCCATAATTGCTCTGGACTTTCGGCAGCTGGGCGCGCACGAGGCATATTATAAGCAAAGGACAATATCTCGACGTAGCCACTTAACCGAGCCACACCAAATCAAATAACTTTTCAGAAAGACAGGTTTTGCCGCGTGTTATGAGGTTGTAAGAAGAAGGACCGAGTCGAAGATCGGCTGACCCAGTCATAATTCGAGCCCACTTAAGATCGTGCGGAGTATATCATACCTTTCGAGCTCTATCGGTCAGAAGATTGATCCGAATTTAGGACAAGGGTATTGCATCCTTTGTGCGGTTTCAAGCCACTCTCATCACTCCGCCCACTTGCTGTCTGACCTTCAACAAGCTACCTCAAAAAGCGAGGCAAATTAATGATGAGTACCGCGTCAAATTGCGACGATGTTCTGATTCCCTTAGAGCAGGCTGCCATAACAGCTGAGTCTATTTGCTCCACGTGTGAGCGATTCTGTCACGAGCTGGGAACCGTCTTATGCACTGCCTTGAGTGAGTACGACAACGGCGAAAATACCCATACCGCTAGTACGAAAGATGGAAATTCATTCAAGTTCCTCTTTCACCTAAGTCCAGCTTTTCTCGGGGGTTTATCCAAGAGACGTTGTCACTTGTGTACGCTTCATTGGTTCAATATCCAACCGGATCTTCGTGTCGATTCGTCGAATGGCACTGCTCTCACTGTTGAGGTGTCTCTTACAGGCTTTGAAGACCTGAGGCGAACTGAGAGCCCCACCACCATCACTGCTGCTCTCAATCTCACTTCTGGAGCAGTCCAGCTTTCATCCGAACCTAGCTTAGTCCACATAGACATCCGGAAAGACTACGGCACATCTTCTCTTCTCGATAACAATATTGATGTCGATGGACTCACCAACATCGATACACCGACCTCGCGGTACGCTCAACAAAAAAGATCCTTCTTCACCGGATCCCGAGTATCCTTGGACCTGGCAAAGTCATGGCTTGACCAATGCATCGAGGGCCATCATTCGTGCCGGCAGACCAGCACGTTGCAGATGCCAACGCGCTTGATTGACATAAGCTCTGGCAACAAAAGTCTTTTCGTCCACCGCACCAGCAGAGCACAGGGGGAACACCATGTCAAATATGTTGCCTTGAGTCACTGCTGGGGCGATGCACAATTTCTGAAGTTGAGGAAGGCCAACTTTCTTGAACTTCGAGATGAATTTTCCATCGATGAGCTTCCACGAACGTGGCGGGAAGCCATTGCCGTTGCTCGTGACCTCGGGTTCAAATACATCTGGATCGATACCCTGTGTATCATTCAGGATTCTAGCTACGACTGGTCACTAGAATCACCTCTGATGGGCAGCGTATATGGAAATTGCAGCTTGAATCTAGCTGCATTGGATGGAAAGTCAAGCAATGAAGGCCTGTTCAGTTTTCGCAACCTGATGCTGCAAACGCTGCTTTACGCGGGTTGCGACCTAACTCATGCGATCAAAAGTGGCTTGGGACACATTGCAAACGCTGTGACGAGCGCCGTTTCCCTTCCGCTTGATCACCAGTCTTCGGAGAAAAGATTGCGTAGAGCTTCTCGCGACCAGGGTCCAATCTGGTACATTGATGCAATGAGAGAAGGCCCATTGAATCAAAGGGGCTGGGTACTACAGGAACGAGCATTTTCGCCGAGGACGCTCTACTTTGGTAAAGCTGGTATCTTCTGGGACTGTCGGGAATCAGAGCTTGATGAGCTCAGTCTCTTGCATCACTACGATGCAATGTCCGAACAGGGTAAGGCATTAGAGCCTGTCAACATCAAGAAAAGCCTCGATCGTTGGTTTATGAATATCGACCAACTCGACCCGCTCAGTTCGGAAAGAACAATTCCTGACGCGTGGTATGACCTGCTCAGTCTTTATTGTCCCGCAAAACTCACCTTCGAGAACGACCGGCTCGGAGCAGTTTCTGGATTGGCAAAATATATCCAAAGTCGGACAAACTCCCAGTATCATGCTGGCTTGTGGCACCTGACTCTCCTGGACGACCTGCTATGGGCCGTACCCAAGCCCGTGCCACTGCGAGACGGCGTCTCAACTACGACACCCGGGGATCTCTCCTTCTCTTGGGCCTCTTTGGGAGCTCCAAGCAGTATATCCTGGCCGCACCGCCAGCTCAAGACCGGTATTGTGGCTGTTCTTTACGAAGGCCAGGCTCTTTCAGCCCACTGCAAAAGTGTATACCCTGGAGATCATGCACGAAACAATGATCAAGGCCAGGACGACACGGATATGCTTCTGAGTAGTGCAACAACAGGTGAAATACGAATTTCTTGCAAGGTACGGAAAGTCCAAGAGGACGCCCTGCCGGCAGATCATTCTGATGACCTTGGACCTCATTATTTCAACTATCTACGGGACAAAATGTACCCGAAGGAATCGATAACCCATTTCGCTACCCTTCGCCAGACGATGACTCGCGATAATCGTTGTTTAGACTTTGGTCTGGCATTACACAAAGCCGAGAAGGGGTATAAGCGAGTAGGCATGTTTTACGAAGCATATCAATCGGATCAGGCTGGAAAGTGGGATGCTGAATTCAAGCTGCATGCACAAAAGGAGCACGCTACAGGCGACCCACATGGCCGGGCAACCATCCTGCTGACTTAGTCGCCACTTAAAAACAAACAATAATATCACGCGTGAGAAGCGCCCGCCAAGATCTGCTCCAACATTTTCGTACTCTCGAACGTGTCGACAAATTCCATAATCTGCGAGACCCGCGACCCATCCTCCGTGAACGTCAGGTCCCAGATCACCTCGACCGTGCGCTTGGTGCCGTCGATCATGGTGACGTGCTGCGTCGTCCACAGCGTGGCCACGCGCTGGGCCGCGTCGACGATGGTCCTGGTGACCTCCTGGCGGACGTCGTTGAAGGTCTGGAGCTCAACCCCCATCTGCGCCTCGTAGTCGGCGTTGGTGATCTCCTTCTTGAAGAACTGCGGGTACCGGTTGATGAAGGATAACGGCCGGTAGAGACGGACACAGTCGTCCGAGAGGACCGCGGAGAAGAGTGATGCATCTTTTGTCTTGACGCCCTGTGTGTTGTTTTCGAGAAACGTCTCGATCGTCTGCTGCAGGGTTGCTCTCATATCGGCCATGGTGGCGGTTCTGTGCTTTTCAATGTAGTATGATGATTTGCTTTTGACTCAATGATGGCTGCCGTGAAATTTGTAATGCCGACAAGCCCAATGCGATGTGTGAGAGCTCTGTCGATAGTTGACGACTTCCGTTTCAACAATGCGAATTGGCAAACTTAAATATAAACACAAATGTGGGGAAGGGGGTAGATGGGGATTCTAGCGATGTGACATACCGCATAACGGAAACTACCAAACGTTAGACTGCATAACGCCAACCATCGTTCGACGGGTTTAAAAAGGATTCGACTTAGCGGCTTAGGTTTATTTAAGCAAGTATCTGGCCCTAGTAGGCTCATGTGCTGTACACTACCAACAACCAACAGACATGTTGCGCTTTTGATCCTTCCTGGATCGTTCGCAGGTATAGGAATATAGAACCATCCGTCTATGCACAAAAACGACAAAGCATCAGTTTTGGGAGGCAATACCGAACGGCCATGGGATATTATACAAGGTATTTTACATTTTACGTGCATGCCCCCTGACCATGACTGGCGTACCTTAGAAACTTTTCACCTTTCAACCCTGTTCATCAAATCAAAAGTTCGTCATGGCACCAACAGCCGAGATTGCAAGTACTAGACTGAGAAGAGGCATATTCATGGCGAACTGAGTCCAGCTACCGACCGTTGCAATGCTCGTGGAAGCAGTCGAGGTCTGTTTCGTTCATTGCAATCAGCTGAACATGGTCGTATGTTGGGTGCAGATATCCTTTGAACTCACAGTATTGCCGATTGAAGTTGCCGTAGCGGTCCCGGAAGTCGTAGTCTGGGCAGTGGCAGACGTAGTACCAGATGCAGCAGCAGATGAGCTCGAGGCCTGGGTCCCAGAAGTGACAGCAGAGGTCTCCGAAGCTCCAGTCTCGGCGGCGATGGCAGACTGCACGGTCGTGCTCTGCACTCCGGCCGCGGGTGTCGTCTCGAGCCCGCAAGCCGCAGCCGCGCTCGTCAGCTGCGGTCCGTAGTACTTCCAGACATCAAGGTTGTCCGACCCCGAGCACGACAGACAAGCGGCGTAGTCGGTCAGGAAGATGGAGTCGTCGCAAACGTCGCCGTTTTCGACTTCCAGCATTGCCTGGCCTAATTACAATATTCTTGTCAGTGTGTGTATGCTGGATACATGTCTTGATTGGGCTTACCGCAATTGTCATGGCAGTTGTACGATGCTGTTCCCACTTCTCGATCGACCAGGTCCATGGAAGAAGCCGCGACGACGGGAAAAGAAGCCGCAAGGAGTCCAGTGAAATGCATGATGAGTTGACTTTTTGAAAGTTTGTCGTAGTGTGAGATACAGGGTGCAGATTGAGCGAGTCAATGTTTGCAGAGGTTGCAGGCGATCCAGCCTTAATATACCTACCTAGAGAGTGAATCGAATGACTTACACCACTCGCAATGTCGCCAAGCTGCTAGCCTGTCTAGGTGATGTGAGTCCTATAGTCCCAATCGTTCTCCGGGTTCCACTTGCAGAACGGGGTCAACATTCCATGCTAGCCAACGCCGGTTCGTGGATCCGATGTCGGGCGACATCAACATGGTCGGATTTGCTAAAAGTCAGGCAACAATGACATGACCTCGGAGCACTGGAAATAAGAAACAAGCTCGCGTATGAGTTCGGCCGAGTCTGTTTGTTAAGCTTGGCGCATACCACCAACCGTTTCGAGGAAAGTCGACAAGCCAATGTTCACGCCCATGCCTGCCGACAGGCATAAACAGGTTACGAGCGAATATATCCGGCCAGTCCGCGATCCTGGAGTGGGGCTGATTCGGATCTGATAAGATGGATAAGATAAAATAATCCTTGTCGAGGCCGGTGTGGGTATGATTCCAAGCGGATCTGATAAGCGGTGGTGGTGGTCCCAGAATCCCATAGGTTGTCTTGATCAAGTGGTGCCCCGGATCGGCTCGGCTGAAATCGTGAAATCCAATAAACTCAGGTGTGCCAAGATCTAGTCCTGGCTCAAGTGTGAAGTCTGCAATCATGAAGTCCTTGCGCAGGCCTTTCTTGGTTGTTGTCAGTGGAGTTTAATGGTGGGCCTGGCAGTCTTGGCTCCGACGGACTTGACGGACTTTCGAAGGACACACAAGGCCTGGGTCAACCGAGTAGGTCATGAATGGCCATCGGAATGCCTATTGTCTATTGAGGAGGCCCCCTCCAAGTGAGTCAACGTCGAATGTTGCTGGCCCGACAGAATATTCCATACATCCGAGGGATGTCTGACGGGGCATAAGAGGAACCTTTCCCCTCCTTGCAGAGATCTTTTGGTCAAGTGCACTCCCACACAGTCTCACTGCCCCCTCTAGGTTCTTTTTGCAACTTACCAGGCTTCGTTATACGGCCAACATGGTTCAAGTTATGCTTAAATCTTTGTCCATCGTTGCACTAGTGCAGCTGGCCATGGCCGCTACCCACGGCGAAGGGGCCGAGGGTACGGTGATGGGCCCCGTCGCATTTCTGTGGCCTGACGATCGCCCATGGAGCGCAGCCTACGACAATATGGGACCCTGTGGAAGTTCTACTAGTGTCGGCAACAGGACCATCTATCCTCTATGTCAGTATGACAATCGAAGCGTTCCCTGATATGAAGCTGAACTGTCTAGCGCAAGGAGAGGTTGCACTGACCATTGCCGATGAGGCCTACAAAGTCGCCTTCTACATGTCCTTCGACAATGGTCAGTATCCTTCTAGACGTCGCATCACACTTCCTTCGATTAACAATATGTTTCACTAGATCCCGACGACGAAAGCGAGTTCACTGAGCAAGTCGTCAGTAATATTACCGAAATCGTTCCCGGCCACCAATGCTACAAGATTGCGAGTATCCCGGATACTGTCACCGCAGGTACCAATGCGACAATCCAGTTGGCGTACTGGGCCACGTATGAAGACGAGAACAATGGCAATAATGAAACGTTCTATGCCTGCGCCGATATTGTGAGTCGATTCCATGCGACTGTTCATCTCGTGGTTGCCGCTTGATGAAACAATCAGCTTACCTTGTACCGATGCAGACTTTTGTTGAAGACACCGACTTTGACCTCTCCGTCCCATGCTTCAACGTCACGGCTTCAGAGTTTGACTCTGGTAGTTCGACAACGACAGCCGGCAGCTCTCCAACTGCTACATCTACCAGCGAAAGCGATTCCTCGTCCTCATCATTTTCGTCCTCTTCTAAAATTTCTACTGGCGCCAAGGCAGGGATTGCTGTCGGCACTATTGTTGGATCCCTCGGTATCGTTGCATTGTTCGCCTTTTTCTTCCTGAGAAGGCGACGATCAGAACCTGCCGCACATGAGATGGGTGAGCGAGGTGTGGATGGTGTCGCCAAGGGACCATCGTCTGTTCGCTCTCACGGTAGCTGATTTCCCTCTGCTGGCGTCGACATAAAACGATGCCTTTGGGAAATGGACATAGCAGTTCGCAATTGTCAATCAAGGTGTTCTTATTAGAATAGCGACTGTGTAAGCTGCCGCGAGTATCACCGATTTAGTATCTAGAACTTGCCAGTTATATGTCAAGTGTCCGCTCCAAAAACCGCAAGACAAATTTAAAGTAAATCAACTTCTTTATTTCTGGAAACAGAATCCCCATGCATCATACCCTTGCTTCAATAAGGCGGAGGGACTTTCATTCCTTCGGTCTGTGCCTGATAAGCCTGATCGATAGGGCCCGGGACTAATAAGCGCTGCTTGACCTCGTTGTCCGCCTGAATGACTTGGCAGCACTGACACCAGAATACCGCGCAGCAATCGCCACATCCACTTCCAGATATGTTGAAGCGCTCGCGAATGTCGCCACGCTTGATCATGCTGTAGATCCAGGCACTAGCAAACAGGGTGAGGAAGCCGTGAATGGCGCAGTCGCCGTTGAAGGACTCGGGAGACGGGTCGTTGGGATCACGCATGCGCGAGGCAGTCCGGCCTACGACTAGAGTTTGCAAATGCCACGTCAGCTCGGGGGACACAGCTACCAAAGGAGATGGTGTAAGGCCGGAAAGTACTCACGTATGCACGGCGCAAAGGTGCCCAAGACACAGCTGCCGCATGGAGAGCAATCGAAAAGACTGCTCTGCCAATCACCACCTTGAATTCCGTTGCCTGACATGTCTGAGATGAGGCTTTCTGAAGAGAAGTGTCAATTCTGACTCGGACCTGCAACGTGGGTGTTGTGTTCCGACTGTTCTGGTGCGTGTCAGGGTCCGGCTTTCTGTAGTAATTTGAGTACTCCAAGTAAAGAACGTAGAGAAGGAAACGACGGGATGGCGAAAATAAATGCTGGTTGTATTTCAAGAAAGAAAAATCTCAATCAAAGCATTGGCTTCTGTTGCTTCTTATACAGATGGGACTGAGTGTCCGCCATTCACTTTTCAATTGCATGATCGGCATGTCGCATTGACAAAGACTTGGGCCTGAAAAGCTTTCCTCGGAAAACTGCGCGACAAAGATCTCAATTCAGGCATGTGTGAATCAACATATTGTTGAGATGAGTGGATTCTGGCAGAGCCTCACACACATTTCGACCACGGATGATTATAAACAGTGGATCTCGGAAATCTATTCGATGGCTCGTCAGGGTAATCAAGGTCTACTTGCGCGTCTCCACAAAATAAAGGGAAATGCGTATTCGACTCAAAAAATGCGTATTCAACTCTAATTACGTACATTAGCCCGTGTGGGGATCCGTCGGAATACCCGTCCTCCATCGTCTTCCGTAATTGTCTGCTAGCTAATACCCAGGTTGGTTAGTATTGAAGCTTGAGTCAAAGATTGACCTTTCCATGGAGAAAGCAGAGACACGTTCCAACGAAAGCAGCTTGTTCTCCATCAGTACAAGTATCATAGGCCGATACGAAAAAGTGAGGTCAAATTTGCGTATCAGCAGGTATGCCCTTTTGTTGGCGAACATGGAGGCGCCAGGCGAGGATTGTATAGCGCCACCGCATGTATCGTCGCAGCCATCGCGGACCACGGTGCGTCGGTCACACAAGAAGTCGCGTAACGGCTGCCGTTACTGCAAGCAGCGCAGAATCAAGGTCAGTATCTCCCACCCTGCCTCCTCGTGGCAGCGTTGCAAGTTCACACCCCAATCCAGTGTGATGAGACTAAGCCGACTTGTGGGAATTGTGCCCGCAGTTCGATCGCGTGTGATTATACGCCCCAGGACCACAATGCACAGCCTATAATCACTAGAGGTCGAGGCCGCCCACGCAAAGACTGGGCAGCTGTGTCTATCGAAAGAAGTGACGTCGGCAGTGGCGCGTCCTCTTCGGCAGGGTCAATATCTACATCGCCTACCGTGGCAGGCGGACCTCAACTGCCGCTCTATGCACCAATACATACGCAGTGGGGTGTGGAAGACATGCAGCTCTTCTACCATTACATGAGTGCCGTCGCCGTGGACACGGGGGATGATCACCTTTGGCGGCATCAGCTACCACGTATAGCCTTCCGTCACCACACCACTCTGCATCTCATTTTGGCGATTTCCGCCCTGCATCTGGCCAGGACCGAGCCAAACCAGTCGGCAGAGCTTGTTCACCGGGCAGAGTCTCACATGAACGTCGGTTTGCGCCGAGCGACGCACGACATATCGAGCCTCAACGAGGAGAATTGTGCTGAGCTATACATCACCACCATTCTCATCTGCACGTACACATTTGCAAAGAAGCCGGGGCCTCGTAACCTGCTTGTCGTTGCCGAAGGCCAGGAATCAGCGTGGTGGGAGCTCTTTCGTGGCGTACGCCTGATTATTGAGAGAATCGGACTCTCCACGATCCTCGCCAGACTCGCGAGTGATGTTGGGCCGACTGACGCTGTACCGCACGACAACCCACCGAGCGCTCAGAAGGAAACAGAAGTTACGATCGCGGAGCCCTTGAACTGGGAAGACGCCTTTGATTCGCTATCCGGCCTTATCGACCATACCCCGGCGGATCGACAAGCTGTATACCAGGCTACTTTCAATATGCTCAAGTGGTGTTTCCACAGTACATTTGGCACAACGAATCACAGAACAATTGTAAACCCAAAATTTCAAACGATCATGGCATGGCTTTATGTTTTGGATGATGAGTATGTCAATATGCTCAAAGAGGCTGATCCCATTTCGATGATCTTTCTGGCACATTTCGCAATTCTGCTTCAAACTCTCGAAACCGTGTGGTTCCTTGAGGGCTGGTCGTCACACATACTCCAGGGTGTTCGTGACATTCTAGAAGAAACATCGCAGCAGCAGTGGCTACAGTATTTAGAATGGCCCCAGACTCAAGTGCAGAATCTTGCGAAGACAAGAGCCGGGGCTGCAATGGTAACGGAAAGATGAATTATAGTCTTTTATCCTCATAGTCCCTTCTTTCAATGATGTGACAGCTTCCACATGATTACAAAGCCACACTGGTGAGAAAGTGAAAAGAAGATGTCGTCCGAAATTTCGCTCGGCGATGCCAATCTGGCCATGAGTTGAACAAGTGCATTGACGATAGCTACGGCTGCGATTCCTAGTAGGCATTCAACAGTAGGAATCTATACGCGATTACCTAGAAACAACGGCTCATGGATCAAACAACCCATCAATAACAAATCGCAAACGAGGATCGAGGTGGAGCAGGTATAGCAGAAAGGTTCTAGAAGGCGTGGAGAAGTCGGTAGAGCACGGTACTTATGTGCGCTCGAATTCGCCCTAAGCGTAAAAAATGCGTATTTGGCAGACTTCGGTACTCGAACGCCGCCAAAATCGATTGCGAACACCACTCAACCGGGTTGGTTGATATTTCAACAACTGAAAAAGGCGTATCTGTCGCAGTCCAGTCTACATACTCTGGAAGACAATTGAATTTGGTCACAAAAATGGAGTGATCAACTACATACTCATTCAAAATTTTATCCATGTCGTGTCGATGGGTCACAATGACAATAGTTCAACCACGTCGTTGATCCAGGTAGAGGGAACAAGGGGTCGACAACCAAGCACATAGGAGAAGACAGATCCTGTGAGCGTATATATAGTACCTCCGACGCGCACTTTTTCTACAAACTCAACCGTATCGATCATCTTGAATCAGTTCAGCGAACGCCTTCATCATGGCAGCACTATCACCTGTTCAGTCGTGTGCTCCCGCTACCTTCTCCTCGGTCACTCTGTTTGGAGCCGAGATGCTTCAGGTCGAAGCATCTGTCGTTACAAACTATGACTTTGACATTCCCGATGGCTGGAGATACTCGCAGCCCTCGATCGACGTACAGAATGCAACATTTTGCAACGTCACGGTCACATATACACACCCCGAGCAGAACGATACCGTGATCACCGAAACTTGGCTGCCCGTCAGCGACTGGAATGGCAGATTGCAGTCCATCGGAGGCGGAGGATGGGTTGCTGGACGGTTCTATCTTACGTATGCTGGCATGGCAGGAGCCGTTCATGACGGATTCGCCAGTGCGACAACAGACGGCGGTGTTGGTGACGCATCTTCTCCGGCTCTATGGGGCTTGGTCAGTCCTGGAAACTTTGGCCTGGTCGATTTGGACAATCTCGGTCAGAGATCACTCGATGACTTGGTGAGCATGCTCTCTAATCATAACTTGCAGTATCCAAATCTTACCTGGCGCAACCTAGGCCATCATTTCAAAGCAGCTCATCAATGACTACTTTGGACGGGCGCCATCGTACTCTTACTGGAACGCCTGTTCCCAGGGCGGCCGACAGTCCGCGACGATTGCTCAACAATTCCCAACCGCTTACGATGGCATCATTGCTGCCGCACCAGCGCTTTATTGGGCCGAGCTTGCGGTAGGTTCCAGCTGGCCGTCGTTCTACATGGATTTCACGCAACAGTACCCGCGCAACTGCGAGCTCGATTATCTTACAACACAAGCAATCGCCGTGTGCGACGGGCTTGATGGGGTGGTGGACGGCCTCATTGCAGAGCCGGAGATGTGCCTGGAGTCCTTCAATGCTTCCGCCTACTTGGGAGACTCGTTTTCCTGCTCGGATACCGGTCTCAACATGACTCTCAGCTCAGCCGCTGCGGACGTGGCCGCCGCCGTATGGGAAGGACCGCGATTTTCCAATGGCGACTTCATGTGGTACGGTTACGAGATAGGCTCCAGTCTCTCCACGGCGGCCGGAACCACGTGCACGCAGAACGGCACTTGCGTTCCAGCCGCGCGCAAAACTCTGGCGTTCTGGTACGCCTACTACGTGCAGCGGGACCCGGCGTCGAATATCACGACCCTCACGCACAGCCAGTACGATACGCTGTTCCGCACTCTGAATAAGGTCTTTGCCTCTTCCATGGAGGCTGCCGAGCCTGGACTGTTTGAGTTCGCGAATGCTAGCGGAAAGATGATCACGTTCCACGGATTGGTAAGTCTACGTCTTTACTTGATGGAGAGCTTTTGGCCCGCGGGCTACTCCTTTCGCTGCGAGATGTCGGCGCCAACATGACTAATGCTTCCCCAGGCGGACCCGTCCATTACTCCCGGCAGTACTCTTCATTACTACCAGGAAGTCAACGCTACAGTCGGCAACGTCACCGACTTTTATCGGTACTATCGAGTGCCGGGTCTCGGCCACTGCTGGGGAGGCAACGGCGGCCAGCCGGTGGCGCTGTTTGAGCAGTTGCAGCTCTGGGTTGAGAACGGCACCGCCCCCGTCGCCAGCCCCGTTGAGGTCACTCTCGGTGTCAACTCGACGCGGCAGGAGGTAATCTGCCCATATCCGCAGCGGGCGGTCCTCCAGGACGACAGCTGGTCTTGCATTTGAGCATCGCAGTCCACTATCGGGGAGATAAGCGGGGTTTCGTTCCCTTGCGCTCCTCCTCAGGCGTTCTTGCCACATGGCATTATGGAACAAACACAAGCTTGAATGAGGATCTGATCTTTTGGTGATTTGGCAGGCTTCAGTCGTTCCAGGTTGGAAACCGAACCATGACATCGCGTTCTAGTATCGATTATTTGAATAATTATGTATACATCAGTCATGACCTTACCTCGTGCCATCTTTGGACAAGCGAAAGTCATGTGGGATAGCGTCGAGAAGGAGTCTTTGAGCTGGCAGCTCCAGGCTGCTCGAATGCTTTGCTGTAGAAGAACGTATGCACTAATCTGCGCCCTGTTTCCCGGCATCTACAGGCGCGATAGTAATCGGCAGGGGGATTGGCAGTCCCTAATTTGTTTGGCCTCTAGCGCCTACGCGCCAATCAACTCCCCGCACCATCAAAATTCATTACCTGTCCCACTGATTAATGGAAGCCGCCTGGCTTTCGACAACGTTATCTCCCGGATTTCCACTGATACAGATTACTGCTCGAAATCTTGGAGGGCAAGGAATCCGCATTCTTCGGCAAGGTCCAGCTGGAAATATTCCTTGACAGGAGGCTACCGCTCCCTCCTCTCGCTTCCAAAGTCGATGTACAGCTCATTCCCTGCCTCATCGGGACCCGGCCAGGATGAAGACAAGCCGTTTGCTTGCACTCGGTGCCGACGCAGCTTCAAGCGCGTGGAGCATTTGCGGCGTCACATCCGGACCCGTACGGTAGCCTGTGGCTCGCTCTGCAACACCAAGAACCCTTTACTAATCAGCGCCGGCAGACACCAAGGAGAAGCCTTATGCATGTCACTGTGGAATAGCCTTTACTCGGAAGGATCTGCTGAAACGCCATACCGACATATCACATAGTCAGGGCGACGTCTCCGCGGATCTCAGTCGCAGTTCGAACAGCCATCCCACGTCGTCGCCGACATCTCAGCCTGGCGGAATGCAGGCGTCAAGCTCGGCCGGCGTCGTTGCGCCGTCGACTGGAGAACAGAGTCCTCAGATCCTCCAGGAACCCATTATGGCGGCCAATTGGGTCGACGGCTCGTTACCTACTTGCGTGCCTGACCCTAGCCTACCGCCACTGATGCCGTCTGGTTTTGCCGATTTTCGTGCCCCATATGACTTCTCTGATGCGGAGATTTCTCACCTCCAAGGGATGACGAGCTACATGGAAGGCCTTGAATCGTCAACAGCATGCGTCAACTTCAGCCCCTTCGAGCTGGGGGACTTACCAATGCTGACTGAGCAGACACCTGAAGGTGGTCGAGAGCTTAGTGGCCAAGCCGACTTTGATGGCCAGGGCATGAAAACACGATCTGGATCGCCTTTCTGGTCATGGCTTCCTACAGCTCCGCCGGTAGGCTGTAGTTTGGCAGCTGTCGGAGAGCAGCACTCGCCACGAAGCATCGGATTGCCGGTTCCACTCCACCACATTACCGAAGAGCGCCGGCTGCATGTTGAGAATCTGCTTGGAAAGTATCGTGATGTGATACCCGAACTTCCTAGTTTCTCTCGTCACACGTGGACCCGATATCTCAGTTCATTCTGGGAAGGATTTCAGCCACATATGCCTTTCATTCACGTACCCACAACGTCCTTTGAAGATTGTCGGTCGAAGAGATTCTGGCGTTCGCAGCCATGGGAGCTCAATATAGATTCGAACACCATAATGCCGACCGCCTTTTTTCTGCTGGGAAAGCTGTGGTGATGGAAGATATGAAGCGGATGAAAGGCTTCTCGACTTATCGCAGCACCCGCCCTTCAACCACCAGAAGACCAACTACTAGATCGTCACAGAGAAGTGCCAGGCTACTAGCGAGCGCTTTGGAGGGGACTGAGCATGAGACAAACAAAGATGATCCAGACCGACGTCGGACGTTGTTTCGTGCCCTAACATCTGCAGTGGTCCTACTTGGCTATGCGGCTTGGGAAACTGCTGAGCTCGTGAAAGAGTCGTTGGAGATGCAAACCATCATCTCCGAATTACTAAGGCTTATTGGCATGAAAGAAGACAGCACCGCTTCGACGCCGGTTAACTGGACAGAATGGGCACGGTCGGAAAGTCATCGTCGGATCCAACTGGTGGCTTTTTGCTGGTTGCACACGTTGAGCATCGCTTACAATCATCCGCCTGTGATGATGTGCAGCGAGATCGGCCTCCGCCTCCCATGCGCCCCCGCCGAGTGGCTTGCTAAGAGCGAAGCTGAATGGCATTCTGCTCAGGCAAGCTCCAAGATCCAACCAAGCTATCAAGAGTCACTCTCACTGCTCATGACGAGTTGGCCGAATTCAATACATCCTCGCCAGGAATCTACACCACTAGGAAATTACATCCTCCTCCATGGCTTGATTCATAGAATCTACCTTATTCATGAGCTCGCGAAGCTGGATGAGCACGACACTTCGGGGCGGACCCGGATGCGATTTGAAGAGCTCGAGTAAGTGTTCACATCCCTGCCATAAATGCTCATGATTGTGATGGCTCGACTGAATTCCAATCCCGCAGGAATGCGCTCCGGAATTGGACGTCACTTTGGCAAGAGAACCCAGAGTCAAATCTGGACCCCAAGGATGAACGAGGTCCAATCCCGTTTACATCGACGTCCCTGCTAGGTCTGGCTTACGTCCGACTACATCTCAACCTTGGACCACATAGGCGGCTCGAGACACGAGATCCAAAGTTGATCGCCAAAGCACTGTTTGAACTAGACCCACTCCGGCGTGACTCGCGTCTGATCCCATCGCTCCTTTACGCAGCTCATGCATTGAGTATTCCGGTACGACAGGGTATAGACTATGTCGCCCGAAGCCAAGCTCTATTCTGGAGTGTCAGACATGCCTTGGGTGGATTCGAGTGCGCAGTATTCCTCGTCAAGTGGCTTCTCGCAGTCAATCAAACTCAAGACAGACAGCCTCTGACAGACGACGAAGCTCGCATGCTACATTGGACTCGATGCATAGTTGAGGAAGGGCGAGTGTCGCTTGACCCTGGTGAGAATGAAGACCAACAACCCGTCGATCAGCTGAGTCCCCTGCAGCTCGGTCTGGAAACGACAAGACTGTGGTCTCGCATGTTCCGGCTGAATGTGCAATGGCCTGTTATTAACATTATGGGATTCGGCCTGGAAGAGTATGCTGATATGTTGGAGCGTGGATAATGCCACGAGACACGAAGCACCTGAGAGACGAACCCGAAGCATGTGACGCACACATGTTTATGTGCTTGTAGGCACACCTGAATCAGTGCTACGCATTCATCCTTTTCATTCTTATTCAATCCAGTGACTGGTTGTACTCTGCGATTACCTCCTTGGTCGCCTTGATGATTTCCAAACATCCCGGCGAGTCGGAATGGCAACATACGCTGACGGGGTAGTCCTTCACTGGCAACTCAACCGTCTTGCCTTCCACCGAGGTCACCTTATGCTGTTCGAGCTGCTGTCGTACGTGCGCCTTGACGTCCTCGGTCCTCCACGGCTTCTTCTTGCGGTCGAGTATTAGGTGTCCCGCGTCCGTGTACTTGACGTCGCCATAGAACTCGGCCCAAAACGGCACGCCCACGTCTGCAGCCGCCCTCTCCATTTCGGTGCCGGCGAGGCCGAGCACGGGCACGCCCTCGGGGATGCCCTGCATCACGGCTCTGGCTACCTCGTACTCGCGGCACATCATGCCGTACAGCGCGCCGTGCGGCTTGACGTGGTGCAGAAGGACGCCCTCACGGTCCAGGAACCCCTTCAGCGCGCCCACCTGATAGACGGTGATGGCGGTGAGCTCTTCCGGGGACAGCTTCATCTCGCGGCGGCCGAAGCCTTGCAGATCGGGGAGGCCCGGGTGGGCGCCGCACTTGACGTTGTGCTTCTTGCATGCCTGCACCGTCTCGGCCATTATGAGAGGGTCGCCGCTGCGGTCAAGCATATTAGTCGAAAAGTCGATCTCTCTCAAAACACGGAAGAAGGTAGAGGGAAACAATGGACTCGTGGTTGTACATACCCATGGAAGCCACAGGCTATATTAGCAATATCGATCAAGGGGATGATCTCCAGATCGGGACCACAGCTCCAGTTGCCATACTGCGGGTCACATCAGCGAGCAGCGCGGTGATAGTAGGAGATGTGAGCAACTCACGGCTTCGCCCATGTCTACGTTGAGCAGCGCCTTGTGCTTCGTCGTGGCTGCCATTATGCGTGAAGCGAAGGCGAGTTTATTTTGCTCAGTAGTTGATTTGAGTGCAGCAGCTGATGAGGATATAACAGCATTCCGGGACCAGTCTATAGGTTGCGTTATCCTGGTATGTTTATTGAAAAGCTGTCTCCAACTTCCCAACTCGGGCATCGATGCTAGGCTAGCATCCAGATGGACGCGAGGAGAGTTACAGGCGGGTACGTCGGGCAAACACTCAACTCTCTACCACTCGGAGTCTCGACCGGTCGATTCCGATATCCATCAAGGCTCATATTCTTACATGATTGAATTTGCTCGACCTTTTCGTGCAATCAATTATGTTTTGCATGTGTCGCTCTTCCGACCATCGGCTAGATTGACTCGCAAGGAAGGACGACTGTGTAAAGCAAGGCTCAATAATGTTGGATTATACGCCCTCATGTTAACGCTACCCAAACTCAATCTCTAGTTAATTATATAACCCCCATCGACCACAAGCGCGTGGCCTTGCACAAAAGACGCCTTGGGCGAGCAGAGGAACAAAATCGCATCGGCTACCTCATCCGGGCGCCCATGCCGCTGCATAGGCGCAATCATGGCCGCCGGGCCCATGCGCTCGCCCAGCTCCTTGGTGCCTGTCGTCATGGCCGTGGCAATGAGTCCGGGGCAGACGGAGTTGACACGGATGCCATCTCTGGAATAATCAATCGCATCTCCTCGGGTCATGCCTATCACGGCCGCCTTGGAGGCGCAATAGGCAGCTGCATATCCCAATTAGCCAGTGTCACAAGCAAGTCAGGGCCGGCGGAAGGGTCGTACCGGCCTACGGTCTGCCCACTATGCCGAGCTGGCTGGCGATGTTGACGATGGCACCACGTTGCGGATCGCGACCAGGAGCGTGAGCCGGCAGAGGCTTCTGTTTGAGCATTGCGGCAATCTCTGCCCTCGAGGACAGCCAGCAAGCCCGGTAGTTGACATTGTTAACGGCGTCGAAAGCGGCCAAGCTCTGCTCCGTCGAGCGCACGTCGCCGCCGAGGACCCCGGCGCAGTTGACCGCGTAGTCGACCCGTCCGAACCTTTCGACGACGGCATTGATGAACGAGTCCACAAAGGCCGGGTCCGTGATGTCGCCGGACAGGGCGAGGACTTGGACGTCGGGCGAGATGTCCTTGACTGCCTGTTCGCTCTGCGCCAGCAGGTCCGACTTCCAGTCTGTGATGGCGATCCTGCGGCAGCCTTCTTGTGCGAATGCTAGAGCGGTATGTGCACCGATACCTACCACACACTTAATAAAATAAAACATGGGTGCCGGTAGTGTTGGGCAATCGTTACATACCGACTCCGCCGGCGCCTGTGAGGACTGCCACGCCGGGGAACAGGGTCTTCTCAGTCATGATATTGTTCAGCCGCGGTCCGAAATTGGAGCGACAAAGCAGGTGGACAGTCGTGAACAGTAGGAACAATAATGCAGGGCTGTCTTGCTCCTGTTGATCAAGCACACGATAAGATGCAGCTTCTAGTACACACAATGTCTCCAATCACATGCTGTTGAAGTCATCGCCCTAATATAGTCCAATCCCCGCCAGTTATAACCCCTATCGGTGCGATTCAGGGTCCAACAGCTACCCCGAATCGCCCGAAAGGTGCTAGCTTGTAAGTTATACTTAGCATAAGCTCCCTTGCGAGAGGTTATCGTATCCGTCTCATTGGATCGTGATTCATACCTGTATCCGTGGACAGTTGTTTGCTTTATAGTCGCTATCTCAATATTCAAATCGTACCAACTGTCAGCCTTCAGAAATCAAGCTGAAGAATAAAGAGGAAAAGGTCGAAGGAAAACACCGAAATCATGAGAGTAGCTAGACAAATCTCGAGCTCCGGCTCGCCTCTCCGAGCTCTGCTCCCCAGCAGTTCCACAAACTGCTCCTCCGTCGCCGCCCTGCAATGGCGCAGGACGGCCTCCACGGCGCCGCCGGCCAAACCCACGATCTTCGACCTCAGCCGGCCGCTCCGGCACCGCTCGCTCTGCCACCCCTTCCACCCGCCCTTCGTCATGACCCAGTGGGACACGCACCAGCCCATGGTCGCCGGCGCGGCCACCTTCCGCAGCTCGTCGTACTACGTCTCCATGTCGGACCACGCCGGCACGCACGTCGACGCGCCCAAGCACTTTGACCCGGCGCCCGGCGCCCTCTCCATTGATCAGATGCCCCTGGCGGACTTTTACACCGAGGGCATCTGCCTGGATCTGAGCCACGCCGAGCTCAGGGCGGGCATCACCGTCCCTGAGATGGAGGAGGCGCTCGAGAAATCTGGTCAGGAGATCAAGCAGGGCGATACGGTTCTGCTCTACATGGCGTACGTGGACGAAAGGCCTTTTTTCATTTCTGTTTTTTTTTTTTTTAGTAAAAGCTTTTCACCTGGCTGCATACTGACATCTTCCTAGTTTCAACAAGAGAGTTTCATGCGACGATCCTAGGTGGCAGCACGACTTCCCGGGGCTGGTTCCCGAGTCAGTTCACTGGCTGGCCGACAGGGGCTGCAAGATCTTTGGTGTCGAGGCCGTGTCGCCCGCCCCCGAGGGCGAGCTCAACTTCCTCGCGCACAACATCTGTGGCGAGCGGAACATCACGCATATCGAAGGGCTGGACAACCTGGAAAGTTTGGTGGGAAAGGGCAGATTCCGCTTTATTGGCTTCCCTCTCAAGCTTGTCGAGGGCAGTGGTAGCCCCATCCGGGCCGTCGCGCTCTTCGACAGCTAATTGGCGAGGTATGGAAGTATTGTATATATATATATATATATCGTTCTGTCTCGTTCAACAATCTAGTGCATATCAATGTAAACAAAAATTTTCTGCTGTCTTTTTCTTTTTATCCTTATGGTCAGCCAGCAAGACCTGCTGCAGAATCAACTCGAGATATAAGGCAAAATCATGGGGTCGGCAATTGGATGCTCGTAGCGAAATGTGGTCAAAAAGATGTATTACGCCTGAAGGCAATCCGATCCCAGTTGATTCATGCACCAACATAAAAATACAAAATCGAATGGAAAACGCAACACCATGCCTGAATCTACAACTTTCTGCACTCCGCCAAAGTCTACGTCAATGGGAATACCACAAATGAAGTCTATACAGTTTCGATGTACCTCCGAGTTTCCCTTACCACATGTCAGCTTTTTGCCCGCCACAGAGATGGTCACTGGGCGCAATTGCGAAATCATGGAGGATAAACTTACCAGTCTGTCACGGCTTGATCCCAAAGCTGTATTTCATGCTGTCTTGTGCCCGCGAAATGTTCCACAAATTCGTCCCCGAAGACTTCACGAGCAATGCTCTGTGGCCTTGAGAACATTTCAGTCGCCTCTTTCAGGCTCTGCGCCAATCTCACTCCCCCTGTGATCTGATTCTTGCCTAATGGGGACAGGGTCAATGGAAGCTTCTTCTCCATGCCGCGAAGTCCTATCGCCAGCACCGCGGCGTAGACGTAGAACGAATTCGCGTCGGCTCCGGGTACGCGCACCTCGATGCGGGATGCGTTTGGTGATGATGTCGGCGGCGTGATCAGGCGGATCGAGCTCGCGCGATGTTCCAAGCCCCAAGACACGGTGACTGGCGCAAAGAAGTTCTCCACGAGACGCTTGTAAGAATTTATCGTGGGGGCGAGCATGGGCATGATGTCAGGTAAGCCTTCGATGATGCCAGCTAAAAAGTGTCTTCCCATGTGGGATAAATGTGCAATATCTTCCCATTCTGCTTCGTCGTCTCTGTCTTCTCGATAAAATAGATTCTCCCCGTTCCTGTCGATTGAGAGGTGGATGTGGCCGGCATTTCCGGGCTCTCCTTCCCGTGGCTTGGCCATGAAGCATGGCGTGATACCGAATTGGCTTGCAACGGATTTAACAGCATATCTACCAAAAGTAAGAAAAGGCTTCCACAAATGGCGGATGATGGTATACTTGAAGAGATTGGCTTTGTCCGCCATGTCCGATATTCTATCGCATGATAAAGCTGCCTCGAACAATCCCAAGCCGCTCTCAGTATGCCAGCTCTCGATTCCACAATCGAATTGGTTGCATTTGTCGAATATGTCATGAAAGTAGATCTGATTCTCGGTCGGACGCGTGAGGCTGTAGCCGAACCTGCCCTCGGTGAGCGCCGGCAGGGCACTCGTAGAATTCTCACGAAGGAAGCCGGCAACGTTGGGCTTGTCGGAATCGATACGAGGCGCTTTGAAGTTAGAGAACTCGAACTCGGCTGTCGCATCCATCATTAGCTTAGATTTTCTGCGGTCCAAGGTAGCCATCTTTACCTCCAGCCATGGCGTACATTTCCTTGGATCTCAGCTTGGCAACAACAGTGCTCAGAAGTCCCCTCGGACAGCAGCTTAGTGGCTCTCCAGTTTCTGGGTCATACCAATCCAGCAGGAAAAAGGGTATGTTGTCCTCCCATGGTATCCTGCGGTACGATCGAAGGTCCGGGACTGCGAGGATATCCCGGGCACCATTCTCCGAGTTGCAGACCTTGAGCTCGCGTGAATACATCTTGTCGTGCATGTCCCAGCCAAAGATGATGGAGCAAAAGCCAAATCCTGTCTTCGCAATGGAGAGAAACTTGTCCTTGGCCATGATCTTGCCACGAAGCATTCCGTCGACATCTATGCCCGCCACCTTGACTTTGGTGTCATCTTCGAGGATCCGGGGCAGCTGTCCCATTGTGAGGCGGCGTCGGTAAGAGGCCATCTTGTGCGGATCAAGGGATGTAAGGCTGCACGTTGAGTTGACGAGAGAAAGCTAAAGGCAGATTCCAAGACCGATAGAACTGGCAATGAACGGGATAGAAAACCAGTCGTAAAAAACTGGGAAAGTCCTAAAGATCAGTAGTAGCATTGAAGTTGTTACCGGAAGCTAGGTAACGTAGGAGAACTCCCTTCTCCCCAAATCCCCAGCTAACGTGGTTTCCCCCACGGGTGGTCACTTCCTCCCCAACCAAGTTCGATCAGGAATATGAGGAAAGACTACACAGCTTTGTCAAAAGTTCATTCTCTGATCCTTCCCAACCCTCGAAGCTAACCTGGTACAAGTCAGGTGCGTCTATAACACCATCGGCAGTTGCTTCCCATTAATCCCAATTAGGCAAGTTGGGGTCGATGGCGCCAATAGGGAATGGAGGACCTCGAGCACAGCTGGCGTTCGAAAGTTCTCGACTAGGGGACCCGTGGGACTTGGAAAGCGGGCAAGATATCTAGATATGCTTCGTCGGATTACATGTTTTATATTTCAAGCCCAAGTGAGTCGAGAAATAAGTACCGTTGAAAGGCTTGCACTATTCACCAGCTCATCTGCCTTACATCTCATCACCTTTGCGCCAGGTATACAACCAACTCATCTGATATAATGCTATCTACCACAACCATCCAAGCAGCAACTCCAGCCTCGTCGGTGGCCAGCAACGCTTCCGGATTCGCGGGCAGGTTCCGTTATGTGAGCAAGAATAAGAAGCTGGTCACCAACCCCAATCTATATCACTTGCCACCGCTCTCGGATTTCAACGATCCTGTTACCCTTCCTGTCACGGACATCCGCCCATCACTTGCACAAGGCGATGCCTCATCCTTCAAGCTCGCCAGCCATGGTTTCACGGCTCGCCGGGAGCCCTCGGAGCTGCACTCGGCCCCCCACAAGGTCGAAAGCTGGTATAACGCGGAGCTCATCAAGTCCGTTTACATGCCCGAGGTGGAGGCCATGATCAAGAGGATCACGGGATGCAAGACGGCGATTGTGGAGTCTGCCGTTCTCAGGAACAATGTCCACACAGAGGTCGACTCGCACTCCAAGGAGCACTCCGGGGCCGACTTCAAGGCCGACGAAGCCGGCCCGTGCCCCCGCATGATTGGATTCTCCAACGCCGGCGGAGCCTCCCCGGCGCCAAAGGTCCACCTCGATTTCTCGCCCTTGGGCGCGAGGCAGCACATTCGCAAGTACCACCGCGTCCTGGCGTTGGCAACCGCACCGGTTATTGAGGCCGAGAATAAACTGCTCAAGTCCGGCGTCCGATGGGAAGAGCTCAAGCTTCACTATGGAAACAGAGACGACGCGGAAACGGGAATACCCCGATTCGCGCTCTTCTCGGTCTGGCGATCACTGAAGACGGTCCGTCGAGACCCATTGGCAGTAGCCTCGTGCGCGACATTTCCCACCTCGGACTATGTCGCCGTCGACCTCGTCCAGCCCAGCGGCTGGTTCATTCCTCCTCACCTGTCTCAGATCATCGACCCGGCCAACCCGCAAGCTGGCGGCTCTGGAGATGAGGAAGCTGGCGAGGAAGCTCCTACTCACCTCTCCAACAGCTACTTGGCATATGAGCCCAGCGACGGAAACAGCCACGACTGGCACTTCATCTCCAACCAGGAACCCGAGGACGTCTTGATCATCCAGCTCTTCGACAATGAGATGGAGGCCCTCGCGGCCGCAAAGCAGGAGAACAAGTCCGAGCCCAGCGTCGGTGGTGTCATTCACAGCGCATTTGAGCTGCAAGGTCAAGACGACAGCGCTGAAGCTAGAGAAAGTCTGGAGGTTAGAGTTGTGGCGATCTGGTAGTTGGAAACACTCGGTGCTAGCTTTGAATGCCTGATTGGCCTAGGGATTAGCAGTGGCAAGATAATCTCAAGACTTTTATCACTAGGTATTTATCATTCTTGAAAGCGGTATTACCACAGTGTCCATTACGCCGTTGTATCAAGTGCTGACAATGAACATGTGGAGAGATTCGCATTGCGCAAGGGACCTTGGGTAAACTCTTGCCAGCCGTGCCACTTCCCCCCATCGTTCTCGGTCTTCCGGAAGAATGATACTCATCTCCCGTTCGATTCCATGATACTCAAGGCCTTTACTCCTTGGATCGGAGAACTTGGGTGGCTTGGGTGGTACTCCGTACAGATTACAGAACCTCAAACTTCAAAGACGGCACTTGTGGGCTGGCCGCTGCAGCTTCTAACTGTTTTCGGCAAATTGGAGAAATATCCCCAGAGCCCCAAATGGCGAGATTCGGCCTAGCGCGACCACTATATCCACCAGGTATGCAACGTCCCCCGGGCGCCCCAGCACTCGAATGATTTCGAAACTGTCACAACCAGAATTCACGTTGATTCTCTTATTACGTACAATGAGACATCTGTCATTCGAATCGTCTTTATCTCGATTATCGCTGGAAATGGGCATTCGAGAGAGTCTTGGCTTATCTTATCTCCCCGCAATGTGACAGCTTATCTAGTGGACCACTTCGGGATTGCTTGTAAGTTATGGCATCATTATACGCTGGGGATGGCCATGTTGTTGCAGGTTGAAGATATTTATTTATTTATTTCATTGCAAGATAATCATTTGAACCCTGATTTGATTCTCTTCCACTGTTTTGAGACTCAAACCTTACAACGACACTGAGTGACCTCTGCATCACCACACCAAGATGGCCCCCAAGCAAGACGGTGACCATATTCGACCCGCGTCCTTTGACGCAGAGATTGGTTCGGCAGAGAAGGTACAAGAAGGAACAAACCAGTTCGAGGTTTTCAAGCAGGGAGATGGCGTCGTCGACTTTAGAACTGTGCACTGGATCCAAGCGTCCGTGATCTTTCTCAAGAGTATGATCCCCCGCGCGCAAATTTCTGGTTATACAATATGCTAAACCTCCAGCAGTCATCTTCGCCACCGGCGTGCTGTCCATTCCGTCGGCCATGGGCTCCCTCGGCGCCTTTCCCGGTGCCGTGGTCGTCGTCTGTCTGACCCTCCTAAACGCGTACTGCGCTATTGTGCAGGGCAACTTTCGCAACAGACACGCCGGATGCCATTCCATCGCCGACATGGCGCTTCTTGTTGGCGGGCCGATTACCAAGGAGATCGTCGGTTTCCTTTTCTTGGCCGCCTACGTCGTCTGCGCTGCCTCTGGAATCATTGGCGTCTCGACGGCATTGAACGCGCTCTCGCTCCATTCCACTTGTACTCAGTGGTTCTCATTCGTAGGCACTGTGATTGTGGCCCTGGCGGCGAGTGTGAGGAAGTTTGAGAAGATCGCGTGGCTCACGTGGGTTGGGTTCATCTCAGTCTTTGTCGCGGTCATGATTGTGGTGTAGGTCTCGCCGTGTTCCTGCGCTTTACGAGCTCTATACTAACAAAATTTCAGCGTCGGGGTGACGACTCTTGACCGACCGGCCATCGCCCCGCAGACCGGAGACTTTGATCTTGGATTTGTGGTTATTGGATATCCTACCTTCATTGCCGGCATGACCGCGTGCGCCACCATTTTCGCCTCGAGCGCCGCCACGGCTGCATTCCTGCCCGTCATCTCCGAGATGAAGAGGCCCAAGGACTACAACAAGGCCGTCTACGTATCCATGTCCATTGTCACCTCGTCGTACCTTTCCCTGAGCTTCGTCGTCTATTACTGGTGTGGGCAATGGGTGGCCTCCCCGTCGCTAGGCTCTGCCGGACCGCTCATCAAGCGTGTTGCCTACGGTGTCGGCATCATCGGCCTCGCCGTCTCGGCCTGTCTTTATGTGCACATCGCCGCCAAGTATCTCTTCGTGCGGTTCCTCCGCAACTCTCGTCACCTGCAGGAGGACACCGCCGTTCACTGGGCGACCTGGCTCGGCTGTACTGTGGGCATTTCCGTCTGCTCCTTCTTGATTGCATCTGGTATACCCATTTTCAACTACATTCTGGCGTTGGCGGGGAGCTTCTGCTTCTCTCCGGTAGCCATCTGCCTTCCCGGCTGGCTCTGGTGCCACGACCATGGTCTCTACCGCAGGGGCAATGTGTGGCAGATCACGGCGTATTACCTGCACGTGTTGATGATTGCATTTGGTGTCTTTATGACGATTGGTGGTACTTATAGTGTGATTCAGGAGATTATAGATGCTTATGCGTCAGGTACCATTGGGTCTGCATTCTCTTGCGCAGATAACAGTGGGACTGTGGTGTAGGATTGTTGTAGAGAGTCAGGCAAAGTGTATTTATCTTCAAAATAAGCAATGCTGTGTGATGAATACTGAAGCAGCTGAGCATATGACTTGCCTTCGATATAGCGGAATGTGTGAAATAGGCTGCCAAAGATGTTGTCAAAGTTGCTGCGTCCTGGTTCAGTTGTACCTCTCGCGCAGTAAGATCATACGATGGATGCTGCGTCAGGTAATGAGAATGTCTCTTTGAGCAGCCCTCTCATCGTGAATTATGCGTGCTTGTTTTTTCCTTGCTTCTAAACACCGGGTCGACATGGGAGTTGACGATGAGCTCGAACTTGTTCAGCACGGGATATAGGGACATCTGGCCCAGCGTCCGGATCGGGGTTAGGTCGAGAATATTCGCAAGCCAATCAGAGCGCGAGGATACGAGGAACGCGTCGAGCACTCTTCAAGCATAATGGAGTAGGAAAAGAAGAGAATGAACATTGGGTCTGGTTCCCAAGCAAGCATTACTGGCTGTGCACGAAAAAAGCTGCTATACATGAAGAAATGACGGACTAGGACTAACAAGACGGACTCGGGGGATGTATTTGCTCAGTCCCGGTCAATATTGCAGAGAGGGGGAGGCCTGAATTCTAGGCCGCAGACAATTGCCCTTTGAAGAAGGGATTACCAGCTCTTTGCAGCAACAACCGTATCATGCATCTGATGACGTCATTTCCAACTACAATCTCAGGCCTCGGAGAATAAGTGACTCATCCAGGCTGGAACAGGTTCAAGCGATTTCTGTTATTGAGTGCTGCATTGACTACGTCACAGACTTCACAGATCAGTCACCTGCTCGGGTATACACTTTGCTTTTCTGCACCTCTCTTTTGTGGGTCAGATACATCAACTCCAGACATATTCTTTACGCTCTCTCGACCACGTCGTCCTTCACATCGGCGTAAGTGAGATTGTTTTTCAGCCATCTTTTTATAATGCCCACTGCGAGCGATATCAGGGTCTTCTTGTATCATATTATTCACTCTGGTTTCAGTCACGCCGGTGCGACGCTGTTGCGGCGACATCGGGAAAATGTCGAGGTGAGGATTATCGTCGCAGTCCGTGCCCTCATACTTTATTGACAGGCATGTGAAGTCCGAAGGGCGTGATGAATTCCAGTATGAAGAAATGCCAAGTATCAACAGTATACGCCTGTTACAAATCAAGCCCGGAAATGATAGATACGTGATAGAATGTTCTCTTCGCACTGCAGATCTCGATGAAACCTCACGATACGTGGCGTTATCATACACTTGGCAGAAAGAAGAAGCAGTGGGTACGGAAGTGTGGGATGATTACTATGACAAGGTTCAAAAGGTCAAATCCAAGACCAAGACGAAGCTAGGGCATGCTCAGAAACTCTGGAGTTGGAAGTCGCCAGGTGGCATATCGGATGATGGTGATCATCCTGAACCCCAGGAAAACGACAAGAGCTCGGAAAGAATTATCTTCTGCAATGGGAGATTGAAAAGAATCCCCCCCTCGTGTCCCTCACTCTACGGCGCTCTGTTGCAACTACGACAGTCCTTTCCTGGCCATGAATTCTGGATAGATGCAATCTGCATCGATCAGGCGAACACCGATGAAAGGAACTCACAAGTAGGAATGATGGGCCGCATCTACAACGCAGCGCAAATGGTTGTGGTGTGGCTTGGCCCGATCCCGGTATTTCCAAAAAAACTCAATCCCTTGCAAATGTCCAGCATTCTTGACAAGTTCGTATCGACAACAATACTGCCTGACGGCAATGACACTACTCTGACCACGTCGGAGTTGTTTGAACCCTTTTTTATCAGCCACTTACTCAACCGTCGTTATTATAGTCGAGTCTGGGTCTTGCAAGAGATCGCCATGGCCCAGGAAGTGGTGTTCCTTCTTGGAGATTATCGATTCGACCCTGAGTCTTTGTGGAAACCGGCGAGCGTTGTCGCTGACCCCCTATCTCCCGTAACAAAGATATTCGGCCCGATGGTTAGCCTTCTCGGAAGCATGAATTCTCGATCTATACTTCAAATCAACTCCTTGCCGTTCCGCCGAACAGCTGGAAATGTCAACTTATTAAAGGCTCCACAGTCTACATTACAAGAGTGGCTACGAACGTGTATAGGCCGAGAAGTCACAGATGAACGTGATTTGATCTTTGCTGGTCTATCACTGATCCGTCCTGAGTTCTTACGAATTCAATGGAAAGCTCTGCTCGCGGATTCAAGATCGAAGGTTGTGCCATCTCATTCACAGCCTCGAGATACCGAGCTCGACGAAAACAGTCCGGCTTTACCGCAACGAAGTCTTCAACTTTGGGATGAATTGCATACTGATTATGGAACTACGGTTCATGAGGTATTGCTGAATCTTGCAGCTTCTGTTCTGTCGGGACCAGAACCTATGAACCTCTTATCCATCAGTTCACAAATGCGCTTTCCGAATAATCATTGGCAGCCGAACATCACCCCTTCATGGATTCCCACGGTGAAGGCACCCTCGACGTCTGGGGATGTTCGCATTTTTTCGGATGGTCTCAACGGGAACTTTTCCGCTGCAACTCATCTTCAAAACAACCCCAAAATCTCCCTCGAAGACTGGACTCTCACTGTAGACGGGTGTCGGCTGGGGAAGATTCGACAAATATTCTCCCCACTTGGCGAAGACGAGGTAGTGCCACGGGGCGATAAGATGGATAACATGCTGAGAGTTATTCGAGCATTGCACACGTCCGCGCACAATTACAATGGCACAAATACCAGTACTCTGGCTGCTTTCGTCAGCGCAAGCACGTGTGGCTGCTTCAAACACGATCACTCGCGAATGCAGTCAGTGTTGGCAGCATTTTGTTCTTGCATAGACCGAAGAATTAAAAGGCCGTTGAGAGAACAGGAACAAAGGCTGAAAACCCTCGAATCTCAGACGACATCACCCAAGAAGAAGTCCAAGGAAACTGAAACTCAGAAACAGCAACGAGAAGCACAGATCAAGGAATGCCAGCAGCAACTAGACAGGTCGAGACGAAAACTGTATACTCCATATACAGAATTGAAGGATGCGTATCCAGACGCCCCGTGGACAGCCACGGACACTTCCTCGGCTCAACTAGAAAACCTCAACGTTGCGTTTTTCCCGATAGAGCGCTCGCACTTTTACGGTTCTCCGCGGAGAGTGTTTTTCACGAATAGTGGATATATTGGCCTAGCTGCGACAGTGATACACGACGGCGACGAAATTATGCTAATCAAAGGAGCCCCTGTGCCTTACATATTCCGCCGAGTGGACGACGTGTTACTGCAAACCATTCAAGAAAAGGAACAAGATCTGCACAAGGCTGAGAATGATTCCCAATGCGAGAGAGCAGAAGAGATTTCTCAGGACATCCAGGATCTGCAGGGCAAGATTGGGAGAAGAGATGGTTGGTTTCTGGTAGGGGAGTCGTACATAGAGGGTATCATGGACGGTGAGGCTGTTGCGCAGTACGCGGACTGCTTTGAGCGTATCACTATCTTTTAGGTAATCACCTAGATCTAGGAGTTCGGTGCGCGTACTTACTGATTCCCTATTTGTAACGGTGTTGCAAATAAGCACTCGCACAGCTAAATACCACTTCAAGATCCAGCGGGGAATGATTTGAGCCATCGTCTAATGACACTACAGCTGCTGGCGATTGAAGACCACTTCAGTCCCATAACCCACTGTCACTGCGTGATCAGACATACAGCAGTTATTCTGTCAGAGCTGTATCAACAGTGAACACTGGAGGCTTTGACTTCTTCAAATTGCCACTACCTAGGGGGCGCGTTCAATTCTGAGGTATCCAAGCCGACGCAACGTCTCTCGACTTTCATTTGGCCGTTTGAACTCGGGATCAAAGGGGTCCTCAATAGTACCGAATCCCTTCTTGACCATGTTATTGTCTACGTTGGCTGGACCATCGTTGAAAGGGTTGCTTCCGTTCTTATATAGGAAATCCATTACCTCAGCATCAAGCCAGACTTGACGCATTTCATCCGTATCGTACGGGGTGCTAGCCTCAACGCCAATTCGGAGCTTTGGCCTGGAAATTTGGTCTGCCCAACCAGACTCATCCCGCAATTGATCCAAGAACGTCTTGAAAGTACCATGGCCCTCCATGAAAGCAATCGAGCTCAGTTCGATGGTCCTCAGGGTAGGGATCGCGTTCAAAAAGCTGAGCAGGTCCGAGTCTTTGACGTAGAAGCGGCGTAGACTAAAGTGCCGCAGCCGCGAGAACTTCGTAGGATCAAAAAGGGTATGCAATGGGACGTAGAAGCGATGCTCTTCCCCAGACTCGGGAACCTCAATGTTGGTACCGAAATGCAAATGTTCCAATCCCTGGCCGTTGGCCGCGTTCACCAAGGCCCGTTTTAGTAGCCCTTTCTTGAACACTTTAGCTTGCCAGTCGTAGTCATCTACCATGAGGTCAAGGTGGAGATGTTTGAAGCCCGGCCGAGCAAGCAAACGTTCAAATTGCTGGAATGACTCGTTGGACTCATCGTCGAAAACAAGCATGTTCAGACCAGTCTCGACTTGGTGTGCATCGATCCGTAGTTCTGAGACTCTTCCGCCGTCCTTGCCTTGGGATAATACCGAGGTAGCAGTGCGAAATCCTTGCCAATCGGATCCTGTATTGTCCCAAGGCGTGGGCTCTGGCATGCCCGCGTCCTGCACTGGCCAGCCCCGCGACATCGGGCAGTTGAAGCCTCGCGGGAATGAGCGTATCAGTGGAGTCTCATACAGAGGATTGAAGACCTTTCCATACGCGGCTGGTGTCACTGTAACTCTCTGAAGCGCCGGGAATGAGCCTGTAGGTGATTGCTGTCAGGACTGGGAAAGCATTCTCTCGGTCATACCGGGAATCAGCGGAGGAGAGACCAACTTATATACTTTTCGAAAGCACGTGCGTGCGCCTGAGAACCCAACACCTCACGCTGCTGCTCTAGCAATTTCTCGTAATAGGCCCATGCCTCGGTAATAGGTAGGTGACAAGACCGCTGCTGTGCTCTGGCAAGATGGCCAGGCCTGTCCGCATCGTAGCCTCTGGTGAATCTGAGAGCGGACAGATTGTCCTTGCAAGACTTCCTGAACCATCGAGGCACGTTCCCAGTCCAATCAATGCCATAGTCAACTTTGAGCTTGTCTTCCGCATATTCTGGGTTCGTTTCCTCCCACTCTAGAGTATCCTGCGCCGGCACTTCGTAGAGGGTAGCATCATCCCAAATGATCTCCGTCACCAGATGCCGGAAAGACTCATGGCGGGCAATAGCAATGAATACTTCTATATTCAGCGGATTGGCGGAGATGAAGACACGAGCCAGGCGCAGGACCGCCGTCTCTGAGTAGAAGCGACAGGTCAGCCTTAACTGTTTAATATCCTTATTAGACAGTTGATGACAGATTGTTTCCACAATCTCGGGCGGGAGGCGTAATGCAGATTGTTTCTCCTCGCGGCCTGAAGACATGTCGTCATACAGCTCGGAAGTCACTCGGGTGTTGCGCGTCTGGAAAGTCTTGGGAGATACGGCAAGTGCACGTCGCGAATTCGCAAACGCGGTGGTGTTGTGCGTAATTGAAGTTTTGAGTGAATGATGCGGTCTGTCTGTTGGTTCCCGAACAGTCCTAGGACCCAGTACCGGGTATATTAGGCACGATTAGCGGGTATCCACGCGCGGTGGACGGCCGCGTCTATCCAGCATAACGTAGCCAGGAAGTAGATGATCACCAGTTTATTTGGGGCAGATCGGACGGGATGTTGAGTTTACTAGCTTCTATGGTTGTATATGAAGGAAAGAGAAGAAACCCAATTTATAATTGATGAGTTTGTAGACTTCGGCGTCCAGAATGGCCACCAGTGTCATTACACAATGCCTCCGTCGTCGGCTGTTCGCCATCCACCAAGTTTGTCTTGTCGCCTCAGCAAGACTATAATGACGAAACGCCTTTTCTCTTCAGTCCAATAGTTTGTATCTACTGGTAAAACAAGTTGTTTCGGGCTTAAAGGGACCAAGATATTCAAGTTCCACGGTCATCTCTATTAAATTAAGCGGTTGATGGAATTTTCATGGCGTTATAGAAACACTATCATAGCAAAGTTATTCCATATGCACTTGATTTCAGCTCAGTGGTTACAAGAACCGCAGACTTCCTGCATATAGAGTATCTTGACGATGGCGTATATGATATGCGATTCATCCAACTTTTCGAAAATGCCATTTGATACAACACTCCTCATAAAGCCTATTCATTGCGACTGTACAGATTCATCGCTGAGTTCACTCAGTTGTCTCGTAATTGAGTTTGTGGAGCCATCTCGGAACACTCAAAATAAACCTGTATCCATTGTTCGCATATCTTCCCTACAACATTGTTCGTAACGCGAGGCTGTCGCAAGAGGTTGAAGCCCGGTTGAGATATATCATGACTGCTTCAAGATGAGCCGTAGTCTTGACATGACTAATCTTAGACAGATGTAAGCAACAATATAAAAGATCGCCGTATATATCTCCAATAGGCTCGAATCCTACCAATCATCAAACAGTCTACGGCCATAACTCGTCGATGTGAGATGCGCTGCACATGATTGGTGGGAATATACCCTTGACCTTCGTCAACTGTCAAGATGCACCCCACGTGCCTGGCACAGCGGTCCTATCTGACCAGCGATCAGTCACATTACCGGCCCGGGGGAGCTCCAAGGACGGACCCGGTGAAGGGGGCAGACAGGACCCCTGCGACCGGTGAACGACTTGGTGGTGTCGAACTCAGCTGTCAAGGCTGAGCTGTCAGCCCCTCCTGCGTTTCAAGGTGAGCGCGTGACGAACGGCCCAGTGGCATGTACTCGGGGGAGAGGGCGATCAGCGAATGCAGGCCAGCCATCCCACCCCCCATCGTCATGCCGGCGGTGCGCGTTGGCCCATTGTAGCGGTTCTTTAGGTAAGTGGCATTGGCGCTGCTGGAGGCGTGGTGTACACGCACCAGAGCACATGAGTCCCAGCTGCCGGCGGCTTATGAACGCCTATCTCCCCCAGCCATCTATCTCTCTTCATGTTCCCGACGCACGGGATGAAAATAGACACGAAGTCAGAACATGATGAGTTGTCTTCGCTCAGGTATGGTGGTAAGCTGCAAGGTCTTTTAAGATTGGTGTACACGAAATCTGTCTCGACACACGATCCTGCTCGGCATCTGTCGAGCATGCAAGGTCGCGTAAACCTCCACGCTCACGAGTGCAGTCGAACCTGGGCAATCCACCGCAATTTCGCCATGATCCTCGCAGAACGGCTCATGTTGCCCCCTGGGAGGAGAGCGATCGTGGTGGCATGCGAAAAGGCCCAGGCAGGCAAGATCCTTCCCCCATGCAGGGCCGAGACAGTCGATAGCACCGGGGGAATGGTAACAGCAACGCTAAAACGAGAAAATAATGAATTCTTTTCTTCAACATGTCTCCCCTTCCCAGAAAGTGGCGCCTACCTACCCGTAACGGCGCTGCAGGACACTTTCTCTTGAACACGCACACACATCAATGCCCCAAATCAGTAAACGGTCACTGGGTGTTCTAGCGTACGCTGAGAAGTCTGGGGACGATCCTCGAGGGCCATTCCCTCACTGCCGGCTAAACGAGGAGGTCCAATCGGGGGCCATGTCGAGGGAATCCGCGCAGCCGCACGAATAATAATCACCCGGGCGCTTTAGCCGGACGATGAATTTACAGCGCGCCTGGGAAATGTACCCAGGTATTTTATTCTCATCACAGCACAATGTGCAAAGGTACCGCGGTGGGTTGGTTGGCAGGACCCTGAACCGCACCCTCGGGATTCCTCCTCCCCATCCATGAAGTCTGTATGAGTGTACATCATGTCAATGTAGGTGCGGTATTAGTTGATGCACGCGGGTCACGGCGCGCGCATAGACGACCGAGAGTCGCAAAGGCGGTGGGATATGCAAAGTGAAATTGGATCCGAGAATGTTCATGACCTGGATTCAGTAGTATTCTTCTTTTTTTTTTTTACCTATTTCTTCAATATCTTTCCTTCCTTCCCCGGCTTCCATGGGGCCCTGCCGTGCTCACCTGGTACCATTTGACTGGGAGTCGTGCTTCGACACGCCTTTCCCCCATCCGTGCCACCCTGCATTCCTGGGGTACGGCGCAAGGGTGGCTGACTTACTGTACCCGAGCTCTAGAAGAGCTTTTTCGCTCGCCGTGACAAGGATAGCCGGGTCGCGGTCACCGGTTCCGAGACTCTGGGAAAATGATATAGCAGTATACACTCGCATGTATAGACGAGCATGGTCCTCTCTTGTATTGGAATTGACGAAAATCTGTGCAGAGGTACTTTGCTGGATTTTGCCCTGTGCGACGCGACCGAAGTGGGCAAATCCCAGACGCCGAGTTCCTTTTCGGTCGTGACCAAGACAATTCGGAAATCTGGAACACGTACGTAAGCAGTTACAGCTTTTCTTTCGGGTACTCCTTCCCGCCTCCGAGGAAAGTCCATTGGCCGAATTTCGAGCGGCGCGCTGAGCGCTGGGGCATTCGTCATTCGCCGCCGGTCGTTCTCCTGTCGAGAGGATAGAGCACCCGAATATTGAAGATATTGGTTCGAGGTTGCAGTCCGACCCATCTCACCGCAGCGCGGTGGTGTCCGGAGTCTCACACCGGGACGCACAAACTTATTTCGTCGAGTATGCGCTGGCTCTCCTGATCTTGACACATGGATCGCAATGACTATCCTTAGAGTTCATCTATCTGGTGGGCGAGCGCGATGGGTGAGAGCGAACCCCCGCGTTGCTGACATGATATGGTCGAGGGGGAATCCTGCTGACAACTGTTTTTTTTGCTAGCGGGAATGGCGACAATCTGGCGAGTTTTTGATAAACAGGCATTGGTTCAAAAGGGGCCAGCTTGTGGAACGGCCCGTTATGGGCGACCCCCTCTGACGAACAGATCATGAACAGACGAAAAGGGAATCAGGCCGTAAGCACAGCGTCGCTTTCTCGCTCCACGGGGGATGAGCCGGTGGGATCGGCATCATGATTATTTCGCTCGAGGCCGGCCTCGTTACTGAAAGTCCATCTCCCACACCCCGGGCCGCCGTGGGGGTAAGACTGGCTCGACTGGCTGACTGTGTAGGCAGGCAATTCGAGTCTGACAGCCACCACGTGCGATGGGTTGCGGATTCTGCCGCGGGATTCACAGCCACGGTCTGGCTCTGGGCAAGCGGACTCCTATTCATTAAGCACCTTGGCCGCAATACAATAATCTTGATGTTGCACCAGCCCGACTCAAACGGCTCCCATATGATAATGTGGTCAGCTCTTACGTGCAGCTCCCGCCATCTTGGGGGGCTTGTTTGCTTATCTGGGGTCAATTGGCCTTGTACCACATAAATTCGGTAGTAAATAATCATTAACATTTATTTTCAAGAGAAAAATAAATTCATTATCATTTAATTGATGTTTTGAATGGTTCTCAGATGATGAGCATTCCAACCGCTGTGCCACATGGCCCTGAGAACATCATGCATATGGATTGGACGGCGCTCATTTCGATGTCAGCCGCAGCATAATTTCGCGACCACATGCCGCCCTTATGTGCGCTGCGCTCCCGACAAATATTGCAGAGAAATATCAGGTTCTTGTCACAGATCTGCTGCTTTGTCCCTGCTCCCGGGCCCGGCGGAGAGAGGGCTCAGACAATGCGCAGTAAGAGAACATGGGAACATGGAAATGATTGATAGATATTGCCATTGTGGACTCGTGTAACCGGAAGGCTCGCTACGGCGTTCGTGGCATTGGATCCCCTCCTCACAAGTACTGGTAACACCAAGCTGAATCAACCCGTGTGCGACCATGGCGCCGGTCAAGTGAGCGCCTTTTGGGATGGGCAATATCGTCAGCAAAGAGGAGCTGTACGGTCAGATATAGGTCCAAACCTCTCCCACATCTGGCTGCTCAGACTACAAACGTACCTCACCTCTTGTGTCTCAGAATATTGAGATGCTGGAGACGGCTAGGTAGAAGGTCGATACGGATTGCCCCACGTGCTTATATCGACTACATGCTTTCGTATAGTCAGCATCCGTTGCAGGAGAATGGTCCTGAGCCTTGTGGTACTCTCATCGTACATGATCCGCGGAGGAATTCAGACGCACGCGAGCTAGGGGTACTTCATCCAACGATTAGCAAGTGACGAATATCATAATCGACGCCAGATCGTCGGCGATTACATTGTTCTCCATTGCTCGTACAGGCAGGTAAGCACGAGGCAAGATCTCGTGATGTTATTGGCAGTCGATATCATGATTCCGAGTCAACTACAAACGAACATATCACGGTTCCAATACGTGAAGAGTCGTACTGGCAAAATATAATGCTATGATCTGTGGCGGAGAATATCTGCGTTCCCTTCCACGGCAATGCCGTATACATGAACAGAAGTATGCGTCTTTGTGTTTCCCTCAATCCAATTGCTGGGACCAATCATATTCTCTGCCCTCTCTCGTGCGCCGCACTCTGCTCGTCTAAATCCCTCTCTCTCTCTCTCGGCTGTGCCTCAGTCCGCCTTGACACGCCGCACCTCAGCAATGCCCGCCAGATCGTATCCCCGTCCAATAGTGAGAGAGACTCGTCAGCGCTCGATATCGTGAAACCACGAGGAAGATCTGAGCGACCCGAGAGACGGAACGTAGCCGCAGGCGAGCCGTGTTGCGTGCACCGCCGGGAGCCAATACAATATCGCACGCCAAATCGAATGAATATTGCGCTCTCGGAATGTTCGTTCTCGTGTCTCCTAGACTTGACCTATCAACTGCACATGATGAACAACACCATTGTATCGATTCAATCATGGTTGGGAATTACCGTCAATACTTACCAAGACGTGATTCACGATATTCGAAGATCTATATATGAGATGTCGTGAAACCACACTGCGACAAATATCACTGTGCACATATAAAACGCAATTATGATTTTACGACGAGTCACGGAGGAGAGCCTGCACGCAGGGTTATTGAATGGACAGATATAAGATGCAACTGGCCTATAAGGTAAATTCATGATCTAGTCTTTGATATAGGTATTTAATAATAAACCCATGAGATCGATAAGAGTCAATCCCGGGTCAGAGACACTATCAAATCGAAGTCATATTATTGGATCAGAATTAGTCGAATATTCACTAGGCAGAGAGATACACAAAATCCTGAATAAGTAATCACTACGATGGTACTTCTATATTAAAATTGATACACCAAGTCCTGTCGCTGTTGTTCTAAGCCCGAGTTGGAATGTATGCCAGATCCCATAGTTGCGCACACAATCTGCCATTAATCGGATCGCCATTCCAGTGATCAAAGATCGGGAGGTCATTACCGGCGGTCATGAACCCATTCCGCTGCATTCCCAGAGGATGCGCGTCAATGTCACGGACACGCGCACGTCGCATGTTTTCCTGGCCCTCGAAGCCGGGAAACGAGTCGAAATGACATCATATCTGCCGGAACCGGGGGTCAGGTTACCCTGCGCAGCGCGAGATCCAACAGATAGTGTTAGACTTTCAGCTAAATCCCCAGATTGCGAGATCCGATCGACGTGTGTCTCGGAGGGTCATTGTGTTTGTTGTTCCATTGTCGGCGGACCGTTGATGTCCGCAACAAGGGGAGAATTCATTGTAGCAGATCTCGATTCGAACCAGATTGCGTGCATTGTTGTGATTTTTTCTCATTGGGCCGCGTGCGCTTTCGGGGGAGGATTGGGGAAATCGAGGAATTTCCAAAGCGTCACTGCTAGAGGCCAGTCTACCCCGGAGTCGAATCCTTGGCGAGCTCTGGCGTCGCGCGTGACGGGAGAGGTTGGCCCCAAGGCTACCTACTTTCACTATGATCTTGATCTGGCTTGCTGGTCCAGCATGTTTTGCCCGAGGGAATCTCGATAGACCACCGATCAGTGATGCAATAAATATCAGACGGAGAGTCATCTGGCCCTACGATTTTTGTTGTTGTATTTCTGCAGATCCGTGGCCTTTCGGTGTCATTCAACTGCGTCACAATCATGAACCACAGGTATCTTGTCTGGCACGGCCTTGCCAGCGCAGGTGGTAGCGACGAATACGCCTTGCGCTATAACAATAATAACATAGGTCGCATAGAAGGATGGGATCACACGACACTCAAGAGCAGTCGAGCATCAGGCTACCGGGTGCTAGGGGCAGGCTCTTGATATGTTGGCGGTCGGACAATGCTTACTTTATTGCTTGTTACTCATCGCCCCGCCAAATCTTGTTCAATAACCTTTGGGCTGTTACGCGCCGTAACATGACGCCCACGGGACGTGGACAGTCCTATTCAATCGAGAATAGCTGCCAACCCAGAACAATGATATATAGCAACCTGTTTTTCCAAATGCAGTTGTAGGCTTGTCTTGCTCGTTGTTCATGCGAAAATAGGCGACCAGGCCCGTGCCGGCCATATGTAGAAGGGGAGCAAGCAAGCATCGCCCGCCCCTCCGAACTCCCGAGGCCGGCAGGACTGCAGATCAAGGTAGGATTACAGAGGTCACCAGGTCGATCCTGAGACGTACGCACCGTCCTCTGCAGGAGCTGGGAGCTCGTTCGGAATGGGGGTTTATTTTGAGAAGTTCCCTCTTTTGGACGATCCAATCTAGGCCCGTTACGGAGTACCTACATACAGCACTCCTGTGCTCAATTCATTGCATGCTCTCGCCCCAAAGAAGTCAGTCTCCCCTCTGCGGCCTTCTCGACCCGCGTCAGTGCCAGCGGTACTTGTTGGATGCCCCCCCGCACCAGATCCATCACGAGCCATTCGGTCAGTGCTTGAACCCCAAATGAGTTGTTCTGCAGCAGCGTTACAATACTTCGTAAGCAGCCCGATAATACTTCCAACACTCAAAGTCGTGC
This sequence comes from Pestalotiopsis sp. JCM 9685, assembly GCA_001599175.1. Lineage (NCBI taxonomy): Eukaryota > Fungi > Ascomycota > Sordariomycetes > Amphisphaeriales > Sporocadaceae > Pestalotiopsis > Pestalotiopsis sp. JCM 9685. The sequence continues at coordinate 2,261,204 of BCGF01000005.1, read as the reverse complement.
ATGACTGATATGTTATAAAGACAACGACGCGTACGAGGTAGAGGCATAATGACTAACACGGAAAGTACGTTTATATGGAAACAAGCACAAGGGGGCACCAACAACTTGTAGGAATGTTACCGGCCACATACCCAACTGAGCGGACCTTCTGACCATGAAACCATTCATCGCGGCCTTGTCATTTATTCCAGGAACGTGTCTGTCGCCCTCATGAGTGCTGCGTATGTGCTGGCGCCAAGCATAGGTGGGTGTACGCACCAGACCACCGTACCTGAGTCTGTGTGCTCGGTGTGCGTGCGTGTGTGTTGCAAACTCAACAAGTGTCAAGTTTGGGTATTTGTCTAGATTTAGCTTTATCCGTTGTCTGCTGTCTCGTGTGGCATCTGATTTCATCCCAAGAGCACATTCCTATCTCTTCCCTTCCCGGTGCGGGAGGGTGCGAGTATGTAACCTATATCTTTTGACTATATCCGGCCCCCGTAGTGCCGGCACAGCGTTGCTGTCCTAAGAAGGACCTATGTCGATATGATGACGGCCGTACCTATTCCTGACAGCGTCGTCATATAATCATGATGTCGCCCTTTTATCTGACACATGTTTCTTTGGCGACCTTTTGGGCTATCGCCCAGTTCCTACAACGGTCGAGCGATGCGACCCCCACGAGCCCAAATGGGTAACAAGAGGCACAGCAATCACAAAGGGCAGGCCTGAAGAAGGCAACTGCGGACCGCACCAATCTTACACCTTATGTGGTATTCTCGGATTGGCCCTCGACAGGGCTGAGAGGGTTATGCTTAGCAAATCGGGCCTGCAGAATGGATCTCTCTCGTGATCATTTATCTATCTGACATGCAGCAGCACCAGCTTTCAGCACATTACTCACCAGAGCACACGTTACCTACGTACCAGGCCAAAAGTAAAAAGAATGGAGCACAGAGTAATGATTCTGGTCTCTTACCCAATTGAACCCCCGGCAGCGTCGCAGTGGGATGCAAAAATGAGCATCCCATAGCCCATGCACGTTGGCAACTGTAACTACCGTGTGTGGGCTGTGGAAGGAATGGCATGGTCGAAAGCCTGATGAGGACTCAGCCCCCAAACTCATCCGCTTCGCTTGTTCAGCAAAAAAGCCGCGGCATCTGATAGGTGCGCATTGCGAGCGGGAAGGATGCGCAGAGGGCGTTCCATATTGGGCTCTGTAAATTCCCTGATTGGCTCTATTTACGTCTGCCGTCTGCCGTGGTCCTAGAAATAGAAAACCGACAAGCCTAAGAAAACGTCGACCATCCAACGATCCCTCCCCCAGACCGTTGCAGAGCCGTAGGATTGCAGCAATCAATTATGGAGAAGTGCAAGGGAAGTTGGAATTCGACATTGAAAAAGACAAGAATATAAATGTAAAATTCAATATTATTTTCACTAAATTAAATAATGGATTTAATAGATCGAAAATGGATAGATATATGCCGCTGCCGCGATAATTACGCGTCAGGCGTCGTTCTCGCAACGAAGACAGCGTGACTAAACATTACCCCGGATTATACCATCCAGCGCGGCTATCATATGGTGTTGGCTCGTTGGGAGCGGCAATACATGTCGGCCGGCATATATCCATCCGCTTACGCATGGCTTTGGCGGTAGCTGAAGCCTCTTGTGACCTCTTTGACAACTAGGAATTTTTGGCAGTTGACTATCAGCTTACTCGGGTCTCCCCTGCTGTCATGGACAGGAAGCTTTGTGCTGCAAGGAGACGGGCCATCTTTGATTTTCTTGTTGGTGCACAAGGTCGCGATACTTGTCTACATTCTCGAATACATTGTGGAGATCGTTCGCAGTTGGCTTATACCCATCCGTCCCATGGTCTCCAACGAGCTGTATGATATCGTTCGACGGTGAGTCCTGGGGACGCTCGTGACTAGCAATACGGCGTCGTGTGGGAAACACAAGTCTGACAGGCTTGGGGAGGGGAACTTTTGGGTGCGACCGTGGAGAAGGTTTAGTTCGTGACCAGCTGGGGCGGTGATGGGCCATGAGTTGTCAGGCCGTCGAGTCTCCAGGCTTCCAGGCTTCAGCCGGAGCAAAGCCGCCTTTGCTAAACCGCTGCGCGAGGCTGCCTGGACCCCGAAAAATAGATGTTCAATGTATTGTCCAAATGGACGTTGGGTCAACTCCACACAGGACGAGGGGAATCTGTGCCGAACCGAAGCGTGCGTGCTACCGAGCAACGTGATCAACAGGCTGCAGGTGCCAGCGCAGGACGAAGTTGCGAACCACGGCCGGAAATTCCGTTCCACCTCTTCAAGGCCACGGCGCTTTTACCAAGGTCAATATAGCTCGTACGGTAGTCTACCAGACTATCCTGCATCTCTTGACCGAGTGCAAATTACGAGGCTGCGAGGGAGTATAGCAATGTTCAATATTCACATGCTGATCAGCCTCATCCGCGAATACAGTCTGGTTAGTCGGTACAGAGTAACACTATATGGACCCGCTATTGATAAAATTTATATTTGCCTCACATGCCCCAGTCTGGCAGCAACATTTCATGCATGGAGGGTCCTCTTCGAATGCTGTCGTGGACATGTTCGTGCTAGGCTAGGTTCCCGGGGGGTCGCAGAGCTCCAGGCTCTTCCAGTTCAGTTGTTTCCGTGCGGGGAGATTGGGCAGAGGCCGGGCATAACTTCAATGTCAGCAGAAATGGGATGCAACCGTGACCCGCCTCGCTTCGCACGTCCGGCTATCAAACATGCATTTTCGTTCGTACCTCGGAATAGCCCGGATCACAGATACTGGCTTGCTGCCTGGTGTCAGCCCGAATAATGTAGTCTAGATAGGTGGACTAGAGTGCTGATCCGAGTCGTCGTCGCTTTTGCTCCTGAAGATCTTCCTCCTGAGAACCAAGTGGCATCTAGGGAAATCCGAATCGCTAAGCTGCTCGGTGGGGCGCCGGTGCTGAGGGATTCACATGAGCCTCTGCCTCTGGGGAGATTACTTGCCCGTCACCTGTCACCCAACCAACGGGGGCGGACCCCGAACGAGTCCAAGCCCGCCCACTTTTCTCACCCACGGATGCAAGGCATTTTCAGGGTCCAAGTTCCCCTCCGCAGTGGTCGTTCGCCATGGGCCCGTGATCTGCTAGAGAGGCAAGAGTTCTGAAACCTAGAGTGTACCTGACAATGTGCACTACTGGATAGCTCCGGCGGTTTGGCGGTGCCACGATATTGCTGCTGCAACGAACAAAGTACAATGTAGATAGTGTATGCCAATATGGAGGAACGTGTAATAACACGCAGCACTTTGCGCGGTCTTCCGCTGTGACTTTCCGACATGGACACTACAGAGTACGAGAAAAGACAACATGGCTGCTATACCTGATGCGGAGAAGGCCTGGAGTTGACTGCTGAATGTTCTTCCGGGCTCCAGCCTCTTTCCTGCGGTTCCACGGGGCAAGGAATAATGTCAGCAATTGTTTCTTGAGTGTCACAATTCATATGGAGAAATCCGCATTCATGTTCATGCCGGCGGCTGGATGTGGCGAGACCTTTACGAGGCCGCCATGGTGCCTTCGCTCCACTGTGGGTATTGCCATATTGGAAAAACAGGACGTGTAAAACATGCGATTTGATCACGTCGGTATCGAGAATTGCCCATCGGCTCATGTGGGCACGCAGCGCCCAAGAGGTGAGCTTCTGGACGAGCCGAGCCAGTGGAAGAGCGGTGCTAGAACGGATGGGCAGAGCCTCAGTTGACAGGCCTGGACTTTTCAGGGGTCCCACCACCTTTCTGTCTGTTCGAGATTCAGGGTCCCCTCCCATACACTAAACTACTACCATCAAGGTACAGGCAGAAACTCGGCGCAACGAGAAACACTTTGGCAGATGGAAACGCGCCATCGGACCCGGCGGCTCTCAGATCTGCGGATTAGCGGATTTGATTAATTGATTGACAGACAGACCATCCAGACGCGTGACGAGGCAATTCCATCAAAAGTGGTAAGGAAGGCTTGATCCGACGATCAGGTGCACCTAGCCTCAATGGGATCTGGCGGACAGAGTCCGGTGAATCCAAGCCAGCAGAGCCGGCGTGCCGTCGGTCAGGGGAATGGTGTTCCAGCAGAGACGGACAGGCTGATAGATGGAGGACCAAACGGTAACACAATTGAGATTATTATTAGTGCTATCAAGACAATAGAATTGATGCAGAGATTCTTATTATTGACAGCACACGACGGCCAAGGTATCGCTATTGTCATACGACGTCTTGCTTCAAGTAAGGTCACCTGGCTCATGCGATATAAAACAAAGCTTAATAAAATCCAATATGGTCCCAGAGCCAAGAAGCATCACCACGTGGGCCTGAGCGACATCTGGGCGGCCTATGGCACATGGCAGGTTTGCTATAGCCATGTCCATCGTTGCCCATTTGCAATTCGGATCAAATTAGGCTTAATCCAGACAGAAGACTAGGGAATTCATTCCCGATTCCGTAGTCTGCGCACTACGTACATGCTAACCATCGTACACTGGTCATGGTCACCTTTGTACCGTCTAGAATACAATACAACTCGATACAATGCGAGATAGATCCTTGAGGACTGCTGCTACGAGGCGTAATTAAAAAAACGACTCGCAATTGATGCCAGGGATATCGACTTCCCCGGTGAATGCTTGACAGCACGCCTGTGACTTTCGCGGGGAAGAGAGATGTTCGCCCATGATGTTAGAATTAGGCCGAGATTCTCCGTCCACACAGAACCAGGACAGAGTCAGGGCCAGTGACCCAAAGGAGGCACTGGCCGTCGTGGCGCATCCTCGTCTACAATGCGAGGCTGGGCCCCCTCAGGGTATGAGGCTCGCACTTTGCAGAACTCGGCTTCTTCTTCGCGCACAGAAATAAGTGCGAACTGCGAATGCATTCCCTTTGCGCAGGATTCAGGAACCTGAGCCCATGGCACCGGTAAAGGGGATGAGGATCCCACCGGGGAGGTCTGGCGCGGCGCATGGCGCATCAGCTGCGACTTGATCTGGGGAGGGGGGCCGGTTCGAACAGACACCATGTCCTACGAACACACCGTAGATTTCTAGACCGAGAGGCACTCATCTGACCAGGGGCACTACATGTGTACTCCATACACTACATACGAAGTAGCTGTTTAGTGCTTTTGGCTATGGTGAGATACTCACCCTATGGGCTTGATTTGGAAACTGATGCGACTATGTTGGCCTGTGGTACACTACGGGAGGTCCAGGCCGTAATAATTCTCCGTGTTTGATCCAAGGTGCAGCGAGGATGATCTGCGCAATTCTTCCGTCGTCTGGTGTTTCGAGCCCGTCTTTCACACCCCGTCGAAAGATCGACACTGGCGCCGCGCAAGGAGGATCAGACACGGACAGAACCCCCAGCCAGCGAATTGCATACAAACATTGTATGGGACGAGAGACAGGTCAGTCAGTCGATCCGGTATGTGGGGTTTAGCGAACAGTGTCCCTATGTCAACCACAGGGCTGGCCACCTTAGGCTGGGGGATGAGGTCCACCACACTGGCAAACCGCTGGAAACTTGGGGGAGGCGCTACTCGGTAGTAGACAGTTCGTCGTGGTTTTGTGACCGCTATTGAATATTCGCGGCGGGTTATTATCATTTCCATTTTATTTTTCCCGAATATATTTATTCCTTTCTTCAGATAATATATGTCAATATGTCAAATATAATCAGCTACGTGTCTGGGCTATTTACAGTAAGCATGGTGCAACGCCTCTTTGCAAGTTTGGCAAGCCACGCATCGGAGGAAAGCAATGCTGGCACTGCTCGGCCAGACTCAATTATAGTGCCGCCGCCCTCCCTTCGCTCTCAACCCCCCGGGGAGCCGTCCCCGGAACGCCTTCCCATACTTCCCCATATTGCCAGTTCTCGACTGTTCGCTAATCGCCCGAGGGGTGGAGGCGCCTCTTTCGTTCTTTCTTCGTCGTCGCCTGCCAGTGACCCGGTATTTATAGTGTATATAGCAGCAGCAGCAGCAGCAGCAGCAGCATGTAGTCAAAAGTGTACCGCATAAAGTCGTACATGCTGCAGTGCAGTTGACTTGCAGCTAAACCCCTGGGCACTTACGATATTGGCAGAGGAAAAACAAACAATAGTGGCAGATGACAATCTTCAATCTCCACGGCGGCCAAACGGCCGCTGAAAAAGGCGTGCTGTGTGCAGCAGCAGGCGTTGGAGAGAGGAGAGGGGGCCAGGGAAAGCAAATAACGGCGTCGCATGTTTGCCTGGATCAGGGGCATCAAGGCCTGGACTCGCTCAGAACCACTCATGCTTCTTTTTTTCATTGGCATCGCGAAAGCAAATACGAGGCATCCTTTTGACGCCGGACATATGTGAACCATGTGTGTGTGTGCATTCGCAAGAGATTTGGAGATCTAGATACGATACCCAGAAGCAAAACAGTTCGCTGGGCGATGGAGCCTACCGTGAGGGTGGTGCTGGTTGGACCTGTCGATCGGGTTCAGATCTGGGGATCCAGCAGCCAGGAAACCCGCGCGTTGGATCGAGCTTGTTTGGTCAGATTCGATGCGTCACATAGCCAGTTTTTCTTGACACCCAATGCATGATCTGGTCGTTGTTCCATTTCTCCTCACAGGTGCGACCTGTCAAACATTCAAAAAGGAATAATACAACGCTGGTTACATACAAGCTCTGCGGCTGGAGAGGCATTCGGGCTGAGACTTTTGGAGTAGTCAATAACGCCTCCTCCCACTTCGCAGGCATGAAAGCAAACGGCTGCTCATGAGAAAAAAGAACCAGGTCGGGGTTCGGGTATGCTCGCTGGCTGGTCATTCACTTTCTTTTCGGCTGTAACCTGTACTAGGCCCATCCCATTGCGTGGAAAACATGACAACCGTTTGTCTGGAATATTTGTGCAACCGCAAATCAATACCGGGGAGATGTAATCCAGAGAGCCGTAGCGCCACGACTCCTGTGCCGGGGGTGCGTCATTTGTAATGACAACAAAATGTGTTTTGTATCATGCTGGCCTGAGTGACTTGAACGCGCGATGGCAAATTGAGGGGAGAAAAGCAACATGAAGAAAGAAAGAAAATACCACGATTTTGTGTTTGCGTTCAATGCTGGCCTCTGGAAGTCAGCATTTGGTCATGGGTTGCAGCGACATGTAACTCGTACTTGATGCTTGTGATGCCTGTAGACAATTCTTTTCCGCTGCTGTCGTTTACCACATCCAAGAAGACTGTGACGTCTTGTGTCGTATTCTTGACGCCCCCTTTTTCAGTGCCGACTGCTTATGCCAATCAATACCGGATCTACGCAATCGGGAGTTTCGTGGTCTTCATGGCAAACGTTATTCCTCAGGTCGTACCGAGCGTCGGCTGCCATGAGCCGCAACATTGACAACTCAAATCAAGATTTTTAAATGAGGATAGGCTTCCGATATATATACAGACCATCGAGATCAAGAAACTCTCTTGCTCAACGGCTCGAGCGATCGTCCCAGAGACGGTGCGAAAGCTTGTGGGTAGGTTGTTTGATAGTGTTTAGGAGTCTGAACCTGAACAAATAACGTCCCTGTGTGGATACTTTGACTGTCCAGATTCCGAGACACTGCAACGCTGCCTCCGTAGTGGCTGCAACTGCTCCATGTGAGTGGTGCGCTATTGCCGGTTCGCGGGAGGCCCCTCCCCAGCTTCCGGGAACTAAGGCAACTCCAAATCATATTTTTGGCTTTTTCTTTTCTTTTCTTTTTCTTCTGTTTCCTTCTTTTGCACTTTACTTTCTTTTTCTTGTGTGAGGCAGCAATAAAAAACTGAGAACAAGGTTGGGGCGGATGTTTGCCAGTTGTTCCTGCATGTCCGATTAGCTAATTCCAGTCCTCTGAAAAATTTATAGTTGGCGGGAATTATTTTGGCCTGCTTGGATGGCGAGCGGGAAAAGAGGGAGAGGCGCTGGGCGGAAGTATTTCCCGTGCCGCGGGAATTTGATGATTTACATATAAGATAAAGCAAGCAAAAAAAAAAAAAAAACGGTGCATCGAAGATGTCGTGCCATTGCTCACCCATCCACGAGTGGCGTGTTTTATGGGTTGCGCGTCACAACATTCAAGAGTGTCCCGGATCGGCCAGTCCATGTCAGAGATCAAAGTTACTTCCAGAACCTATCGAGTGAAGCGATTTGAGAGGCATGACCAGTCTAGATATGACTGCTCGAAAACATGTTGAAGAGCTGAAATGCAGCCAGCCATCAAAGTGACAATATTTGAATGGTGTAAGAAACGATATCTTGTACTACACATTTCGAAAGGGGGGGGG